>JAODJX010000047.1:16287825-16304949 GCA_026776945.1 Isichthys henryi | reverse complement strand
TCTTCCTGCTAGTGTAGCGCAAGCTAAAACTCTGGGTTCCTTTAAATCAGAGCTAGATAAGATTTTAACAACTCTGACCTATTAGTTAAGTTCTCCCCAAAGGAGCTTGATTGGCCGAATGGCCTCTTGTTTGTAAGTTTCTTATGTTCTTAAGGCCCTATTCTGTTCCAGCATGACTGTGCCCCAGAGCACAAAGCAAGGTCCATAAAGACATGGTTAGATGAGTCTGGTGTGGAAGAACCTGACTGGACCACACAGAGCCCTGGTCTGAACCCCACTGAACACCTTTGGGTTGAACTAGTATTGAGATTGTGAGTGACAATGTCCAACAGTGTCCAACATCAGTACCTGACCTCAGATATGCTCTTGATGAATGGGCAAAAATTCCCACAGAAGCACTCCATAATCTCATGGAAAGCCTTCCCAGAAGACTGGCAGCTGTTATAATAATAATAGATATGTTATTCATCCCCAACTGGAAATTCTTTTTATGCTTCCCCCAGCTTGCTCTCTGTAGGTGAGAGCAAGACGGCTGTGAAGGGCAGCCACCTGTTGTGGCACCCAGGAAGCTGGGGTTTAAAGGCCTTGTTCAAGGACCCAGTGATGTGGCAGGGCCAGCTTAAACCAGCAATCTTCTGATCACAAGCACAGAGACTAACCCACTGAGCCACATGCTGCCCCTGCGACCAACTCCATATTGGTTCCCATGTATTTAGAATGGGATGTCATAAAAGTTCCGTGGGTGTAATGGCCTGATGTCCTAACACTTTTGTCCATACATTGTATTTTAAAGGAAAAATAATAGAAAAAGACACTTCTGCTGTTAATTATCTATGTTTGCATCTATTAATCAAAGAACCGTGGAAATAAGTTTATCCCTCCAGCTTTGTAAAGTTCATTTGTACATTTCTTTATTGATGCTATTGTATGATTGTTTCACTTCTGGGCAAGATTTTAGTGCCTACTGTATGTATTCTGTCTTGTGTTTTACATTGTTCCACCTTCTAACCTATCATGCAAGTAAGGGTCAACTAGCCAATCCCTGGTAACAGAGGCTACAAAGCTGGGGTAGAGCCTCGATGGGATGCCAGTCCATTAAGGGGAATATACATACATTATAGACAATTTATAGACACTTTTAGTTTAAGTGCGTGTCTGAACTGTGGCATGAAACCAGTGTACCTGAAGGACAACTGCACTTCCCGGGGAGAACATGCAAATTGTTATTTTTCGCAGACTATTAAGTCGTGAAGGAACCACGTTCGGTATTAGCCCTATAAAAGGTCTGGCAATGCCAAATGTCGTGGGGCCATCAGAGACCAAAAATCGAGGGCAGAAATTTAATCGCAGTCCCACCCTTGTGTGAAGCAATAGTACTACTCAATGAGCCACCGTGCCGCTTTTCTCAAGTTATGGCTACTTGAACATTTAAAGAGTAATGTTACCGCCATCTACTGGAAAATTTTAGAAGGTACACACATTTCAAATCATCTCATTATCAAAAAATGTAGAAAAATCATAAATCAGTTAAAGTAGCGTACCATTGAAAGCTATAAAATATTGTAACTTTGTCATTTTATTCAGTGCATGACATGAATTAAACCCTATCAGTTCCTTATTTTTATTCATCCATCCATTTTCCAAACCGCTTATCCTTACTGGATGGGCACGAGGCAGGGAACAACCCAGGATGGGGGGCCAGCCCATCGCAGGGCACAGTCACACACCATTCACTCACACATGGGCAATTTAGTAACTCCAATTAGCCTCAGCATGTTTTTGGACAGTGGGGGGAAACCGGAGTACGCGGAGGAAAACCCACGACGACATGGGGAGAACATGCAAATCCCCAGGCGGGGATTCGAACCCGGGTCCCAGACGTGTGAGGCAACAGTGCTAACCACTGCACCACCATGCCGCCCCCGTATGCCGAATTATCATGACAATTATGCTATTTGACCAATTCTTTCGGCAACATTTACATCCAGTTAGCACTGGATTCAGTTTTCCGAACAACATTAGTGAAAAACTCATTGTTGACACACCATAGCACATAACTTGTGCTATGTGCTAACCACTGCACCACCATGCCGCCCCTTATTTTTATTGAGCATACGAAATATTTGATCTAAAATGTAATCTAAAACATACATGCTTAGTTACGATTTTTTACTGCGGGAAAGTAAATTGATTTACAATGTTGGTCAGAAGTTACTTTTCGTAATTACTGCCTCGTTGTCGGAATAGTCAATGCGTTGAAATAGAAAATACACATGTAATTGTTTCATTAGAAAGGTGGGCATTCACTGTCGTCTCCATTTACTGTCTCTTTAAATTTATAAATTTTAATTTATCGCTCTCTCTTTATCTCCCCTCCCCGCCCGAACTTATTCTGGGTTCAAAGTTCAGCGGAAGTGAGCGCGCGTTCTGTATTTAAAGGCGCCAACTGAACGGGCGAGGGGATAGAGAAGCTTCTCTGCCATCTTTTCTTCCCGCGCAAGGAGGCAGCGGTGTGGTTTTTAAGGTTTTAAGAGTGCCATAGGAAAGCACGCATCGTGTTTGTTTTTTAAGCGGACATGCCAGAGGAGTCGGCCGCCCCCTTAAACGCAGACAGGTGAAGCAGGTGGGGAGGCGACGCGGGCTAGTTGAAGTTGGTCAGAATTGGCGCGCCAGGCTTTTTCTCGGACCGCGAGGCGAAACGAGTTACCATCCAAGTGCCGGACGGCGGGTCTGCTCGGCACGACCCCGCAGCCAGGTGCCCGAGTGTATGCCCTGCTGCCTGGATCAGGGTGTTCGATCACTTTCCGTTTCGTCGTGCCGTTCTTCCCCCTTTTCCAGCCCGTTGCTGCCTTTTGAACTTAAGTTCCTTTTTAATGGCGTTGTGGGGGGGGGAGGACTCTTCTAAAGCGGTTTGCTGTAGCACGTTAGCGTGCTGCTTTTGTGAAGAAGGCGCTAACGTGTCAGGCTGTCAGCCGAAGTTACTGCCTGTGTACAAACTGCTATTTCATCTCCATTACCAATTCCAGTAAAAATATTGAAGACTAGCTTTGGAACTGCGGAGACGCGCTATTGCAATTTAATTTTTTTTAAAGTATGGCTGATCGCGGACACACTTGCATGGCCGGGGGTGGGACTTTATGACGCATGTCTTAGCAATGCAAACAACAGTGCAAGTGCGTTTCTGAAAGCTGACTGAAAGATTTACAGTAATTTCAGAAAGGTGGTGGCGTGTTGATTCTGCGACATATTAAAGCCACAAAATATTTGCCTATGTTTGTTTTCGCCGATTGCTTTTAATATACTTTTTTATATTTATATAAAAAGCATGGATGAAAAGCCTTGTTCTTCGTCGAGCGCCACCGAAAGGTGAGTTGCGATCAAAACTGAACCATGCGTGATGTGAAATTGCAGCTACTCTTTCCAGAAAGTTTTTAATTATTGTTTGGTAATAAGACCTTGTATGTGGGATGACGTAATGCATTGGGTTGATCACGTGATTGATTTCGACTTGTATGCGAAAGTTTTGCTCTGTGATGCGGTAACTAATTCTCTGCGGAAAAACACTTTTTAATTCATTTATAATTAGTTTTAAACGTTTTAGCTCGCGGTTCTTAAATATTTTACTTTAAATTACTGCTTCACCAGTCCCAGGGCTGTTATGGAAGAAGCAAAGAAGTTGATCGGAACAGGAAACCGTCACATGGTTATGGGGGACGTGGTATCAGCTGTCGCCGTCTTCCAAGAGGCCTGTAGCATGCTGTGAGTAGGCGAGGGTCCAACTTTGAACCTGCCCTCTACGCAGGGAATTGGCCTTTGTTACAGTGTACAGTGGTGCTGGGGTGGTGGACATTGTTTTGAAATGGATGCTTGTAGTGATGGGTTTTCCTTAAGTATTAAACTCTGGATGGTATGCAGAATAACCGAGGGAAGAGTATCGTCTAAGTAGGGGAAAGATGTTTGAAACTTTTTCTGTTCAGAGCCAAGAAATATGGGGATACAGCTGATGAATGTGGGGAAGCTTTCTTTCTGTGTGGAAAAGCTCTGCTAGATCTGGCAAGGTAAGGCCGTGCCTGTGATGACAGTGTGCACATATGGATGTGCGCTACCCTTAACGGCTTGCTCACATGCATGCTAATCTACTTACCTTCACATAAGTATTAACTGCTATACTTGAGTACCAGTATAATCGGACAAAAACTTGCAAATGGTAGTATATCATTCAGGAAATGACTAAAGGAAGGTTCATACTGGCAAATTCTGTCTTGTTTTTGTCTGCAGTTTTTCAGATGAATGGGAATTTTATGGTTAATGTAACTAATGCCTTTCTGTGGTTCAAGAATGGAGAACACTGTACTGGGAAATGCCCTGGATGGCGTCCCTGAGGAAGAGTCTGAAGAAGCGGCGAAACAAGATGACTCAAAGGTTGAGAGTGCAGACAACTTGGATGGTTAGTGGTGCTTTTTGCCTCTGCAACCCATTTGCTGGGCTAATTGCTGTGAGCCTGGTGTTCCACAAGTGCTCTGACTGTGAGGTGTCTCTTTTGGCACAGTGATGTCCCAAGTTGAAATTCGATTTGTAAACGGGGTTGATTCAGGCATTTTTTTGGGTACCAAAGCTAGATCTATAATTTGCCAAATTTACATCGGTTGCACTGACTAAGGTTCTGTCACGCACTGCGGTACGCCTGAGGCATGTGGTTGTCTACTGTGTGTATGTACATTTAAATATTAAGAGGATTGCTACTTAGAATCAGCAGACACCTTATTCGATCCATTCTGTATTTGTATCAAGAGTGGATCAGGTTAATCCTATTGTAGAAACCTCAGCTTCTTAGTTGGCCTCTTCACTTTTACTCCCACAGGTATGAACTTGTTTCCTTGTGGGGTTAATCGGTTTTAGTGGTGGACCTCAGTCCTGCACTGTGGTGTGCAGCATCTCACTTCAGGCTCTGCTTTGTCATGACTTCAGAGGAAACCAGAGATGAGCTCCGAGTGCAAGTTTATGATGCCATGTCAGAAAAGGAGGGAAAAAGTGAGAAAGGGAAGGCACAGGGCAATAAAGGGGAGACTGAAGCAGAGGTGGCCCAGGAACAGGATGGAGGAGCTGTGGCCTCTTCTGCCAAAGAATCTGGCACACCCCCTGTAGAGGATCAGTGTTCCGCTGAGAATAATGTGGCAATGGAAGAAGGCAATGAGAAGACTTCAGAAGAAGGGGAGGGGGAAGAGTCAAAGGTGGGGGTTATGGGTACGAAAGCTACCGATGGAGACAATATGGAGGAGAAAGTAGAGAATACAGAGGAAGCTGGAGGTAAACTGGGTGGCTGGGTGCACTTTTATAATGGAAAAGCACTCACTGGGTTTGGGGTTTTAGTGTCTTGGCTGCACTAGTAATATCTGTGTGCTAGATTGGCTGAATGCTGTGTGGCCAATTACAATCCCTCTTGCAGTTTGGCCATTAAAAGGTGGTTATAATCAAAACCTAATATATTGCTGGTCATTAATGTGGGCTGGTGTTATCTGAGCAACTGCACTTGAATGGAAACATTGTCTGGCCCACTATACATAAAACACAAGCCCTGGTTGAGGTTTTTGTCACGCATTGTGATTGGAGGGATTGTACCCCACATAGGAGGTACGTCCAATTGATGGACCTCCAAGAGCTCTAACCTTGGATTGGTCCTCAGGCTGTAGAACCAACTTAGGTTTGTCCCAGGCAAGAATTTCTCAGTTTTAAAGCTAATCCGAAACTCAAGTAGAGTAATGCTTCGACTTCAAACTGAAGGCCCCATTCATGCATCCTATGCTGGCCACTATTCCTACTGCCTGCTCTCAAAGGAGCAGTACTTTGAATGATTTAGTAAAACAGACCAAGCGCAGGTCTCTGCAGGCTGGAGTAGTGGGTGTATCGGAAGCTTGGTGGGTGTTTTGAAAGGATGGTTAGTGGGATTGTCAAAAGGTGGGCATGTCGACATGAGGGTGGTGAAGAATGTGGACCCATGCATGTTATCTCCTTTGTACTTTCTGGAAGTATGCCAGTAAGTAACGAACATATAAAGTGTCTTTTGCGATATAAAGATGTATGAAATTGGCACTTAACTATGATTAGCGGACCTCCATAATTATTACCTGACCCATGTCTGATAAATACCTGTCCATTTCTTGAAATGGATTAACTATTCAGCTGATACAAATGTTTGGCATGCCTGCCCTATTGCACATGCCCACTTTTCAACACACCCCCTGCTCTGTCCTACAAAGATGTCAAACTGATGGCTATCCCGTGATATCATATTGAATGAGCACCTTGACACTTGTGGGTTGCTGACCTTGTATTCATCTCATCCCGGGAAGCTTGAGCTAGCAGTGATAGTCGCCACACTGGGAAAGTCATCTAAATGTCTGACTGTTTAATTTCAGATGATGGTGAAGAGGACGAAGAAGAGGAGGAGGAGGAGGAACAGGCTGCAGAGGGAAAAGTAAGATCCACTGCCTCAAATCCATAGTTTCCCTTTTAACCTTCTGGGGCTGATGATGCCGCGTATCTTTCTCGTGTATTTCAATTCATAACTCGCTGAAATCTCATTGTAGAAAAAAATGCTGACTAAATCCGTAATCTTTTCAAAACGTGTATCGGAATGATTTATTTTTAATTAGGTTAAATAGGCAAAAAAGTAAACATGTCACCTTACTTTGTTGGTTGCATCGGGGGTGTGTAGTGCTGCCCTCACCTGAAGATTGCTATTTGCATTCTAAATAACCGTATTAGCGCATATTCAAATCACATTCGCATGGTAATTTGATGAACAGCGCAACGGTGAAATGCGATCCAGATACATCCCCATCAGCACCGTGGATGTGGCCAGGTGTGAATGGGTCATTCATACACAAGAGCTTCTACATATTCAATGAAAGGAGACCAGAAATAGTGACATGAGTTAGCTTTTTGTTATTTATCCAACTGAATGTTGCAACTACACCATTTAGTCACCTTCATGTAGCCAAGACTTTGGTGAGCAGATATCTGGGATCAAATCAAACTGCAACCATTGCTTACTATGTAGTTTTATAATATTTCTGCAAGTGTTCCAAGCTGCATTTTGCAATGTCTATACTTTAATATGTCAGATTTATGTGAAGTTTGTAATTTGACATCAAAGTACACCAAGATTAAGATGGATGTAATGCCAAAAGAAATAAGAATTCATGGCAAGTAAATTAGTTTGATATTGAATGAAATGTGTGACCATGCCCCAGTCAGTGAAAGTGTGTTCCCTAGACCCCACAGGGTTAAGGAAAACATGTATATAATTAAATTCATATTCTATCACCAAAACAGGAAAGTGATGAGGGGGAAGAAGAAGAGGTGGGCAATCTCCAGCTGGCTTGGGAGATGTTGGAGGTTGCCAAGGTCATTTACAAAAGGTAGGACATGGGGCACCTGCATGTTTCTGGAACAATACTAGTCACTTGGGTGAAATGTCACTCATGCATGCATTTACCTAAAAGATGTGCAACTGATTTCTCCAAGGAAAGAAAGCAAAGAGGATCAGCTGCTGGCAGCACAAGCACACCTCAAATTAGGAGAAGTTGGCACTGAATCTGGTTTGTGATTCTGACATTTGTTAGTATGTTATCAGGGTCACTGGTTTTAATGAATCATAGCTGTTTTCTATAAGGCAAGATGCATATTTTGAGATGGCCTGTCTGAAGATGGTCAAGGGGATGAGCACTATCCTACTTGAAGAACATTGAATACTGTCCTTGGTTGGTTAGTGAGATGGTGAACCTATGGTCAGTCTTTGTTGTGCCTTCCAGGGAATTACAGCCAGGCCCTTGAAGATTTCCAGGAGTGCCTTTCCATCCAACTGAAGCACTTGGCTCCCCATAGCCGACTTTTGGCTGAAACACACTACCAACTAGGCTTGACTTATGGCTATACCAGCCAGTACAGCAAGGCTATACAGCACTTCAACAGCTCCATCCAGGTCATCGAAAGTCGTCTTGGTAAATACCGGTCTTGTGTGTGTGTGTGAGACTGCTGAATTTCATTTGACCATTGAATTGGTCCTCAATAATATTGGTTCTGAGTCTTTTTACTGGGCTTTTACTTATTAAAGCTGTCAAGTAAATTGAAATTGACATGCCTGGCAGATGAGGGAAGAATCAGAACCTCAGGGTTTTTAAATATAAACTTGGAACATCTGTGCCAGACTGCAAGCCTAGACTTTGTGATACCTTGGCCTTTTCAGAAATGCTCCAGGAGACCATGGATAAAGCAGGGGGAGAAGCGGGAGCTGCTGAGGAGCATAAGGAGATGGAGGAGCTGAGGCAGCTGCTACCTGATATTAGGGAGAAAGTGGAGGATGCCAAGGAGAGCCAGAAGACTGCTGTGGTGGCATCAGAGGCCATCCAACAGACTTTGGTATGCTCATGTTCTGGCTATTTGGGCTGGTATGGGCACTGGTGTCTTGCTACCTTCCAATATGGCAGACATCATTCATTTTGGCTCCTGCTGAACCAAGTGGTCTTTCCTCTAGGCAGGGGGCTCATCTTCTGGCTTCTCGACAGAGAATGGTGGAAGTTCATTTGAGGTGAGACGTCCTAAAGTGACATGCCTTGAATGCTGCATGTTATGAGAAGTTCGCCTTGCACAATGGAATATGATTCATAGTTGGTATGCTGTTAATTGCATGTGTGTTGGTTGTCCCCGCCAGGTCCCCGTCTCTGATGGCGCGTCTACATCAAAGGCTGTTTCTGATATCTCTCACCTGGTCAGGAAGAAGGTTGGTTGGTCTGTCAGTACCGCCTCTGACAGAAGTCGTGAACACTCCAATCTGACAAGATGTAGTAGGCTTTTGTCTTGAATGCATTGTGTTTTTGTCATATTTTATGACATGAGCCCTCCGTCAACATAAACCTGTAGCAGTCTTGCTTCAAAGTCCAGTCATTGGAGGTTTCCGCCTCTGCATTCTGGTGAATCCAAAATCTTGTCACCCAGCGGAAACCAGAAGAGAGCCCGGTGAAGAATGGTGACTCGAAGAAGGCTAAGCAGGAGGCTTCTGTTAACGGCAACGGTGACTCTGTCCATAATGGCAGTGGGACACAGGAAGCAGAGGAGGACAAGGTAGTGACTGGTTTTAGGGCAATCTGAGTCTGACTGATCTTAACTTAACTTGCCTTATTCCACCCCTTCAGCCTGCAGAGCCAGCAAACCCCTTGCAGACCTCTGCATGAACCCTTCCTCATGGACATCCCTAACCAGCACGACTCCTCCATTTGATTCCTTTGTGTTGTAAATAAAACTTTTTTTTTTTTTTTTGTAACTGTTCCTTTTTTGTAAAACTGTTGTATTTCATTAAAGATTATTTGCAAAACCTTATTTGTCAACTCTGGATTTACTGTGACATCCTGGTTGATTTGTTTATGGGGGGGGGGGGGGATGATCCAGGTAGAAGGAATTCAATTACTTTGAGCACCACCTGGGAGGAAATGATTGCTTGTTTACCTGTCAACATTAGTTGGCCTCCTTTCTAATTTAACACTTACCCATTTAAGAGGGATCATGTGACTATTCTCCACAAAGTCCGGTGTGGGTTGCTTTTTATTTCTGTGGTGCTACACTTGTTTAACCTGTTTCTCTATTAACCAGCTAGTTAATGACTTGGGGGCTGCCTGTGTCTCATTGTCCTTTGGAATGGGCTGTGTTGAATGAAATTTGTTTGGGTCTTTTAACCAGAAATAGTGTGGCTTTTAAAATGACATTTGGTGAAACTGTATGCAAAACACGGGATTTAAGAGCTGTGGAACAGCACCAAAGCCAAGATGAATTCTAGGAAAAAATTCAACTGAGAACTAGCAACAATCAAAAGACTAGCGCACTGTCCAAGTTCGTGACACAGCAACTGATTTTCAAAGCTCAAACTCGTGTTTCATTTTAAAATGTTGGCAAAAATAACCTGAAAAGTGTGTGGAAAGTCTACTTACCAGCTGCACCTGATCCATTTTGGGATGTATATAAACTCATTTCAGCAACAGCCACTTAAGTTTTGAGTAGTCATGGACACTGATGTCAATCTTTGTGCACTAACCTGCAGCTCAAACTCAAGGAAGCATTTTAATACCATCAGGGAAACATACAGCTTATTGCCTTTAAAACCTGCCCAGTCTGCAACTCAAACTGGACAAAGAAAATTTACCTTTTCACTAATAAGATTAAAGGCATTTCATAATTTTGTCATTTGTATACCGGCTGTCAATCGCTGGCTGTTTTCAGTTAAAATAACTGTCCTACTGCATGACAGTTACACAAATATCTGTGTAGAAGACAGTGGGTGTGAGCCAGGCCTGGGAGTTTGCATCATAATTTTTGCAATATTTACCATTTTAGCACAAATGACCTGGCTGTTTATGAAAAATTTTCAAAAGAAACAAGGAGGTAGAAAGGTATGCGGGTGATTTTGGAAACAAAGATGTCCAAATAAGGGGTACAGAGAGGAGACCCCACACCCTTTGTTGATGGTGGTAGGAATACAGGTAAGACCTGATCTCGATACATCGCTGACTAGTGCTTTATGGGACACACAAATCTACCCTGACATACAGCACTTTATTTGAAGTGGAGCTGATCATGGTTTCAGGCAAAACTGGCTTCACTCATTCATTACACAGATTGTTCTAGGCTTTCCATGTCCTTGTCACACACACACCCTCTCTGTTGTGACCTCATGACACCCACCCCCAAAGTCCCTCATAGCCAGTTCTACCCAAAGATGTATCACTTCATCAGGAACTCAACCTTTTTATTGTTAATCTCGTCATCATTATAAGTTAGTCTTTTTTTCTCCATTTTCTCATTTAAAGCAAAATCTCATGTGCATCACCCTTCCTTCTGCCGAACACAGTCCCATAAAGCAAGAAGATGGAGACGACGGGGAGCCGGAAGAAACAAAACATTGCTACAGAAGCTGACATTTCCTTCTTCGATGGGATATGATTGTTTCCCTTGTGCAAGAAAGAAAAAAAAAAAAAAAAAAAAAAACAACTTAGGAAAGAAAGAGAGGAATCTCTTAGGTATTCTCATCGTCCGAGGTCTGGCTACTGCTCGTTTCAGAGCTGTCGTCTACACCCACGTCCACGGTGTGCCTCCAGGGCGCGTACTGCAGGGTGACGCCCCTTGTCTTCAGAAGCAGGCCGTTCCTCCCAAAGCTGCTGGTCTTCAGCTGGGGAGGGCAAGGCTCAGTTACAGACTAACATTTACATTAATGTAGCAGACATTTTTTCTCCAAAGCAACATAGAATTAAAGCAGATAACACAGCATCATCACTGTCGAAGAATAAAATATGTTGAGATTCCAATAAACGAAGAGTAACAAGTACAATTTAGCACTGAAGTAAAAGCTACACAGTATACAAACACAACAAAGAATACAATAAGAGGACTAATTCATCAAGAAGTGCAAAAAGAGCATTCGGGATATGCAGAAGACCAGGTAAAGGATCATGGCGGGAACAAATTAATAGTAATAGAAATTCTGACCTGTTCAGTTTTAGTCTGAAATTCCTTCAGCTCGTCTTCAGTCAGGGGTTGGAAGCTTTCGTCATTCTCAGGATGTTCCTGCCAGCCCATCGCCTTCAGCAACCTGGAGGAGAAGGCAGACGCATTTCACTACACCGGCTGCACTTTCCCCTGGTTTGCATGGTAAACCAGGCCTCAGTATAAACCTCTGGAGTGAATAAAACTTCTAAAATCACTTTTGATAAAGAACCCAAAAACAAATATTTAGATCCATTCATTCAGCAGATGGTTTTCTCCAAAGTGACATTTAGGGGAGGATCAGAGATCAGTGTCAGCCAGGATCCCTGAAGTAGTTGAGCTTAAGGGCCTAGTCTGAGGGCTCAGAGGTAACATGACCACTCTGCCAGCCACAGGATTTGAACCCACAACCTTCCGGACATGGACACTGATCACTGATCAGCTGAGATGCACACCAAATTAGCATTGAAGGCACCATTCTGATAGTTGTGGGAAAGTTCTCTGCAAGCGAGCTCCCAGTCAGCTGCACGTGGAAGGAAACCTGCTCCGGCTTACCTGTGCTCGGCCTCGAGGGAGCTGGAGAGGAACTGGGGCTCGTTGTCCGAGTCGCTGAGGGAATGGGCGATGCCGTTTTTGTGGCAGATACCTTCACTGTACTCCTTGGCGTCCGGAGTGCTGCCCTCGCCCTGCAGGGTAAGACATGGTGCATGCTCAGATCTATCAGCGCTGGGTTAGGCCATGCTCATATGACCCCGCCTCTCCCTTAAACACGCCCCCCAATCCTCCACCCACCTCTCCCAAGGTCCCGGGACTGCCACTGGAACTCCGCTCGCCATTGCGCTCGTCCTTCAGGGCCCGCAGGAAGTCACTCTTGCGGTCAGGGCCGCGCCGCATCAGTTTGAGCCGTGGTGGCGTGATGTCAATGGGCGGGGTGGTGCTGGAGGGGAGCTAAAGGGAAAAACGCGGGAATTACGTAGGTATCAAAAGGGCCCTCCCTCTTAAAGAAACACTAAATGTAAATGGGTACAGATACTAGCATGGACTGAACCAGCAAATAACGCCTGAAAAACATCAAAAAAGGTTTGACTGCCTGTAGAGCCTCCACCCCCCACACCCCAAAACGCAACTCAAATGCCCCTCGCCTGATCTCTCAACAAAGAAGCAGCAAGACACATCCAAAGGGAAAATTGTCTCAGGGGGGCCTTTCAGAAGTATCAGCTAGCCCAAAATCTGCATTTCGCAAAGCGAACAATACTGCAGTATAGGTGTAGAGAGCCTGGCTTCCAGCTGCAGTCAAACATGTGATTGAGGGTTTCCTCAACGCTAGATATACAACAGTCAAACTGGAAGTAATATCCATTACCCGAAACCTAAGATGTGATGGAACAGCGACCCACCTCCCTGGGGACAGCTTGGGAAGGGGTGATGACGGAGGCCTGGGGTTTGGGTGCAGGGACAGGGCTGACAAAAGCGGAGTCTTGGCCGGAGAAGTGCAGGGCTGGTTTAGCCTCCCTTCCATTGGCTTTCCAAGGGCCTGTCTGCACAGCACCGGCCCACACAACAAATCAGCCACCGCCAAACACCATCAACATCTCAACCAACCAGCAGCCTTCCACACATCAACACCTAACCTTATTGGCTGTTCTATAATAATAAACAGTCATCCAAGCATAACTCATGATACAAGAGGTCGCGTCCAGAAGCACCAGTTTGGGAGAGTTTAACTTCAACAGGTTTCGGAATCAGATAAATCAAGCAGTTTTCACCCCAAAACCCTAAAAATCACTGCACTGAATCAGCACAAAGGAAATGAGCAGTGTGGACTGTGGTGAGGGCTACCTCTAACCATTTTATTAGTGTAAATGAGGACTTGTGGGAGACGTACCTTTGTGGCGGCAGTGGACTTGGGCACCAGGTTTTTATAAATGCTCGGGCCGGAGGTGGGGACTTTGTTGCCATTGGTGGGCAGGAAGCCGGTGCTGGCAAACCCAGCAGAGAACACAGCACTGGAGTCTTCCTTAGAGACTTTCTTAATGACGAGCATCTTGGAGACGGGTTGCTTGGCGCTGGGGGGGTTTTCTGCAGAGATGCAGTGAAGTGGCTCACTCTTTTTAAACTTATATATAGCTTTACATAAAAAAGGACTGCACTTACCCCAAACCCCAGCAGGGGGCGCCAAGACTCGCATCTGACCTGCAGGTTTTCCGCTACCTTCTGAGTTGAGAGAGGGCTGTTGTAGAGAAACAACCAATATGTCAACATGTCGTCATACTATCAAAACCCCATGTTTTTTTACAGTCCATCTTACTTAAACTTACATATACTTCAAACAAAAATCAATGGAATCAAAGCTGTTTCGGCAATACAGCGTCGTATGAGCTATTCTCTCTGCATTAGTCACTGGTTCGTCACACTGCCTGTGCAGGATTCCAGAAACGAACTGTTTTTTTGTCTGTTCTGATCCCACCCACTGTCTAGGATTGGCTGACGAATAATGTGATGTGGGGTTGGTCAGCAGGACTAACTGGGCAATTTACCGGCATGCCTTGCACTGCGCCACACTTTAAATAGCGTAAATATGTTTATTTGGGCATATTTTAATAGTAAATGTCATAACCATCTCATGTTTCCTGTGGAATGCTTGTTTTTCGTTAGTGTGTAACAGCAAGTGTCTAGTGAGATTCTTCGTTTCTATGTCTGTGCCACTGCTAGCTTTAAACCAACAGAGGCTGTTAATAAAGGAAGCAACTTACATTCTAAAAGAGCTGTCGTCTTTATTAAAATTACATAAAATAAAATAATAAAAACATATTGCAGCAAGTGTGCCTGCTGCCTCACAAACAAGCCTCACCCTAAGATACAGACAAGGTTCCCCAGCTCTCAGAGTTTACAGCAGTGTGTTAAATTTTATGGGGGGGGGGGATCCTGCATCACTCACAAAATCCTCGTCCACAAATTTCAGCTTCTCCTCCTTGCCATCCCTGTGCTCCTCTCCGGAGAACTTGTCCTGGAAGGGGGTAGCCTTCCTTGGGTGGAAAGTACCACCACGCTGCCGATGGGCCTGGCGCTCCCCCCGCTTCTGGTGACGGTGGTGGTGGGGGTGGTGGTGTGGCTGGGGCGCCTCACCTCCACGCGGTGCCGGGTGCCAGCTGGGAGTCTCCTTCCAGCCAGGGCCCCCACCCGCCAGCCCACTCTGACTGCCCTTGGACACGCCCGAGTCCACGGAATCGTGCCGCAGCAGCGATGGCTGCTGCCATGCATCGCCTAGAGGGGGTGAAAGACAGCAGACATGACTTATCTCAGAGCTACATCCAGAAACGGCACAGAATCACAAGATGTGCTCAGATTCACTGAGGTATCTCGACTGCTCCCCTTAAAGCCGATTTTATGAATACTTACAGTCCAGGATTTTTCTGAAATTAAGTTCAAAATAATGGTACAACATTCCTCTTCTAAGATGACAAGACCTTTACATGGGATAATGGCTATGCTACATCCTGGCAGTTAGAAATCGTGTTTAGCAGTCAGATGAACAGGGAAGGGAAATCGAGGTCACCTGTGGGGGCTCGGAGCGGCCCGTTGTTGAAGAAGCCATCAGATGAGTTGTGGCGCCTCCTGCTCACGCCGGGTCGGCCTGAGCCACGGGGGAGGTGCTCTCCGGGCCTCTCGAAACCGGCTGCAGGGGACTGAGGGTTTGAGGAACAGGGGATGTCGGTCACATGCCTGATCCAGCAGCCTCTGCTCACTGCCTCACTCACACAGGCAAACAGCAGCAAATTTCCAGCATCAAAGTGACTCATGACTGACCCCATGTGGTCAACAAGAGGAATGCACCTAAGATCTAATTATATCTACAGTCAGAAGATGCTCTACCCACCTAAATTCAATAAAAGGAAATCCATGGACAATGCAAAACTTATTTCATTTTTTTTTTTTTTTAAAGAAATGCATAGTAGGACGATATTTCTAAAGCAGTGAGACAATACATCTACCAGCCTCTCCAAGTATATGGGCATCATCCTTCCCCTTCAGTTTGACACGACCCCGTTTCACCTTGGCGGGCTGAGGCGTCGAGAAGTTAAGCCAGGCTGGGACAAAGTCATGCTGCGCCATTTAGGTCCAGTGTCTCCAGTCAAAGGATCGAGGCATCAAACCTCATGGCCGGGGTCTGACAGAGAAGGGGGGGCACCAGCAGGAAGGGGGGAGTTTAAACACAGACTGCAGTGTCAGATCCGGGTAGCCATATAAACTGGTAAGACAGGACAACGCCGGGTAATGAAGGAGATGTCACTGTTGCAAATAGACGCTGATCCAGCAACTGTAATATGAAGACTAAACAGGGTATATCTTACAACAGGATAATTAAAATGACTCATAGAAGCTCAAATGGCTAAGCATAAAATTATTATTAATATACACCCATACAAATATTTTAATTATGCTTCTGAAATTAAGGAGCTGAAGCAACATAAGGAGGATCTCTTAAAGAGGACGTTGGCCAATAAGTTATTTAAAAAAAGAAAAAAAATAAGCTGTTCATTCTTGGTTCTCTAAGAGATCTCTGTGATTATACTGACGAATGGAGTGGAGAAATACTGACGTGACCTCAAATCACCGGCACTGCCCCCGACCCCTAGATAGGAATTTGTGAGGAAATATGAAAAAGTACAGTAAAAGTTATAAAATAAGTATCTGATTCCTTGAGCGTGACAAACATTAAACGATTGGCGGTAGAATTTTGTGGAGGCTCACAGCGACGCCCCCCTACTGTGCGAGTGTTTGTAAGCATGTGCCCTGCGATGAACTGGCATTCTCGTCAGTGTACCCATAACACCCGTAATTCCTGGGATGTGCCCTAGGCTCCATTTGATTAATTAAATTCCTCTTTAAGCAATAACTGGTAACTTCAGCAGAGAGCAAATTGAAAATGAACCACAGACTGCAGTTAAATCCCTTCAGCCAGTCTGGGACCCAGGAGAGCTCTTTGGGGGGGGGGGGGCATTACACCCCCATGGAGCAGAGCAGGCAGGAGCAGGAGCCTCACCCGGAGTGGCGGGCCCCGAAGTCGAGCGGCTCCCTCGGCCGGCCAGCCTTCCCCGCGGCACGCCAAGGTTCGTCTCTACAAGCAGGCCACAGGACTGCGCAGTCCCCACAGAAGGCGGTCTCTGTCCTTCCAGGATGGAGCCTTTAGTGGGTGGAGTCTGGGGGTGGGGGTAGTAGCAGTGAGGGTGGTGCGGCCTGGGCAGCACGTGTGACAAATCCGGGGGTCGTCGTGGGTATGGGGGCTCTTACTGGATTCCTGGCTGACTCGCCCTCACAGGCGAGCCGCTCCCTGGGGGGGCTCCAGCAGCACTCTGTCGTGCCTCAGTCTCAAGGGGCACTGGAACCCCCAGAACAGGGGGGGAGGGGGGGTGGGGATGGGTGGCAAGACAGACAGGTCCTGCCTTATATAGGAGGGCCCCAGCTCCTCTGCCGACGGGGGCTTGAGAGAAGCACAGTGTGCCAGATGACTCTTGTCTTGACTTCACCAAGACATTTTCGCTTTTCGCATAACGCCTGTATGATGGAGAAAAACCAACCGGGCGGCTGCCT
>JAODJX010000047.1:16272727-16286968 GCA_026776945.1 Isichthys henryi | reverse complement strand
CTCACTCTCACGCGAGAAATTGTCACCCTTTCCTCTGATAAGAAAAACCTGAGAAAAAAAAGACCTGTGAGATGAGGAGGAAAAATGCATACAACAGACACAGTGGATCACATAGCAGGACACCCGCCCCCCCAACACACACACACACACAAAATCCTCACTATACGCACAGAGAAAAGGTGCAATGCCAATGACCAAATTCTGCCACCTTTCACACCAGTGTGCAACTAGTACACATTAAACAATTAACACTTATCTATACCTGGGCGTCAACTGTAGTAGTAAACTTTGAATAAACGTTTTTCCTGACAAAAGACAGGGGAACTGCACCCTATGCCAATGCAATTACAGAGCGGTGATGCTGGAATTATCCGTTTAACACCAATTATATTTTCAAATGACAGGTGTGTCAAATGGCAGATATAAAACTAAAACTTTCACAGTAAACATGACAAATGTATACTGCTATGACAGCTACAGAATTCTGCTTTTCTGTACTGTGCCGACTTATGTGAAGAGAACTTAAACGTTTAATTAATACTATTAGGAATGGAGTTATACACATGAGGAATTGAAAATTTGCTTTCATTTTCTTGCCGCTAAGTGTTTGCACGCATTTTTTCCTCCCTCTGTCGCTGAACTTGTATTTTGTCCTCTATTTATTGCCTTGAATTTATCTCGAACTAAGGTTTACAGGAGTTAAAGGAAGCTTTGTTTGTTGCACCCCGGATGAAGGGATGAGCTGGACTGAACTAACATCACAGGCCCGAGGTTTAGCAACAGGCTCCACAGGACACCATCCTGGGTCTGCGTCACACCAAAATCCCCACCCTTGAATGATCAATGCAGTTCCGCACATCCCTAACTGATACCCACTTCTGCGGTTCTCATTTATGAAATGCATAAACATATAGATTTATTACTGTCAAACTGTATCTGATATCTGGCAAAAAGACAGAACTGGAGCACTTGAATTGAGCTACAAAGTGACTTGATATAAATGGGTTTTTGAAATCCTACAAAAGGTTTTGCCTGCCAATGTTACCTAAATTAATGCACTAACACACCCTTCATACGGACTGCAGGCTTTAAAAATTAAACATAAATAATAATAAAAATAAAAAGCGAAGTGCCCCAATTAGACCTTTGCAAAGGTTTTTTCTGTGGTGATGACTGTACTTCTCGTCAATTAAACCAAAAGGACTAAAGTCCAAAAGCTTGTTTTCGAACAGGCTTGATAAACTATATTCATATTCAGTGTTGGCAATGTAGAAGCATACCAGAAAGGCATAAATGGCCATCACAACCGCCAAATACCTTATTAAAGAGGTTAATAATTAACAGGGATAGGCTGGTCTTGATACTGGCGCCGTGATTCACTCTCAACGACACGATCTGACTTGCTCCGAAAGCAAAAAAAATCTGAAGTGAAATGACGGCGAAACGGACGGGCCAGGAAAGGGGGCAGAGGCGGGGATGCGATCCGAATCTGCGTTACGGCGGCTTCTAACGAGCTGTGAGTGCAGATATCCCAAGGGAAAACGCAATAGACTAAAAACAACAATCTGACACGTAGCAAGCGCCTCTGTTCGTCATGCATTTCATAAATTCACAGGCACACGTCGCAAACTCACACGTGCGTTGAAGTGTTCCACCGGGGTATTATACAATAACGCTCGGTTCCCCCGCCAGCCCCACGGAGAACAGACGGAAAGGGGGTCAATGTCAATAAAAGCATGATGTTCACTTGTCGGTCAACTTTGCGGCATCGGGAGGAGGGGATAAACAAGTAGACAGACCTGCACCGGGAAGGCATGAAAATATATGGCAAAACGGGCGCTTCCGGCTCCAACGCAGTAAGTGGTCAGTGCATCCCGCCTAACTTTGACCGGTATCTGATTCGGCTCACACAGTCAGTTTTACCCTTTCATTCACAAAGTGCGGTAGTGCGATCCAGCAGGCGGCCGGCAGCTTGGACACCCAACCATACGGGCGACTGGCCGAGCCAAACTGGCGCCCACCCGATTTCCCGCCCCCGGACTGCCAATCCGGCATCCCCCCGTCGCAGATATTAAGCCTAACAAAGTTAGTTCACCCAAGGCCCACGCAGACCACTGCATACAAACAGTCACCTAGATATAAAACAAGCCCCCATTACAGACAGCAACAATTCTGCCATCTTACCGTAAATGACGAACAGAGGCGCAAAAGAAGCAGACACGGCGCCGAGTACAGAGAGCATAAGTGTAAACAAGCGGGGCAACTGCGACCCGCATCGTGCATCGGGGTGGCCCGTTTACAGGCCGAGGCGATCAGATGTAAACAGACCTTTTGGTAGCTAGTAGCTCTGAAACAACACACGACTCCAAAATGGCCTCCCCAGCCCACACGGGGATAAATACATAGAAACACACATACCTCCGATTTCGGAAGCGATCGCGGAGCGCGGAGTATGCTCACACAGTTCGCCGAGGAGCAGTAAGTCCTTGCAGACGGACCGGAGCCGATCGAACCGTCTGTGCCTCGGCGTGTTGTTGTTTTTTTCCTTCCCTTAACGCGTTCGCTCTAGACGCTCTCGCCCAGCTTATCTGCCCTGTTCCTGACTGCCGCTCCGCAGGACGGGTCAGTCGATCGCCGAACAGGTCGATCGAGGCGTCACAACAGCCCGGTCACGTGGTTCTCCCGTCGCAGTCGGCTCCAGACTTGCAACTCGGCAATCGCACCGGCAGTCGGCGTTGCAACAAGCGTTAAATCGTCACTCATCAGGAATCTATTATATTAGTGGAAAACAAACTAATCAGTTTTATTATTAAAATTCTGAGTAGCATAATCATAATGGAAAATGTAAAGCTTTTTATTTTATGCAATATTGTGCATTTAATTACATTTAAAAAGAGATTCTTAAAGCTCTACAAACATCTGTAGCCACACAGTTAATTTGTTTTAGTTTATATTAATTTCATGGAATAAGTTACAGTAAAGAAAATATAGGACTTGGTAATTTTTCATTAATTTCACACTAACGAAACACGAAGGAGCTTTTCCGGAACTGTATATATTTACATCGCCTGAGTATGTCACCGGAACGAATACAACGGCGCACCATCATGGTGATGACCTTAACGGCGTGAAATAGGAATCTCGTGTGGATCCTTTTTCTGATTATGAGTTAGACATGGTCTGTGACAGTATGTGTTTGAGAATTTGTCCCCCAGCCATTTAATATGATCTGTGTAAAATAACTGGGAGAGGTTATACAACTAGCGGCTTGTACATGCTTCAAGTTTTGCTTGGGATTGAAATCTATCAGATAACGTTTTTTTTTTACTGTCATTCTTTAAAAATGATGTCCTTTATCGTTAAACAAAATTTCATGCGCGTCTGCAAGGTAAGGCTCCAGCATTTCTAAACTTTTTTTCTGAACGGGTGTGGATTTTGATCTTTGGAATTTTATGCATATGACTGTTTACAGTAACTCAAGAACCTGAACAGGAAATACCGAAGATTATAGCGTTTGCAGTGTCGGTACTAACTGAATATACTTTTCTGTCTGACATCTAGGTTTATACATCACTGCAGTCTTTCCAGAAAATATACAGGGTACCACTGTATGTAATTCCCACTTCCTCCTGGACTCCCAGGGTGATTTGGAGTCTCCCCCCTAAGCAGGTGGGCAGTTCTCTGTTAGGTGTTCGACCGCTCCATTCCTCTGTGTCACGGCTCCAGCATAGGCGACGCAAACCGGAGGATCCTGAGCCGCGCGAACTGGACCTGGTGCGCTATGACATGAAAGACCTGATGAAGGGACCAAAGCCTGCTCTGTATTTGGGCTTCTCTGGCCTCATCCCCTTCATTTCCCCTCCTCTAATCATGGCGATGTCGGAGCTATACCTTCCAGAGATCGCATACGCTCAGGTTGCATACGGGGCTTCTATAGTTTCTTTCCTGGGTGGGGCACGCTGGGGATTTGCCCTACCGGACGGCAGCCCTGCTAAGCCGGACTGGATGAACCTAACAAACGCTGTGGTACCGTCCATATTGGCGTGGATCGCTCTCCTGTTCAGAGACAGCATCACGGAGGCGAGCCTCGTGGTCGTCATGGGCTTAGGGATCTCGCTGCATTACGACCTAGCGCTTCTGCCCACCTATCCCAGCTGGTTTAAAGCCCTGCGGACAGTCATCACGGTCGTGGCCACTTTCTCCCTTGTTGCGACCCTGTTCCTGAAAGGAGTATACCCAGAAAGAAAGCTCTTCGCAGACAAATAGTGTTCGGCGTGAAAATTCTTAGTAATAAAAGACAGAGGAAATGTGTGTTATTTCAAGGTGGTGGTATTTCCCTACTGCGCGTGTAGTGTCTTAACACTGAACAATCTGTACAATACAGTCCGAGGAAACACCGTGGATGCCACACTGCCTCAGATACTTTTCTGGAGAAAATAAAACATACCATGCGAAACTGTCTTGCAGCGAGTTGGTTCTTAAAACATCTTATTTCTGGCAACTGTATTTTTATTTTGGTTGCATATTCTCCAAAAGAATTTTGTCTTGAAATGTTTAATGCATCGAGGTGGATGTCATATGAAATGTTTTGTATTGCAGATGAATGAACTCAGGCAATGAGAAATAAGTTGGTCCTTTTGCAGGATATTTAATTTTCAAATGCAGTGTTGGTGAACGTATTAATTATAAAACAAGTAGGATGACATTTACTGTTCTCTTCAATCGTCTTACGGTCCAGTGTGCATTCTATAGAAACAAAGTTCTACTGCTCTCGTCCCACAGTTTACAGTGCTCCTCTATGGTGAAAATACTCATTTGTATCCATTGATTTGTACCCCTCTACAGTGCTCCAGAATTACTCCTTGCAATCATTGTCGGGCTGCAGGTAAAAATAATTTATAAACCGATATCGCATTTACGTTTCATATCACGTGTCCTCGAATTGTTCTGTATATGTTGCACTGTAACCCAAGAATTTTTAGAGGAGGGCGTTTTAGACCTATTTTTAGGTTTCGAAATGCAAACAATTAGTAATTGTTACCTCCAGTAGCAAAATACATAATTCTCTAACCACTATAACAGTGCATCTATACAACTGTACATAAGGCAGTTGATATGGTATTTTATCTCCTTTTGACTATTTAAAAAATTTGGTATTCATAAATGTTCACCGTGGGATATGTACTGTTTGCTGTAACATTTTACACGACAAACATTATCATACCGTCTAAACAGCAGACCAGAAAAATCAATCATGAAGCATCCTGCATTCATGTCGGACTGCACATAAAATATTAGCCTAAAGAGACCTTTTTTTTCAACAAACCAAAAACACGGAGTGCGATTAACAAGAATAACTGGACCACAAACCAGCCGGACCCAACCCATCCCTCTGACTGTGGTCAATCATCATCCAGTATCACATATCCAACTAAAACCACTCTTTCAAAAGAGAAAGATATTTAAAAAAACAAAACAGACCCTCCACAACTAAGGCGCAAACAGACTTAGGGATCCAGTCGAAGGCAGGTTACATCACAAGCACTTCCCCTTTTCAGCTGTAAGCTGGGGGAATTTAAACAGAAATACAAAGTATCAAGTAAACAAGGGATCTAACAAAATCATTAGCTTCCTTGTTCAAAATCAAGCCGTACATCAATTACATTGCAATAGCGGTTTCCACACCCAATACATTTCTCATTGGTATAAATGTCTGATTGAGTTATTCAGGGCCGACAGAATGTAATCCTCTGCATCTGGATACATTTCCCCATGTTGTATCTGTATTGTGATCCACAAGTGGCTGAGAAGGCTGGGTGCAAATGTAGATATGGTCACTGAAGGTCTGTAATGACTGAGCACTCGGCTAACTAGTGGGTGGATGGGAGTGTGACTGCCTTGGGGGGGGGGGGGATTAACATCTCAGCCTCTTCGGGGGGGGCATCAGCTCTCACAGCACAGCCACACCCCCATCACAGCGGCTGGTGATCATGTTGCCGATTTCAGTCCAGGTGTCCAAATCGGGGTCATAGATCTCCACAGAATCCACAGTCACGGGGGCGCTGAAGTCTCTGCTGGAGGCCCGCCCCCCCACTGCGTAAAGCAGGCCGTTGACGGCGGACACAGACACTCCAGCCCGTGCCACGGTCATGGGGGCCACCTCCACCCATTTCTCCTGTGTAGAGAGGGAGGTGTATGAGGCGGTCAGAGGGTGTCTGTGTGTCAAGTTGACACCCTCATTAACTTAAGTTAAGCTGGGCTCCAGGTGATCCTGAGTCTAGACCAGGAAGCCGAAATAAGATAGTGGTACATCAGTCCAAACAGAACATTATACATTTCTGGCTCTCAGGCCCAATTCGGTAAAGGGCAATAATGGAGTTGATTCTAAAACCAAATCTTTCAGCCATTTCTTTCAGTTTTCGTCAATATTTGCAAACAGTTTTTTCTCTTTTTTAAAAATTTATCTAATAAAAATTAAGGTTACAATTATGGCCTAATACACAGCTCTAGAAAAAAATGAGACCACTATATTTTAAAACAAATCTGCATTTTTAAATCCTGGCTTAAATCCTGGTTCTGCTAACAGAAGGCTATGCTGAGTAGCAGGCTGCTTCCTTGCTCAGACAGCATTACACAAGAACTAGGTGAAGCAGGAGACACTGGGAGCGACCAGAAACCAGCCAGGTAGAGGGCAGAATCGACTTTGTAATGCCAGAGATGACCGTTAACTTCGAGAATTTCTCATGAATCGGAGGATGACATCGAGTGACCTTCAAATAGAATGGGAAACATTAAGTGCAGGTGTGAAGTGCACTGCTAGGACAGTTCGTATCAGGCTCCTAGAAGCAGGACTGAAGACCCATAAAACAAGGAAGAAGCCCTTCATTATTGAGAAAGAGAAGAACAAGGCTACAGTTATATATATTATTCAAATATTATAAATATATATTATTCACAGACACACACCCATAAATTAAGATACGAGTGAAACAAAAAATTCTGCTGTGGTCTCTTAATTTTTTCTGAGGAGAAGGCTGTGTATTCTGCTGTATGGTAGGTTTCACAGCTGCAGAAGGAACCTGGAATATGAAGGCAGATGTGGAGTGCAGGCAAAGATGCCTCACCTCTTCTGGACAGTACTTCTCCACCGTTTCCAAGGAGCCCAGAGCCTCATTCCATCCCCCAACAGCATAGATGCAGTTGTTGAGGCTGGCCACGCCCACATAGGCTCGACGTGTCACCATGACAGGCAGGGCTCTCCAGCGGCGGGATATGGGATCGTATACCTCTGCCGAGCGCAGCTCCATGCCCTCGTCGCTGATTCCTCCGATGACATAGATAAACCCTATTGGGAGCAAGCATACGAGAAGAAGGACGATGCTAAAGCTAATGCTAACATTATCGCTAACACTAGCATAGCGCTCCTACCACCAAAACTCCAGACTGCACCTTGCAGCTCGCAGCATCCAAAGTAGTAGCGAGGAACGGACATGCTTCCGATGATCTCCCACTTATTTTCGGCTGGGTCGTACCGCTCCATGGTCTTCCCAATCTCAGAGCCAATCCAACCTCCTGCCAACACAATTCCAAAGCATGAAAAAAACCCAGAAACATGAAGGTCACAGAGTATTCTGCCCGCTCTTGAGCAAAACACAACGAGATGCACCCTGGTGAGAGCGTACCCAGGGCGTAGAGCGCCCCATGGCAGGAACACACGCCCACCCCGCAACGTGGGAAATTCAGAGAGGCCACAGCGGCCCACTGCTTGGTCACGGGGTCGTAGCGCTCTGTGCAGTCGAAAATCATGGAGTCTTTCTCACCTGGGAAAAAGCATGAGGACATTACATACAGGTGCTCCCCTACAGAGCAACACGCCGCCCTTCACGATGACTGACATGGCTGCGTCTTTCTCGAAGAATCCAGTGACTCTCACATCAAAACACTTCAATGATTACTAACACAAAGTTCTATCTGATAAGCAATGTTCTATTTAGTACTTTTGGGCAAACAGCTATTAGTTCTGCTATGACTTCTCTGTGGCATCTGTTTTCCCGGGACCTGAGGACACAGAGATGGACGGACCTCCCACCACGTAGATCATGCCCTCCAGCACGGCCACCCCCAGTCCGCTGCGAGCCTGGTGCAGGGACGACACAGTGGTCCAGTACTGGCTAAAAGAGTCAAAGCGCTCCACGCAGCTCAGGGCCCGACTGTCGCTCCAGCGCCCCCCCTGCAGCCGGGTGTAGCCCCCTTTGAAAAAAGAAAGAGGGGGGAGGACATGGAAGGATCTCACAAGGAAGCCTACAGATCACTTCAATATATGCCACGATGAAACACACTGAACAAAATATAAAACAAAAGAGGGTTAAAAAGAAGAGGACTACAAAAAATATAACCGGAGCCTGCTACAATAATGACAAACACTGAAGAGGTCAGTTTCTTGAACCTGGGAGCCAAGCAGAGGCCGTTACCTATAGCATAGAGATACTTCCTCGCCTTCCTCCTGGGCCGTGTTTTGACAGGCTGCAGCAAGCCAATCAGCTTGCTCTCCTTGACCGACTTGCTGACTTCAGTGAACTCTTTGAGCAGTGTCTGCAGCGCCACCCGCAGACTGAAGTCGGAAATGCCTTTTGTAAAATTATAAACAAGGAATGTCTTCAAAAGGTATTTTTTTGACAAATAAACAAATATTCTCTTAAATGTTATTTACACAAGGTTTTGTTGGTGCTGTGTCTAAGAAGCCTATTGTTATTTTTATAATCTGTTAAACAGATGCGGATGTTTCCATAATCATCCATCGATCTTACAACAGCTTATCCAGTACAGAGAAAAGGTGAGCCTGGAGCCCATCCCAGAAGCACAAGGCAGGGTGACAGTCTAGATGGGATGCCAGTCCATCACAGGGCAAATATGATAAGTAACTATATGTAACTCAGATATGTAACTATATAACATGGATACCATGGCATCCAAGCACTTGAGAAGTGGGGACCCTGGAGGAGAAAAATTCTAACAGAAAGTCTCCTGTTGGGTCATCATGCTGCTTCACATCAAATATCCGAGCAGTAATTACACACAAAACTTTTAATTCTAATAACTTTGAATAACAAAAAACTCTCAAGCTTTGTGATTCTTATATACAGAGCATGGTCCAGAGATGCCAGACAGACAGCCGTGCTTGAACGCTGCGGGGTAAACTTCCATCTTAGGATGTCTGTTGCCCTGCCTGTTGTCTTCTGAATTTTAAAACTGTCCAGTATTGATGTTATTAGGTCTGACTTCTAATCTACTCATAATATTCACACCCAGCTTTGTTAAGCACTGAAGCCAAATTCTGGGAAGGATGCAGAGTCAGCAACTGTTAGTCACAGGAAGTTCTGCACGTGTGACCGAAACGGATGGACTGCCTCGTACCCTCTATGTACTTGAAGAGACGCTGTGGGGACAGGAGCGGGAAACGCACAGGGTCCAGAACCTCAACCACGTGTTTCTTCCTTTTGGCCACGTCATGCAGCACCCAGTCCATGGCGGCCGTGAACACCTGGTACTCGTCCTCGATGCGGAGCTCTTCGCTGCGGAGCAACTTCACCAGCTGGTCCTTTGTCAGGCCCAGAAACTCCTCCAACACACAGACCTGTTGGGGGGGGGGGGGGTCACTTTTATGATCTTCAGATGTTTTGATGAGATACAGCCTCACTAATTCTGCAAACCATATTAAGTATGACCTGGGAGAACTAGGTCTAACATGAAGAGAATATCTCTGACTGCCCTCAGTGACTTTATGATAATGAGATTTTTCGCTGCATGTCCTGAACAGTCTTGCTTAAATTATCACATAGCTGGTGGAAAGCATCAGCCAGGTAAATATACAGAAAATGTAAGGAGAGTGGGACCTCTCAGTAGGACCTCACCTCCAGGAAGTGCACACAGATGTAGTTCTCTGTGAATTCCAGCATGTCCAGACATGCGATCTGCTCCAGGAACTGATATATTCCTATGCAGTTGGAAGGGTCCATTTGGGACTTGAGGAACTCGCAGCAGATGGACACCACCTCACTGAGCTGCAGCATGTCCGCAGCCACAATCAGCTCCTGTACACTGTCTACGTTTAAGTCGATCATACCTGCGGGAGGTCCAAAGCAACCTTAAGACGCCTATACATCCAGCATGCTTTATGCACATTGTAGTCAAAAGCATGTATGAAGAGCCAATTTCACTGTCTCTGGTCGGTTTACCCGTATATATGAAATCAAGCAGTATTTCGAAGACGTCCGCTTCCACTCCCAGGATGCGCACTTCCTTCTTGTCGACCTCGCTCATGCCCCCGGCGAAGAGCGCCGCGAAGTAGGGGCTGCTGGCCGCAAGCACCAGCCTGTGGACGCTGAACAGGCGGCCACCGACTTGCAACTGCACGTCGCAGAAATCCGCCCGGAGGCGCATTTTGTTAATCTGGGCGAGGATAAGTCGTGCATATCGGTCGGACGTGTAGTGCGTCTGCTCGGTGGACGGACTCACGGCTGCCGCGCCGGTGATCGGGGCAGATTTGGATTGTCCCGCCGACGCCATACCGGCTCAGCAACAGCCAGGCCGGTCATCAGTCATGGTGAAAACCTGGGACACAGAGGGGGTGCGTCGCATACTGAACGCCACCATTACACATCTATCAGAATTCACTACCCAGTTTTGCACTTACTGTATGGTTACCGTTATTCTATTCGACCGTTTTGCTGTTTGTGCGCGGATTATTCACAATTACATGCTTAAATGCCTATAAAAGTAGGTATGTTCAAACCTATTTAAACTATCGAGCGGCATATTCAGATATCAGTAAAGTTAAAATGAATACAGGTACCACTGAACGTCACGCCACATCATTCCCGATATGTTGTACAGACTTGTCACCTAATCTCGATAAATGTGCCTGGACTTAAACAATTTTGCCAGATATCGTGCTAAATAGTTTGTATTTTACATGATGTAACAAATAAAATAAAACACTAACCCGCATCACCAGCCCAGCTTTTATCAAACAACCGGGGTATCAGGATGTAGAATCCATCCCCCTGTCAATCGATTTCCTCGTGTATCTACCGCACGCCTTACCATCGTAATAAGGCGTAACCAAACGGTCACAGAGTTCAGGCTGGATGATATTAATGGCATCATATGCAAATAAGTACTAAACAATTTTCCGGACGGAAAACACATTCCCATATTAATATCAAAGCAGTTAGTGGTAAATCGATCTTACCTCTACCTCTCACACAACTGAGTAGTTGAAAAGAAGATCAAGTCTTAGGATGAAGAGATAGTCAAAGAAAACAAAACTGGAAATGTAAATTTTGTAAAAATCCTATACATTTTTTCCATAAATGTGCTTGACTTGAGCTATTTCTGTGTAACAGTGCTTATCGAACAAGGCTGACGTTTGTTTCTTATTCGGTAGATTTTTATTCGCAGTCGGCATAATGCATGTTCTGCCATACTGACAGCTATCTGTTTTGCCAGTGTCATACTTCTGTTAAAAATCTCAGTACCATGTGATACATCAACTGTGTCACTTACGATACCCTGATTTTGAAAATACTGTATTGCAGGGTTTCTAAAATAATTATCTCTGAAGTTGGTACTCTTGCGTTAAGATACACTGAGAAACAATGTATATCCTGCCATATTAACAGCAATTTACCTTATCAGTGTCAAAATGTCTGTTTGAAAGTTCAGTACCATCTGATACACTGACTATTACACTGACTATTATATCCCGAGTTTGAAGGTTTTGAAATAATGCTTTCTAAAACTGGTACTTTTTCTATTAAAACCCATTGAAAAACAATGTATGTTCTGCATTTCGAAAATGCTGTCCTCTGAACTTGGAGTTTTATACTGCAGACATAATGCATGTCCAAAAAAAAAAAAAAAAAAACCTCTAATATACCTTCTACCTCCGGATATTGTAAGTGTCATAGTTGACGTATCACGTGGAACTGAGCTGTCTAACAGACGTTTTGACAAAAAAGATAAAATTAGTGAGAAATAACTCTGTTTCGGTAAATTTATTTCTGTAGATTTATATCAGATATCTGAAGAGGAAGACGCCGCCTTGGATGGAAGGCTAATGTGGGTCATCCAGTCTCCAACAGCCTATAGCATATGCTAGCGCTGCACAATTAATAGAATTTTAATCACGATCACGGTTTTGGCTACCACTATTAAATTAAGATGATCGTCGCCGATATTAACATATTAATAGCGGGCTCTGCTGCATATCAAATCAAGCACTTTCTCATCCAAAAGTCAGCCAACCACCAGGGGGCGAACGAAAGCATGGACTGTATGAGCGGCAACCTCAAATTGTGACTGAGTGAGACGTAATGTCGGGAGCAGAATGTCATATGTTTTTGTGTTTATTAATTTACATGTTTCCAAAGGTTAATCTTAATCCCACAACAGTGATAAAATAAAAGCCTTGCTTTAACATAAGTACTAAAAGAATAGATCGCTTTAATCGCTATTACAGTTGGATATGGGCACGCGGTCTTATTTAGAAAAGATACAAAAAGAGACGCATATAATGTTTATTCATTCGTTTTGTATTTGTCCGAGTAACAAAGCAAAGGAATGATTTGCCGCTTCAGTCGAAAACTGCATTTTACTTATCATTTCAAATAAAATGCAGGGTTGGCAACTTTGGTCAGCTGCATGGAGTGAGATTTTCTGTTCTGCACATACATTTACACGTATGTAAGTTTTATTACCTTGTAAATAGTCTGTAGGGTTTGCAAACTGGCGTAACGTTTTTGATGCAGCTAATTTTAAATTCAGAATAGAATATAGATTTGTCGTAAGATTTCTTGCGTGAGTCTGACAGAGTTTGCAACCCTGAACACGTACATTTTTTTTGTCTCACCTTAATTGATTTGTATAGAAAATAACAGTATACAGTTTTTAAAAAGAAAACTTCGACCAACATGAAATCACCAATAAACGTCTTCTATTTATTCAACATTTTATAAAATGCACACTACGTTTAAAAATGTCCAGCTTTACAGACAGAACATGTTGTGGCTGCAGCCAGTCTGTTATGAACATTACGGCTTTTTGAGTGTTAGCTGCTGTTATTAACACTAATAACACATTAGCGCAAACAAAAGGGCTGCATACACCGAGGTAGTTCTTGCTTCTTCATTGACGTGGGAAAGGGCGGTTCTAGATGTTATTAGGGGGTAATCAGCGTTACCTGCAAGATCACTATTTCTCTATTTGCTGCATGCAGTTGTTTTCATTACTATATTGCATTATTATATATTGAACTTGACACGCCACATTTTAAAATTCTCATCCTTGCATTAGAATATAGACCGGTTAATATTGATGTTCTCATGCTGCGTCATATATTTAAAAATTATCCATCCATCCATTTTCCAAATCATCACCATCACATCTTGAAGAGACTTTGGATACCTGGCCACCATCCTTTTTGCTATCTCTGTAGTGTTGCGTTTGGTTGGATTCTTGGAAATCTTCATCATTTCAGACACCACAATCCTTACCATTTCTCGTCGTTGTCGTGCACTTGGCCTTTTCTGTCTTTCCAAGTTCTGTACCAACTCCTCAGGGAGCTTCTGCCATGGTATCTCAAAACTGTCGGCCCAGTTTGACACACATGGTGTACAGCCACCGGAAGGTGAGGATGAAGCTGAAGCTGGAGAGGGAGAAGAATGGGTATCCACTGGAGAGGAGCACACCAAGTTTGGTGTTGAAGTGCTTGAGTCTGTAAAAGTACAACAAAGGATACATGAAAGCATAAAATCTTAACTGACGTTTTGCTACTGTGTTAATAATAAATTTATAGATATTACGGCTACAGAGTATGGTTAAAAGTAAATATGGCAATAATTCTTACAGCTTGGGTTTCACAATTCAATCAAAATTAGTGAAATTGCTCCCTTAAACATATCTTTCATTTACACAGTGAGCATGCTTAAATAATGATGAGGTGGCACTTGTACTCAGCAAAACTAAGATTTTAACTATTTCCAATTATTGTGCAGTCTTATTAGATAAGACCTGTACCCTGGCATGGAGTGGTGATAATGTTTTACATTACTTACCATTTTGGGCCCAGGCACCAACTAGTCTTCTGGCTTGTATGGGCTTTAAGACTGGCAGCAAGTCTCCTTCTGTAATATACTTTAAATCATCGGTGGTTGCAGCCCCAAGTGCCTTCAGAGTATCTTC
>JAODJX010000047.1:16191480-16205202 GCA_026776945.1 Isichthys henryi | reverse complement strand
GGGGAAACCGGAGTACCCGGAGGAAACCCCACGACGACATGGGGAGAACATGCAAACTCCACACACATGTGTCCCAGGCGGAGACTCGAACCCGGGTCCCAGAGGTGTGAGGCAACAGTGCTAACCACTGCACCACCATGCCGCCCCGACAGCAGTGCGCGCACATATATATATATATGCTGATTTGCCGAATATGTTTTATTTTAATTTGCTACTATATATATATTAAACAAAATAACCTGTTTTTATATATATATTATTTTGAATTTGTTAATTTACTATTGCAGCACTTCCCTGGAGTGCATTTAATAGAAAACTGACACAACGCAGATAAACCGGTTACATATGCTATTGAATGACATGTGTTTAGATTAAAAATGAAGCTTTGAAGAAAAATAAAATGCTTTATTTTATAAATATGCTGTTGTATAAGTAAAATGCTGAATTATCACGGTGGTAACGGTATAGTGTAAATCCATATCGTGGCGGACAATCACACCAGTAATAACTATGATACCGGTGTACTGCCCTCCCCTAATTTGAGAGCAGTTGCTTGAAATTTTGGTTTGTTTTTGAGTCACTTTATAGGTCTCCCTTCTACAGGTGAGTCCTACACATATGGGAATTATATGGTTTGCCCTTTAGGTATGAGTGTGACCCCCCCACCTCTCCCTGGCTTGCAATGATGGCTTCCTCCTGAGGGTTGCCCTCCCTGTTCAGCACGACTCGGGGAGGGCTCAGGGTTTCCCAGACGCGCGGTTTCATGCTCGTCTCGGGGGGCCTCAGGGTTTCCCAGACGCGCGGTTTCACTCTCGTCTCGGAAGGGCTGCGAGGGGTCCGGGTTTCCCAGATGCTTGGTTCACTCAGTCGGTGACACCTCCCCCCCACTGTGGTAACACTGATGAAGGCGCCCTCGGCCGTGGCCCCCTCGTCAGATGCTGTCGTAGCGTCCCACCCACAGATGCGTCACAGCGCGGGGGCTGCAAATGGAAATGAAAGCTAAGAGCTCCCTGCTCTCCCAGTATTTGGCACAGATAGGGCCACTCAGGGTATACTCATAAGAAATTCATGACTGCCCAATCGCTGCACCACATTGATGTCATGTGACGTCTTCAACCAATCGTATGATAGCACTGCATTCCTGAGTGGCAAGAAAGACAAAACGATTTCTAATAATAATGCTTAGTACTAGCTTATGAACAGTACATTTTACATATATCAGCTGTTTTACACATCATTATTATTGGACACACTTAAGAAAGAAAGTGTGAAATGTAATTTGTGTTTGTTATTGTGATTGTAGTTTTCTTTGCCGCCCATGTGTTAAACCCACCCAAAAACAGAGCAGAGAGGGTGGTTGTTGTGCTTTGTGGAAATGCTGACTCAGATTTTTTGCAGGTGTGGATGTTCTTGGCTGAAGGTTCGTGCTGCTCCTGGCCCCCTCTTAGGGTGTGAAGTCCCTGGGCATGTTGTTAGGAGTCTTTCAGACATATTTGAGACATAAAAGGGATAAGACTGATGTGACTAATGACTAATGTTTGTGTGGGCGGGGCTTGCAGGTGATTTCAAGCCATAGCAGGTCAAGGGGCGGCGCATTTGAAGGTGTTTGAGGGATGTTTCTGGGCCCTTGGGACAAATAGGTCCTGATTTGGTCCACAACTCCCCCCCCTCCCCAGCCCTCATCTAGGGGAGCTGGCACCATTCAGTCAGGCTCCGGTTGTTCATTAAATGAAACAAAGTCATTATTCAGCATTATCAGTTTCTCGGTTTAAACCTCGAGATCTCTGTTTGGGGTCTGTCAGTGATTTATGAAAAATGGGCAGGTAAACTGGAGTAAACTTTACTTTTATCGGTGGTACCAGCTGGCCTGGAGTTCGGTTCTGGTTTTCCTCATTCTAGATTAAACCATGGAAGGTTTTTTACTTGGGTTTTCATAACCAGAACCACATCACCGAGGCTCACCCTACTCACGTGTTTAATTCGTTTCACGTGTTGGGAGTTTGCAGACATCTAATCCTTCCTTCCTTTTGATTTTGGAGCTACAGCCCCCCCCTCCCCCTACAAAGCCTTCCTAGTATAACATCTGGCTAGTGGAAGTGGACCTGAGGGGAGTGAGTGTGTTTCTGTTTTAGCCACATGGGCTTGTGGTCGTGGCAGGATCACCGCATTATTCTCACTGGAAGGGGAGGGGAGGCAGAGGTAGAGCAGCGGACGGCGGGAAAAGGACGCCACCATGTTTAGCTCGTTGGGAGGGACATATCGTGGCTAAATGAGGAAGCCAGGTGCTTCCAATGAATAATTCAGGGGATTTAGTGTTCCTGAATGCCGGTTATGGCTGACACGGTGGCTCAGTGGGTAGTGCTGTCGCCTCGCACCTCTGCCCTATGTTTGTGAAATTGGCGTGTTCTTCACGTATCACGCAGGTTTCTGTCCAAAGATGCACAGTTAAACTAATAGGTTAAACTAATCTGTGTTTCTTGATTATCTGTGGGCTCTGATTTTGTGTGTGTGTGCGTGTATATGTGTGTGAGAGAGAGTAGGCGTGGCCTGCGATGGTCCTGTCCGGGGTGCAACCTTCTTCCCTGTTCCCTTTGCTGCCTGGGATCGGGCTGTGATTCTGACAGAGAGGATTATGGGTGGATGAAAATCAGTTGCTGATAACATCGGTGAGGTTTTCTGCCTCATGGCTCACATGACCTGAGCCATCCGGACTGGGCCTGTCACCTCGACGACGATTTTAACATCCTGGCAGTACAGCCTGTTCTGGATACAAAAGGATCTGGGGGGGGGGGGTACTCAAGGGAAACTTTGGGGGAGGAATCCAAACTGCCCCACCAATCGATTGGCATTGCCCCAGAAGTTGAAACATGAGCGGCTTTCAAACTGAAGAGCACTGAGGCGAGCGATCGATCGATCCCCTGCTTTCCCCAGCTTGCTCATTACCGTAACAATCCATCAGTGTTTCAGCATGAGTGGGAATTGGGCGTGCTGAGCGTCCTCTAGGGTTTTCTGAGTATTTTGGTCCCCCCGTGTCCTCAAATAAGGTGTGAAACAGGTACTCAGAGGCAGCCCCCTGAGGTCCTGGCCCATGTCCCGACGTTACCTCAGTGACTCCCCAGAGCCTGGGATGGAGCTGGTTTAGTATCACTATTTAGGGAGGATCCAGGACGCTGCCATGTTACCCCGGCGACTGATTTATGGTCCAGGTCCTGATATTTTTGGGACTGTGTCGTGAGGAGCATGCTTGTAACGCTGCCACCCTGTTCTGTCTCTGCCAGGTCAGCTGACCTGCTGCCCGGGCACACCCCTAGGGGCTGGGCTCACACTGCAAGCCGCCGCTGACACCTATCTGGAGGCCGGTACAGCGGTGGCTGCGTCCCTTGTCGACGCCCACGCCGGGGGGCTAGGTAAGATCTCCCAGCCCATTCGTCCCGTCCTGGGCACGCGATGCCGTCATCACTGATGTCCCTCAGGGTCATCGTCTGTCTACGTGGAGTACTCTCAGGCCGTATTATCTGACATGTCTGATGGGGGGTTGTGGTCTCATGCTGAGTCAGACTGGCACCCGCCACCGTCCACCTCCCACTCTGCCGTGACTCATTAGGGGTGTCAAATTCAAACTCAAAACCAGCAACAACAAAAATCGAGCTGGTCTCATCTGTTGTCTTGGTCAAAGTATGCGGCCATCTAGAACCTTCTGCCTGTCATTTAGAGCTGGGGTTCCCAAAGTGACTGAATTTCTTTCAAGAGCAACACTCCCCTCGCCTGCCCCCCACCCGGCTCTGCTCTCCTCTCCTCTGCACAGTCAGTCAACAATCGCATTTTTATACTTCCAGAGGAATGTGGAGAACTGGTATGCCCCTCGCTGAGAGGGGTCAGCCATGGCCCAGGGGTCCTCCCGAAATGGCGACGCACTCCGAGGGACTAAAATGGGAGCCTTTGGGGAACAGCAGCGGGAATGTCATTGGGAGAGGAATGGGAATGAGAGGAATTCTAATGGCTGAATATTCTTCTGTTTCTGCTTGGGATCAAAGCTCGGGCAGCGTATTTGGGAGGGGTGCAAGAGTCACAGCCCAGGGTGTCAAGTGGGGGGGGGGGGGGGGGCCTTCATTCCCCTGCAGGGAGGACCTACTGAAGGGGGCGGACAGGCTGCCTGGCGGGGTACACCTGGCTTCAGGCGATTCTCCGCTGCAGGGGGGGGTGCAGTTGGGACCGAGACCTAATTTCTGAGAGCGGGGAAACTTCAGGTGAAACATAGACAGCAGCTAAGTAACCATGGCCAATCAGCTGGATCTTAATCACCCTGGGTTTCGACCGCCCCCCCTTCCCCCAGGGAAAGCGGACCCCCTTTAATCACACTGCAGATGCCGCAAGGTCACGTGATGCTGCCGGTTTCGCCCTCGCGGTCCTTGCATTCTGCGTGTCTTTGATGTGGCAATGCGCGGGACTGGGAGATGGGGGGAGCAGCATGGTTAATGGAGGCCACAGACCTCCCCCATCGCCCCCCAGAGTCACTGTGTCATTACTGAAGTTTAAAATTATGGTTCACTCTAGCGGTTTTTTTGGCCATCACTGCATGATGAACCCAGCTGAAGTCTAATGACTAAATTACCCACAATCCCCTTTATCCTTGGCAGATGTTTACAGTATCACTCTGCTGCCTCAAAACCATCTCTGTTTCCTGCTTTGGGGGGAGGGGGGTCTGTACGCCCCCATCTGAACACCAGCTCCAATCTCAAGCAGGAGTCAGACAAAGCCACAACATTGCTAGAGCCCCCCCCCTCCCCCCCATGACACACCCACTCTTGTAAGGGGGGGGGTGGTCTGGCCTGCTGTTGTTTACTTGCCTTCTGCATCCTTAGCAGGGTGCTGGGGAGGGGGGCGTTTCTTAGCTGTTTGAGAAATACAGCAAAAATTCTGCAAAACAAATAATGACTCACGGAATCAGCCAGACCCAGGTCCTGCAGGTAATTAGTGTGGTTTTCTGGCCAGTTAAGAATGTGATGTATCCAAAGCAGATTTCCTGCCCGGTCAGACTGACGAGCGTCGCCGTGACTCTCTCTTTGTGCTCTGTGGCTTGTCATTGGCTCACAGCATTTTAGGCCTGTGGGTCAGCAGACTATGATAGGCTGCTGTTTCTACACGAGCGATAGCAATTAGGAGCTCAGTGCGGTAAAAGGGCAGACACTCTGATAGCAGGGCAGGGTGTGAGTCCAAGCCACCGCCTGTCTTGATGCCCCTCGTTGAAGTGTGTGCGCGCACACACACAGATACACACACACACACGTGCCGAGATACTGAATCATGCCCATATTCGGTCCCATTTTCCAACTCCCACGCAAATTCCTGTCCCTATTTTGTGTTGCCGATTTTTCGCTGTAAGGTATCACAGTCGCCAGGCCCCCTTTTTCCTTGCTGACTCGCTCTGCCCTCTTTGGCTCCAGACACATGGCGGTGTCTGCACTCTCGGCCCCCCGGTGCCCCCTCCCCCACCAAGCCCACCGCAAGGTGCTGTGAGGTCTGGGAGGGGCGATGGGTAATGGACTTGGCTATTAATCATGCGCTGTGCCTTTAAACGCGGGATTATGGGGTCGCTCTCCAGCGGCTGCGGGTGTCTGTGTGGGATTCTGCTTCGCCAGATGCCTTCAGCTGGCTGAGAGGCATCATGAAGTTATTCCTGGACCTTTTAATGCAAAGTCTTTGTGTGGTGGGTGGGGGGGTGAAAGGTAATTCTGCATCACACTGGGTTTTTTCAGCTGTGTTTCTGTCCCAGACTCTGGTCTCCGTTTCTCCACTTTGCTTCTTTCTTTCTTCCCACTTGTCAAGAGCATAAAAGGTGCCCCTCCCGCAATTCTCAATTTCGGGACACAGAGACATATCATGCTGGAATGTAGAGATCAGTGACCACTGTCTATCTTGCTGATTCTCTGCGTGATTCTTGTCTTGCCACTTTCAAGGTGAAATTGCATGTTTTTCTCTGGATACTGGTCACAATCAGGGACCTGAGTGTTATTGTCTTCTCTGCAAGCCTTGCAGGTCACCACGGCACTCACAAATGCTCCCAGCAGGCCTTGGCTCAAAGTGAGCCACGGTTCGGGTTTGAAGGCACAGGAGACACGCCTTAACTCCCTTGCTCTCCATCAGTGAGCTCCACCTCATTCGAGATGTTGCTCCGAGCTCCTTGTGAGAATTCTTGTGAGAATTTGCCCCTCCCTATTTTGGGGTTTTAAGTTTGCAGGTAGGAATGCGTTAAAATGATGGAGTCTCTCAAAAATTTCGCCTTTCTGATTGAAATGAAACAGGTTTTATTTGTGCTTTGTGCCCAGAATCTATCTTTGTTCAGCGCATATGAACGTCTTATTTTTGGATTTTCAGGCGTGATTGGTGCAGATGTCAAGGGGTTCCGCCTACCTTGTGAGGACCGTCCAATGACGTCTCGCATGGCCCTGATATGTGGGACTTCATCGTGCCAGATGGGGGTGAGCCCTTCTTAATTCTACATTTTGCCAGCTGCCTCTGACCTCATCTGAGTTTGTTCCGGTATGAAGGAAGTGTGAACTCATCCGTCCAGCCACGGCCGTGAATTATTGATCAATTCTTGCTTTGAGAGCGATGAAGAATATTTTTAATGGCCATCTTAAAGCAGAAACCACAGCTTCTAACTGCTTAAACTTCTGGTAATCATGTGATTCACAGCCTATCCCAGGAAGCTTCAGGAACATTAGCCAGGGTAAAGCTAGGCTAATTCCCATCCATCACAGGCCAGTCAGACACATACATTATTTAGAAGCTCCCAGAGCATGATAATTTACTACGTCTAATTCTCCTGGCTCACGTGTGTTTGGACTGTAGCAGAAAAATGGGAGCACTTGTTGGAAACCAGCAAAAAGGCAAAATTCTCCAATCTGTAGCTCAGTCGCTTAGGAATCTGAGCTTGTGTCCAGAAGGTTGTGGGCTTGAATCCCATCGCCGGTGCATTAATCATATCACTGCTGGGCCCTTAAGCAAGGGTCTAACCTCCAACTGCTTTAGGGATTCTTCTGATCCTGCTCTCTGTTCCTTCCTTTGGACAGAAACATTTGCTAAATAATTATAAATGTAAAATTTACAGAGCTGGACGTGAACCCTCAACACCTGACTCACATGACACCCTAAATGACTCTCAAATGATGCGAATCACTGGAATCTGCTCGTGGTTTGTCTTCTGAAATATTTAAGGCATTTAGAGGCTGTCAAAGTGCTATTGAGTAATGAATGGACATGTGATATTAGCCTTCCTTTATAAACATCTTTTACAATCTTCTCTGGCTGCCGTGGAGAGCTCTCAGCGCTGTAAGCAGATACTGCTGTCTTTCTTGTCTGCTGACTCCTTTCAGCAGGTGTGAGTTTGCTAAAAGGGCTAAGGAGAAGATGCCAGGTAGAACTGAATGCGCGTGGACATGGGGGCTGCGCAGGAACACTGGCACCTGGAGCTGATGGGGGAGTCCAGGTGTTTTGTTAGCTTTGGGTAACTGTTTCGTCGTCACGGAGATGCCTGCCAAGGGTCTTGGCAGGGGGCGGAGTTACCTTGGGAACACCGGTCCAGATGGTCCAGGCTGTCACTCGTCGGCACCCTCACCCCAATCCTACTTTCTTTGATCTGCTTCAGATATACCTACCGATGGACGTCGGCCAGAAAAGACACTTTTGAAAGGAGATTCCAAGAGATCAGAATGTCTGCTGAGAAACGGATTCGGCCTTATGTTGTGGTTTTGGGCTAGCCACCCCCACCGGGGGGGGCTCTTTGGGCTGTCGGGTCATTGGGACATCGCCACCCTAGGCGTGGGGCAGCTTAGCCACCGCTGCCTTTCTTCATTTTCATATCGTTTTAGTTTTCCAATAAACATGTTGACCATGTATGCTGTGGGATTCCCAGTGAGGAGCCCTAATGATGTAATATCATCTGTGGGATTTGAACTTACCTTCCGGTCTCATATTCAAAGCCACGGCCAACCACTTGCACAGAATTGCTCCATAACCAGGCTTAAACTCTGCTTTCACTTGTTTTTCCACTCTCTGGAGGAGCAAAGAGCTTGTTGCCCTTGGTTGTTTACATAATTTCCCTCCCCCGCTGCTCTGGGCCCGCGTGGTACCGGTCGGACCAGTTTGTGAAGTCATGCGGCTCCCAATCCTTCGTAAATGTAAACCGCTGCAGACTGGCTGTTTCTAACTGCCGCTTCTCCGCCTGACATAGCACCGAGAGCGGCCCTGACTCTGCACGCAAACGCCACTTGGGGGTATTAGTGAGGGAGGGGCTACAGGGTGGGGGAGATGTAGGCTGATTACCTCTGGAATCCGGTGCAGCACCAGGTAGCAGCGATCCAGACTCCGTCTAGATTTCTGCCTGATTTCAGGTGTGTTTTTTTGGTGGGATTCAGCGTTTTCCTTCTCCGGTAAATTGTCCTGCAGACAGTCTCCATGATCCTGCTTTCCATTCTGCCCGCCTCATTGGAAAGGCACAGGGGGAGGGAGAGGCCTGTTTAAACGAAGCACTCTGCTCTGTTAAAGACTGGTCTGCAATTTCCAAAAAGTCTATGACTGGATTCTTTCTCTGAGACGCTGCCGTTTCAGTGTAGGCGCGTCTTTTACCAGGTCAGTCGCTCGCCCTCATGACCCCAGGTGTAGTTTTCCAGAATTGTCTGGATCCGCCCACTTCCATAATGGGAATCAGGGGCCTGGAATTGGCGTCTATGGTTAGGGCAGAAGATCTCTGTGAGGGGAAAATGGCTCATTATGGGATAGCTGTTTGTGGTTTTTGATTCCCTGGCCGTTCGCCGTACTCGGTGTTACTGCCACATGACATCAGAGGGTCCCTGGAGTTATTCTCTTCTTACAGAGCACATGTCACGGTCCGATGCTTCAGAATCTGATTCAGGAACAGCCCCTGCCGCGTCTTTGGTGACCCAGCACGGGGGTGAAAAGGGACCTATTGTTTTTGGAGTGACTATAAACTCTCCTCTGGCGTCAGGTCCCCAGTCACCCAGCAGGTGGGGTGATCCCAGTACGACGTGACTGTAATACCAACAAGGCTTAATATGATTTCACAGCTGAAATGCAAGCTGGTTAAGAATGAATGATGTTATTCCACAGTGCACTTGTGGAGGTAGTGGGAACAGTGGGAACAAGCCCTTGACTTTGAACTGACCATTGGGTGATGGACTTCGACAGCAAGACACAGCTGCTGATTGGGGGTGGGGGACATGGGGAATCCCTGCGGAATCCCCTAGGCTCTTATTTTGAAGTTGGATTCCTCTGGGGCTGAGGTCATCTGACACCCTGTCGCACGGTGTGCCCTGGATGGACCCCAGCTGCGGGGCCATCTAAACCGTGCCGGCTGCAGTGGGAATGTGAGCTGGGCTGGATGGACGCCAAGTCCTCTTCAGGCTGCTGGGTGTGTGTATGTGTGAGACGCCCTGTGGGGTTTGAGAAACTCCATGAACGGTTTGGCGTGTCAGACGGCCCAACTCCTGGGATTACCTCCCGCAAGTTCAGGACGGGGGGGGGGGTGGTATTATTCCTGTCACAGTCAGGCTGGGGGGCCTCCGTGTGCCTAGAGGAGTGGGGGACTTTCAAACTGCCGTATTAGATTTGGGGGATTTTTGGATCATATTGAAAGAGCCAGATGGACATTCTGGCTGTGGTTGCTTGGGGAACACCCCCTCCTCAGAACCCACCCCTCCGATCACCACGGTACCTTGTGCCTTAGACACAGCAGGATTGCTGCTTTTATGACACCTTTGATTTGGTGCTTCAGAGGTCAGGACCGTGTCAGAAGTGAGCCCTGGGACTTGTGGCAGTTGCAGAGATCCCCGAGATTAGCCAGGGGAGAGCCAGCTTTCGGATCTCACCTATGTCTGCTGTTGTTGCTCCTTCCTTTGTAACTCTGTGGTGTGGTGATAGTGTCGGGCAGCAGTCAGACTGATGCCGATAAAAGCCTCTGAGCCTTTGACCTTTGCTGGGACGCAGGCGGGCGGTGATAATACGGGTCTGGCCCTCGGCTGGTATGGGAGACAGTGAGCCAAAGCGGGCTCCTACAGCACGTATGGCGCCTTTCAGGCCACCCCCCACACACCATTTGACTGGTGGGGGGCCCCGTACGCTTTGCACGGACACGGGTTCCCCTGCCTCTCACACACGCCTCGCAATCCAGACGCCGAGCTCTGCCAGTCACTTTCCTGGGCCACTTATGATGAAGAAGACCTGGTTCCTGCTTATAAACCTGTTTTTCATTTTTAAAATCAGTAAACTACTTGTGGCTTGTGTAAGCTTTAGGGAATATAATTTATTTATTCTTATTTAAAACTCCCTTACTTACCACGTGTTGACCTGTCAAAGCCCCCATAAAGGTCATATCCTGACCCATGTCTGAAAACCAACCCCCCCCCCCCCCCCCAAAAAAACCGGGGGGGGGGGGGGGGGCAGTAAAGAAACCTGACACAGTGTTCTGACACGGGAAACGTGCGTCTTTGTGTTTTGCTCTTCCTGGTGCTTTTCAAAGGCGGCTCGAGTTGAAAGTTGGGCCCAGGGGAGAGTTATCAGCAAGGAGCGAGGATGAAAACAAAAATGCCGAGTGAAGTCATGGGGCTGGCAGAGCCATCGCCGCGCTCTTGGCCATGAGTCGTTTCGAAGAGGCGAGGAAAAAGATGGCAAAAAGCCAGTTTATTTATTTTTTTTTAAGTTTCTACTCTATGTTCAAATCACACTTCCTCTGACCTGAAATGCCACACTTTTGTTTCTGCTACATTAGTTTTTATCCAAGCAGATGCTTAGTACCAGAATGAATTTTGAATTAACATTTACTTAAGCAGCACCGCCACATTTGCATCGATACATTTTGACAGTAGTACTTCTGTGTTTGTATGTAACTGCAGCTCTAACAAAGGAATTCGGGTTAAACGCTTTGTCTAGACTGAAAAGGACCCCCCCCGCGCCCCCTCTTCTGCTGCCATGGGCCTAGTAGCTGAAAGCCCATATTCTTAATCGCGGCGTGCTATGTTGTTGTAACACTGCACGTTCCATGTTCTGCGATAACCAAGCTGCCGGTGCCACCTGACAAATGCATGCAAATGAGCGTTTGCGAGCTGCCAGGTGTGTTTTCTGCTCTGTAGGTTTCATATTTTTGTGCTAAGCTGTTGATCTGTGCAGCAGATCGGGACTGTTGGATACTGCTGCCTGCCGCAGAAACAGAAGCCACAAATTAGCATGTGTCTGGTGTCTGCGTATGATTTGTATTTAAAGGCTTTGTCTGATGGCTTACCACATCCGGTCTTTTCTGTGGGTTTTAATCGCGGCCCTACCTGAGCTAGGCTAAGCCGAGCTGACGCGTCACGTGACGAAACCCTCGGATGTCTCTCCTCAGCGGGCTCTCTTTTTCAAGCAGAAGCCTGCCTGAAAAATTTAAATAAAACGTTCCGAATGGCCAGTCGCAGGCAGTAACCGTCTCGCAGAACATCCCAGAGAGAAATCCGAATTTGCGGTATCTCTGGTGCTCCCCCAGTCGCAGGGGATGATCGTGTACCTGTCTCCTGGGTCACTGGCTGTCAATCTGGGACGCTGTTTGCCCACCGGGGTGGGGATTGTGGTCCTGGGGCGGCCATGGGGTCGCTTAGATGTACGGCAACCCTTCCCTGAGAGGGAAGGCCTTTGAGGGCAGACTGCGGCTCTGCCTGCCCAAACAATTATATTTGAGGGATGGGACTTAAGTACATTTTCTTCGGCGATCATTTTCGAATCATTAATCTAAGTGCCACGTGTGTTGGCGCTGGCTCTTTAAAACCCGCCCCGTGTGCTGATAGCGCCGTGAAACAAATGAGATTCCTAAGTGGGATCTTCATTCACACAGAGAAGGCCTCACCCAGACTTCATTAAAATGAGAAACTCGCACTGAGAGAACTGGGACAGGCACACGGGGATTTGAGAGAGCAAAGACGTTATTTTGCTCTCTTCCTCCCAGTAATTGTACTACACGTTGTCGTACTCTACTTTTATACCCTTTGTGCTTATAGGAGGTTTAGAGGGAGTGTAATATGGTCTGTTCTAATGTTTTTTTTAAAAAATATTGAAAGAAGTCTTATTGCTTACGCGTGCTTGTTTCGGATTCTGAGTCAGAAGATTCCTACAAAGCTGTGGCTTCACCCCCCCGCCCCACCCCCATCCAAGCCTTTTGTACTTTGATGTGTTACTGACAGTAGGTGTGAACTCCCTTTATATTAAATGCAATGGCGACTGGTGGCTAAAAAGAAATCGAGGGGGGTAAGACGATACATTTTACAGTATCGCAATTGTGAATTTTCCAGAAGAAGAGAGAGAAACGTGTTTTGAAATGACGACAATGAAGCAAGTTATGGCAATTAAAATTGAAATAACCATAAGGTGACTTGTTTCATGTTTCGACCTTGAATAGAGGTACTGCCTCCTCTGCCTCTATGGACCAGCCGCCTCTGATCATCATCAGACCTCCAAGCTACTGAGAGAGACGGTCTTGCAGTCTTTCAGTAGAGTTCAGATGGATGTTTCCCAGTGCATCTGGACAACGAGTACTTTATTCGATTTGCTGTCAGAGAGTAAGACTCTACACTGTAATGCTTTTTGAGTTTTCGCTGTAAGGTCGCAGTTAACAGCTAACACCATTTTTTTTTTGTTTGTTTTTGACTCACTTATTATTCATTTTGCCTTGAGGTCTATCGTGGACTACAGGAGGGTTATCCTAGCTCTCGCAAAGAAATGGCATAACGGTATCATAGATCAACAGAGCTCTGTGAGGTCCAACTGTATATATTACTTTCCTGCTGTAGTAAGGCCCCCGTGATGACATCTCACTTCAACCGATGTGGCACATAATCATAATTCATGTCAGGGTGAATGAGATATATATGTTTCGGGGCGTATGTGCATTTTCCTTTTTTGCTTTATCTGATGCAGGTCCTTTTAACCACAATTCTACCAGCTGCATAAGTCGATAGCATGAAGTAGCATGCATCCATAAACTGGCTACTCATGGGGAAACGAGAACATATTACTGCGCGCGAAAATAATTAATATAATTAACACAGCTGGTGTTGAGAGGACGTCTGCCTCATGGGACGAAGTTATTTATTCATCAGCCGTTCACCCATTCGAAACCTAGTCTGGGATATTGGGATCTGGGGCTACTTGGCGGGGAGCACAGGGTGCGAGGTGGGGTGTGATGTTACTGGGATCCCAGTGCATCATGGGATGCGGATGCTTATCTATGCGCTTTTTAAAAATTTTGCTGGGTGAGGCACTTGTTTTGGCTGGGTGGCTCTGCACTCCGGAAGATACGACGCACCTTACGCCCCGTCCGCCTGTGTGAGAGCGTTGTTTGGGGAACAGCTACTCCGGGAGCTCAGGGCACCTCTCTGCGGGTAAAAGAGCACGGAAGAAAGCCGCCTTTCTGCTTGCCGAACATTTTTTTTTTTTTTTTTTTTGGAACCTATAAAAGGCTCAGTTTGAAACTTGCACTCAGGAAACCAGGAAGAGCTGAAATTTGCCATTATATCTAAAAGCTACAGAGTCCTTATCCTTCTTCGGGTAACTTTAGAGTGCTGAAGATTGATACTACAATTGCGAGAAATATATATTATAGGCCCCTCCGGGAGCCGAGACCTTATCGTGGTGGAGGGGTTTGCGTGTTCCAATGATCCCAGGAGCTACGTTGCCTGG
>JAODJX010000047.1:16161151-16172468 GCA_026776945.1 Isichthys henryi | reverse complement strand
CATGTAACTCAGGCGGAGACTCGAACCCGGGTCCCAGAGGTGTGAGGCAACAGTGCTAACCACTGCACCACCATGCCGCCCCCGCTACACTTAATCACAAATACAATTGAAACTCAAGACGTTTAAATATGGGGAGAATGTCTCTTTTTCCGGGCTCCCAGGAGGCTTCTCAGGCTCAGCCCACATTTATAGTTTCCCTTTAAGAGGTAGCACCTTTTCTACATCGGGGTTAGAAAAAATAATGAATCAAAGTGTTTTCTTCTGAACTATAATGTTTTTACTATTGTAGCTATTCATGGCTCAGCTACAGCTGGTCAGAAAGCTCACAAACGGTATGTTTTCGTGGCAAACTGCTGTTTTGATTGTTTTTTTTCAAGGTCAAAAGTCATCTCATAACTTTTTTGTTTACTAAATCAAGAGCTTGGAGTAACTAGACAACATATTTAAAATGAATTATATAACTCTATATCAAACATAGACCTGATACTCGGCCCCCTTCGTGAGACAAGCAATCCAAAAAAATGAGTTAAGACTGCTTTTTTGAGCCTCAAAATGGCATGTTGGGTGGAGTAAAATTGTTCATTTAATTTATTTAATTGGGAAGAAAGTACTCTTTACCTGCTTTGAAGTGAAAAACTATTGTGTTATTATTCGATAGTGGGTAGGAGTTACAAGAGTCAATGAAACTACACATTAATCTTTCTTTTTTAAAATTTGCTTCTATCAGACAAACAGCCTAAAATGCAATTGAGGTGAACCTATGTGTAGCCTGAAGTGTACAACGTGCGTTGGAGGACTTTACACTGGATTTCTCCTTTGTCTTGTAAGATGACGTCCAGGCATATCACTGGTTAGGTTTGCAGGCAAAGTTACACCAGATCTTTACTCCTACTGATCACATACGTGGAATAACATGTTTTGTGCTCTCCTGAGAAAATCACAAAGACAAAAGACTCAGAAGAAAAAAAAAACAGATTGCAGGAAGCACACCCAGTTCCTCAAACCCAGAGGCTCCATATCTTAGCCATGCAGATTTCAGTCTCATCGGAAATCAGGATTCCCCAGCTTACTAGAGATGATCAATCTGTGGACCATAGATAAACTACACTTCGCACTCAGCCAAAGTTAGAAGATTATGCGTGACAATTCTCACTTCGGCTACAGAGGAAAAAAAGAAAAATATATGATTTTTAGTCAACAGAACAAGAAACAAGAAGGACATGTTCAGAGTCCCGTTCATGGTATCGAAGTACTACTTTTGAGCTTTCCAATGAGCTATAGTTGAGCCATGTAACTGTAATTGTAAAAATGTTACAGCTCAAAAGATAAGACGTGATTTGTATTTATTTACTTATTTTGCTACCCAGAGTGTAGAAAAAGCAAAGGATTGTTTTTAAACAAACAAAATACGTCCCTGAGATCTGGAAGGTATGTGTAATTCAGATGCCAAATTTCATCAGAATGGTGACGCAAAAAGTTTTTTGAAAATTTGTTGGATTAAAATGAAATGAGCCCTTAGCACAAGATGTTTGAAATCTGTGAAAAATACTTTGCTAGTAACTTTTTCTGCCTTTTATTTGTTATATGCGATACGAAATGAAAGTTCTCTGTAAGTCTATATAAAGTTGTGTATGTTTCATATTTGTTCTAGCATGCATCATTCAACACACTGAACTTGCCAGTTTTCTGTTTTACTTTCCTGATCTATCCTGAGCCCATCAAAACAAAGTAACATTGGGGGATTCCCAATGCTTACTCTAAATATGGACTGGAAAAAAAATCGACGTGTAAAGACATATGCCGTGAAACTGTAGCCGTGTTTTTCAGGATCTAAGCCCGAAATGTTTCCAAGAAGCTTTCTACTCGGAACAGCTACGCTCAGACTGATATCAATTAAGGCGAAATTAAATACCACCCGTTACATAATTAGAGTCTAATTTACCCGTGAGGGGTTGTACTCGGTCACGATTGGTGCGGATTCCCACACTATGAGCGTGAGAGAAAACATGCATGGATGTCAAAAGGCGGGGATTTCGTATTATCCCTATCGTCCGAAGCGCTACACAATCTGTGCCGTGCGTTTGAGAACTACTGCCTTCAGATAACCTAATTCTGTGCACTGCTTTCCATCTCATCGCTCCCTGTTCCTTTGCTGATAATAATGTCATCCGTGAAGCTGCTCCGACAACCCCTGTATAACCTATTCCACGAATTGTTTTGTATTTTCGATCCATATGAAAATTTCTCTTTCGCCAAAAACATTCTATAATTTCTATACTGTTGTCGATCTCGCTGTCGATGGCTTACTTCGTTGCAGTGTAAGGTCCAAAGTAAGTAGGTGCTTCTACAAACCGAATAAATGCAGAATTATACCGCATTATAAAACTACTCTATTCTGGATTTATCCGTTATTTGCTTATTTTACAGTGCCCTCAAGCGGACATAGCTAGAAAATGCAAAAAAGGAAAATAAATATAATTCGGAAATTATGAACCAGCTTGACTTCAGTTAGGACTGTGGAAGGAACCCAGGTAAAAAATGTGGATAACACAGTACCCCAGTATGCCAGATTCAAAATTGGAGGTGTAGGTAAAAAGCGCATGATTCTTACAGACTTATATAAACTATATATGCAGAGGAAGTTCTCCTGGGGGGCAAAGACTGATATGGGTAGGGGCCCCCTAAGTGGGCCATTGAAAATATTTTTGGAGCCAAAAAGAGAAAGAATTATAAACGATGGAACATCAATAATATTCTAATGAAAGTGCAGGATACCAGCAGTAACACTTGCACTTCAGGGTGGGGGCGGGAATGCTGTCGGTAAAACTTGCTGGTGGTGAGAGGTAGGTGTCGTGCTGGAGGATCGATCGGTCAAATTTAAGTTAAGTTTAATAATTCCATCTTTTGCTAAGGTTGGTCTAGAATTTTTGCATACATTCGTTTAATTGTGTTCTCTCCATGTCTGTTCACAAATTGTCTACCACGCTAATGAGACAAAGGAAATGTAATGTTAGTCTTGTATCTTTGTGTCATTTTGCTTGGCAGGGAACAACCTGAAGACTCCAGTGTTATAAGAAAGCTGGATAGCGCTAAATAGTCTCAAAGTAGAATATTCTATTCCAGCTGGGACAGGGAGAACTTTGTCCATCCATTAAACTGTCACCAAAAATGCAAACAACATACATTTTATTATCATTTACATGATCATAAAGAGGGAGACGGTTAGGATAATTCCACGGGCCCCTGAGTGAGAGGGACCCTAAAAATTTGGATTTATCTGGGTTGGGGGCTCACGTGTCTTTGTTACATTCCTCCCGAAAAATGCGATTCTTGTGATTATTGATTTCTTTCTGTGCTTTCCCTGCTCTGTTCGATTCAGCATTTTCTATGCGTTCACGTTCTGGCTGCTTTACAATCAGTTGACACCAGTACAGCAGATTTCGGAAACAATGTAAAATGTAAAAAGCTTACAATGAAAACGGTAAAATCTGATAAGCAATCTCACGTTCCAGTGAAGCACTTCACGCCACAGGCTGCACATTGAGAGGGAATGTGGTGTTATTCCAGGGGTGGGGATACTGCACATCTGAACGCAGTTATTTTGATTTCCTGTTTTTTTCTAAGCGGAAATAATTTTTCACCCCTCAGTGGGTAGCGCTCGTCATCGTGACACCTACGGTTCCAGGGATGTCATCCATAAATGACTTGGAAAAAATGTGCTTCACAGTGCAGACGAAAGACCACCAGTACAGTAGTCGTACAGTGCGAGGTCTGCACGCCCAGAATACTGAAATGTTTTTTTGATAGCCCTACTGTTTCTCAGATCGCCCCTCTTCCAGTTTGCAATTCGGCAGTTTTCCCAAACGCAAGCAGCATATGTAACACAATTCTAATATTAAGGATACCCAAAATGTTTGGCATAGCCGTAATTACTGTGTATTTTAAGAAAATATTGTGTTCTCTATTTTGTGAACGTAGTAGAAAGAATTTTTCGTTGTCCCATGCCACCCCCCATTTTACTGCTCCCCTTCCTTGAAAATAATTCGAAAAATAAAACGAGCCGAAATATTAGCACTAAAATATTGTACATTTTTTCCTTTAACACTAACGTTCTGTTATGTGCTGTTATTTATTAATAATGAAACTAATTATAACCGTTCACTATCACGTCCCGTATACGGATAAGTTTGCTCCGTTATCTATTGTCTTTGTTAACAAGCCTGGTTTCAGGCTTCGCCGTTTCCGATGAGAGCTGATTCATTGTCTAGTCTCTCTAGCCGGGACCCGAAATCAGCGCACGATCGCCGCCGAGCTCTGGCAGATTGGTCAGTCGGCGCTGGTAACAGACGCCGCAGCTGCCGTCCTTACGCGATGACGTCAGGCGGTCGCGGATTGGCCGGCTGCCATCTTTGATCGCGCGACAGGCCGCGGCGCGAGCGGGGCCTCATTCGACTCCAACCGCTCCGTCTCTCGGGAGAGCGTGTTTGAAAAAAATATATAATAATATATATATTATAATAAAAAGGATAAATAAGAACGGGGCAAAGGAGCGGAAAAATATAAAGGAGCTGCATTGAACCGAGAGAAAACGGGAAGGAGCTCGAGCACCGACAGAGGTACCCGCTGTCCCACTCTCACACGGGACCCCGTAAAGGAAGCGAGGACAGCGGACGGATCGACCGACCGACAGGGCCTAGGCGAGCGAGCCACACGGACTGGAAAGGGACGGGCCAGACGCTTGCTCGGCGAGAAAAGGAGACGGACCGGCGGAGGCGGGTAGGAGTCTCGGCTGCGGACGCATGGGCAGAATGGATGAGGGGAGAACCGGCTGCGGACTGACCGGCGGTTCCAGAAAAGCGACATCCGTTGCTTGCGCCTGCGGGTCGGGGGGTACGCCGCTAACCGGTTAGCTGGTTACCACTAGCGACGGACACGCCACGGCCCGTTATCACCATCACCTCCAAGGTGTACGGCCCGGAGGATAGAGGGCCGTGCCGGGCCGTGTGGTGGAAGAGGCCGCGGTCGTCGGGGACGCCGTCGCATCATCCGACTAGCTGCTTGCACCTGGTCGGTGTTGGTTTACGGTTCCATCTAGCCTTTATTTATTAAAATGAGACCCGGAATTAGCCGCGTTTTACCCTCTTTCTCCGGGGAGCATTGGTGAAACAGTGATGATCCCGGTTCCTGTCTCTTAGTTAATCGGCTGCCTTTGTACCACGCTAGTCGTACCCCCTCACATGCCGCCAACATGTATTCTCTGAGCTAGTTGTTTTTTAGGGGTAGCTGGTGGTTCGGGACGTCACGGTTCAGTGCACGTTTGCTATCCGTCTATCAGCCGTTTGTCTTTTGTGATCAGCCGGCCCTGGAAATACGGCCGAGTGGCTGCTCGTTTTAATTAATTCAACCCCCATCCATTTCCCGTAGTCTAAAGGGTTATTCTAAATCTGTTTTTAATATTTGGGATATTTGGGATGTCTTGAGGACTCCTGCGGGTTGAGGAGGAGTAGAGTTGTTCTGGAGGTTGGGAAATCGCTTCACGGAATCGATTGAACTCGCCATACTGACCCAGTCGCCTGTAAACGAAAGTAAAACCTGTGTCCCGTTAAACACCTGCGAAACGTATTAAATGATCGTTCCGAAAATACTAGCCCAAGGGGCTTTAAGATGATGTAAATTCGTGTGGTCTGGGAATTTATGGGTCGCAATGATGTCTAGTTAGATAATGGGAAAATTCATGGTCAAAGAATGTTTTTATTTCCGGCTTAGTTTCATTACAGACCAGTTACAATTCTAAATAAGTGCAAAATGTACAAACACGGGGCTATAAAACGATAAAGGCAAATGCAGGCCAGAAACTACTGCGTAGTTTATATGATTATCGGTTTAGGTTGCAAGAACCATTTGCGGTGTGAAATCGAGGCAGATAATGCAGACAGTGTTAAGTTTACCATAAAATTCTAGCATGGTTTCCAGAAGAAAAGACGGGACTGTTCGGGTCCGAAGATGGATTGCACAGGTATAACGGGCCAAAATAAGTTTAGGGTGCAGAGGTCAACATGGTAGAATTGGAAGGATGACCAATTCACAAACAGTGAACCGAAGTGACTGGACTGGGTGTTTAGAGGACAGGTTGAATCACAGTCAGACCTGTCAGCCTCAGCCTTCTTGTTGGTCAGACTTGGGTATAGTACTGCCACACTGGAATGGCTGATAGGTCACAGTCAGTATGATGCAGGTCTTTCTAGGATGGAGAGTGCAGGCCTGGTCCCTGGGGATAGACCAGCAATCAGATGGGTAGCAGGCCATTGTTCCACTCTCATCACCTGGGGAGCTTGGCTGCTTGGGTGGTCAATTTCATCTGGGAGCATCTCTGGTGTTGTCTTGCTCTGCCCCTTATCACCTGCAGTGTTCAGTGCCCCCCCACCCCACCATGGCAAAAGTCTCAATCAATACTGTTGGCTGCTTCCGGTTTGCTCATATTTCCAAACTGCAGTGCGGGACATCTACACGTTAGCCTACAGATCACAGCGACAGTGTTTCTAAGATTCAGTGATGAATTGCTCTTTTATGCTTTGTGTGTGTCATGGGATTATGGGCAAGCAAGACCCAAGCTTCAGGGTTGGGGTGATACGCCCTGGCTCACATGGGGGGAGGGAGGGTGCCCTGTGGATGAATTGCCTGAGTACCAGGACACTTGGTTCTGTGCGGCAGAGCTCGCATTTTAAAACAGAGCCCTTTAGTTGCGGTCCATTGACATGCTGGCTGTGCCCCTTTTGACATTGCATTATCAAATACAATGATGCTTTACAGGTGGCCTGCAGCTTTTCCAAACAGACCTCCACTGTGTAAGCCACCTGTAGTTGTCTCCTTTTTAAGGATCTTGACGGTTATTGAAACATTTTTAGAATGCAAAAATGAAGGGTGAGTTTACTTCTGGTACCCTTAAAACTGTTTAGTACTAAAAGCTGCGGATTACTATGCAAAGTTAAACTGATGCGTCAATTTGAATGTAGAGAAGTGACAACTTGTGTGAATCCAGGTGGTGTGGAGACTGTCTCTTCTGATTCCTTCGGGTGGATGAACTGTTGTTATTTGTGAAATGACGCCTTTGCCTGACTTCTGTTTCTTTCAATCTCCTGGCAGGAGGCTGGTTCTGAGGGCTGCGGCCAAGGGAACAGACTCAATGAGTTTCCAGCGAAATGTCAGAGAAGTCAGGGCAAAACACCAAGGCAAAGGATGGCAAGACCAAGTATGCAACCCTTAGCCTTTTTAACACCTACAAGGGCAAGTCTTTGGAGACCCAGAAAACAGCAGGTAAGGAGAACCAAAATGTGAATTTGCCCCCCAGTCAGACTGTAAATATTATCATGTAACACTTATTCACCAGCCATGGCCGATTCTGGCATGGAACCTCAAAGCTCGGCATCCTCGTTCTGTTTCGTTTCCGTAAGGGTGAAAAGTGAGCCGTGGTGATCAAGCTGAAAACTGTTGATGGGTTGGCCAATGATCTGTTGCCAAACTGCTAACATTTTCTGTTCAGGTCCATGGAGACAGGATAGCTTGTATGATAATGCAGTACAGTACTATGATTGCTAGTTATCTACAAAAGTTACAATCTGTCACACTCTCTTCCCTTGTATTTCATGGGCCATCTGAGGGTGAAGTTCTTATGAAGTTGTCGCTGTGCTCCTTGGTTGAAATGAGAAAATAGGCTGTTGGATGTGGGTGGTCCCTTTGCTTCTTGTGAATAGGGTGTCTGAGAACCAGTGTGGATTTGCTGAGGGTCACAGGGGTACATGCTGTTTGGAGCTTATATAAGTGATACGGTCGATGAATGAACTTGGATGATAATGGCACAGGGTTTCTGTCTGTTTTTAAGGCTCACCTGAACATAGAGGTCTGTCTGTCATCAGATCGAATCAGTTTAGGTTTTAACCAGAATCAAATAAGAACCATTATTACTCTGAAGGAAATTGTAGGACAGCACATTACAGAACTACCCAATGAGAAAGACGGTACTTAGTACCACATACAACAACCAATGTATAAAATTAACAGATTATAAATAGGGGGGCGATTATGGTAATATGTACGGTAAATATTGCATTTGAAATAATATCTATTGATTAAAAATAAGTGGCATTGTACATATTATGGCACCTGTCCTAATTGGTTTATCTGTTGTACAGTCTTATGGCCATCAGAAGGAATCTTGTCCTCATGTTCTCTGCTATGTTTTTTGTTGTTCAGTACCCGGCTGAAAGTGCTCTCTCTTCAACCTAAATGTGGGGTGGGTGAGCCGAGTCATGCATGATAGACCAAAATCTGGAGAGCTTGTTGAGCCTCTTAGTGTCCGCTACCTTCACACTGCTGTCCCAGCACATGACAGCATAGGGCATGGGTGCCCAACTCCAGTCCTGGAGGGCCAGAGCCCTGCACATTTTTAGGTTTCCCCTCATTTAAAACACCTGATTCAACTCCTTGTACTAATTACCACACAGCTCTTGAGCTGAATCATTCATGGTGGAACAGGGAAAGAACTAAGCTACACAGGGCTTCGACCCCCCAGGACAGGAGTTGGGCACCCCTGGCATAGAAGGCGGCACTGGCTACCTCTGACTTGTAGAAAATTCGCAGCATTGTTTTGCAGACTATGAAGGTGCTGAGCCTCTGTAGGAAATGCAGTCTGCCCTGATTCTTCATGCAGTTGTAGGTGGTTCCTGCCACACCAGTCAGTCATTATCTGGGGTGTTGGAGTAAATTTATTTAGAAAATGCAGCTTGGTTAATTTCTTAAGCATTCAGAAGTCTGTTGTTTTTTTAGATGAAAGTAAAAGCGCACTAACTTTTGAATAATTTAATTTTTAAGTGGGTTCAGGCAGGAGTTTAAAAATTGATACAGTTGAAAGCAAGCTGAATAGGATGCCACCTCCAGCTCGGGCTCGCAAACAGGAAGTTCATTTGCATGTTTAAATCTGGGTGGCTCTTTACCAATATGAGCCATCTCCTCCTTTAACTGTTGTCGTGCCTATTGATTGGCTATGGAAATGCCGTCCGTGTGCAGTGTGACCAGGTGCCGCGTTTGTCCAACATGCCTCTGATTTTGCAGTCGCTGCCAGACATGGGCTCCAGAGTCTGGGCAAAGTTGCTGCCAGCCGGCGCATGCCCCCCCCAGCCAACTTGCCCAGCCTGAAGGCCGAGAACAAAGGCAACGACCCCAACGTGAACATCGTACCCAGGGACGGCAGCGGCTGGGCGTCCCGGCAAGACCAACCCTGTGACGAGCGGTAAGGATGGGCTGCCTCGCGATAGTGTTACCGGTGTAACTGTTCTGGGGGTCCTTTATGAGGGGAGGGGACAAGAATTATTTTAGAGATTATTTTTAATCAACTAATCTCTCCCCCCCCCCTGCCTTCGAGTATTTTGTGCATTGTGACCATTTTGTCAATTTGAGATGTTCTCTATTCCCTGTATCATGCACCAGGCAACAGGAAACACCACCCCCTCAACCCAAACAAGGGACTTCTCAGCCTTCAGAGGCAACTGTCAGCGCCAGCCGTTCCTGGGCAGCCAACAAACAACCTGGGCAAGTAGACGGTAGGTGACCTTTGACCCCTCCGCTCTTATGATTGTATTTGGTGCCCCTTCCTGGCCTGGTTATCAGCATATTTTGGCAACAGTTGGGCTGCTAAGTGGCTACTTCAGTGGCTGCTAAGTTTCGATTCCACTTTATGTACTTTTGAGTTGTATAGAAACAATCTTTAGTCGTTCAAAAGATGTGACAGTACCTTGGTATTTTTCAGGGCCAGCCCGAGTCAACAGCCATTTCCAGCAGGAGTTTCCCAGTCTGCAGGCAGCCGGCGAGTCTAACAAACCAGGGGAGTCAGAGGAGGAGCCCTATGGACCGGGCCCTAGCCTGAGGCCACAGAGTAAGTGGTCATGGGGTTGGAGGCAGAGCCAGCACTGCAGCTGAGCCATGGCTCACCAGCCTGTGCTACCATGTCTCTGCAGATGTTGGCAGCTGGCGCGAGGGCGGTGGCCGCAATCTGAACACGGCGCCGAGCCCCTCGGAGATGGATAGCAAGGTGTCCGAGGAGGAGGGCGGTCGCAGCACGCCTTCCCCCACCGCAGGGACCACTGAGCCTCGCAAGGATAAGAAGGAGGCCCGGGAGAGGCTGCCCCCCTGCGCTCAGCCCAAGGTGAATGGGGGACAGCCTGGCCAGGCGGGGTCGCCGTCCCAGTTCCATCCCCCTTTCAGCGGCATGATGCCACCTTATGTGAGTATCGTCAACTGAAGCATAGTGCTCTATCTGCAGACGACTTATTCCCATTTGGACTCATTTCGCCCCCTCCCCTCGCAGATGTTTCACGCTTACCCCAGGATGTCATTTAACCTTCCTCCAAGCAGCCTCAGACCCACCATGCCACAGCAGGATGGAGCCAAGTGAGTACATTTAGCTACAGTGCGTTGCACGAGTTAAGGTTTCTTGTGAGTCAAACTTTATTTCAAAACAGGCCCCAGGGTTTCCTTGATGTTTCTGAGGGCAGTGGGTGCTCCTCAGAGGGTGAAGTTCCCGTTTTGTTTCATGTCATGTCAAGCGATTTAGTTAAATTTCATTAAACTGGCCTTTTAAACTCCTTGGCACTCATTTGGTGCCGCTGCTGTCCTGCGGTGAGTTTGCTGTAATGCCCTTCTTCCCCCTGTGCCCGCAGAGGCCCACGGGCTGCTGGTCGGCCCTCCCAAGCCTGGCCTCAGGACCCCGACCGGCCCTCAATCATCAGTGCCACGGAGCTGAAGGAGCTGGACAACCTGGACACGGAGGCTGACGAGGGCTGGGCTGGTACGAGTGGCTGTGGGGGAGACGTGTAGGCCTTGCTGGCGGTATGCTGGCGACGCTGGGCCCTTGTCACAGTCGCCTCTGTTCCCCAGGTGCCCAAATGGAGGTTGACTACACAGAGAAGCTCAATTTCAGTGACGACGAGGAGAATCAGACAGGAAAGGACAAGGCAGACAGCTGGTGAGTGTGCAGAAGGCCGATGGCTGCGGCAGCTGCCAATGTGGCTGTGTGGTTAACTGACCGGCGCCACTCCATGCAGGGACTGGATGGGTAAAGTGGAGCGAGCTCGTCAGCGCAGCACCGAGGCCCCAGAGTGCCCTGAGGACCGAGCTGTGGGCAAAGGATCATGGGTCGATGGCGGAGATCCCCGAGCCGTGTCTCCTGGAGGTAGACAGCAGGCTGGCAAGATGGCGCAGCAGCAGGAGTACCAGGTAAGGAGGCCATGCTGGTTCACTATGCCTCCTCACAGTGGGGTGGGGT
>JAODJX010000047.1:16145410-16161051 GCA_026776945.1 Isichthys henryi | reverse complement strand
TGCAAACTTTGGGAAGAAGTTTAGGAAAATGTTCCATGATTCCAGGGGGGCTAATAATTTTGGCCTCAACTGTAGGTAACCCTACATGGTGCAAAACACTATGAGAACTGAACTGCAAAAGTTACACCACTAGCTTAACCTACCTATGAAAAACAAATGTCTGAGCTTCAGATCCGCATAATCATGCTCACTGGGCAGGTAATATTTGCATGTCTGTTATACACAATAAAAGCTCGACTTGGAAATACAGAAACACATGCTGTTGTTTTTATGCTCCTATTATGTGCCTATCATAGTTTTCAATTTTATTGCAAATGACTTCATCCCAAGTTGTTTACATAGTTTCGAATCTCAACAAATTACGATGCACTGCTTTACATTTAATGAAGCAATCTGGGCTTCACAATCATGTTTGGTGTTTCCCTTTTTGAATAAAGAGCCAATCACAAACACGGAATTAACAGACCTTTTTAGGTCCCTCCCCCGCCTGCCTCGCCTCTTGTCTGCAAACTCCTCTGAGGTCATCCGAAATCATCAGTTTGCTGATGAGGTCATCAGTTTGCCCATAGTCATTTTCCCCAAATCTGTATTACTTTATGCTTCTTCAGCTCATATTCATCGTAGGTATGATCTTCCACAGATTCTCTTGACCGCTGCAAGAAGTGTATGCAGGTCCATCCTTACTGCCAAAGGTGAAAAACTAGCTGTTCTCTGTTTTTCAATATATAATATATGATGTAATACATCTGTGTCTCTTTTTACTGACAACTGCTTTCTGCTTCCTAGCTTGGAATAAATACATTTTGATATTCAATGCACTTTTAAGGACATCTTGACATTTTGACAGACAATGATATAGCATTTCATGACAGAATATGGGTAGGGTTGTAAACACAGGTTGATTTTTTTTTAAAACTTTTTTTATAACATGCATAATATGACCATTAACAAAGTCACTCATAACAACATCATAACATAAAATCTGTAGCCAGACCAAAAACTTACATGATTAATAAGAAAGTTGCTGGATAAATTTACACTCTCAGCTCAAGTATGTAAATTTGCAACAGCTATCATGCGTCAACAAGTTTGCCAACGTTTGAGCACTGGAATCACAGTTGAGTGCTGTCCCGCCCCCAGGTCATGGAAGAATGCAGTTCCAATCTTAGGCCAGAAGGTCCTTCATTTATGAATGGGCTTGTAAGTTAAAACCAACAAACAACTGGTCAGTCTGAGCTGGGCCACTTCTTTCCAAAGTTTTAGCCCCCTCACCTTCCAGTGATCCAGCTTTAATGTCGATAAGAACATAAGAAATTTACAAACGAGACGAAGCCATTTGGCCCAACAACCTCATTTGAGGAGAAGTTAACTAATAGCTCAGAGTTGTTAAAATCTTATCTATCTCTGATTTAAAGGAACCCAGAGTTTTAGCTGGTGCTACGCTAGCAGGAAGACTATTTGATACTCTAACTACACATCTGTGTAAAGAAGTGCTTCCTTAAATTCATTTTAAAATGTTCTCCCACGGGAGCGGCATGGTGGTGCAGTGGTTAGCACTGTTGCCTCACACCTCTGGAACCCAGGTTCGAGTCGCCGCCTGGGTTACATGTGTGTGGAGCTTGCATGTTCTCCCCATGTCATCGTCGGGTTTCCAAAAACATGCTCAGGCTAATTGAACTTGCTAAATTGCCCGTAGGAGTGCATGTGTGAGTGCATGGTGTGTGTGAGTGTGCCCTGCGATGGGCTGGCCCCCCATCCTGGGTTGCTCCCTGCCTCGTGCCCATTGCTTCTGCGATAGGCTCCGGACCCCCTGCAACTCAGCAGGATAAGCAGTTTGGAAAATGGATGGATGTTCTCCCGCTAATTTCCACTTATGGCCACAAGTTCTAGTATTTAAACTAATAGCCATTTGGCTGAACAGCATTCAAACCTGTTAGAATCTTATATACCTGGATCATGTCCCTCCTTAGTCTCCTTTGCTCGAGGCTGAACAGATTCAGCTCAGCTAACCTCTCCTCATAAGACATTCCTCTAAGACCAGGAATCATTCTCATAGCCCTACGCTGCACCCTTTCCAAGGCAGCAATGTCCTTCTTAATGTATGGTGACCAAACCTCCACATAATATTCTAGGTGGAGTCTTACCAAGGAATTATATAATTATAGCATCACCCCCCTTGACTTAAACTCCACACACCCAGAGATGAAACCCAACATCCTACTGGCCTTTTTTATTACTTCCCCACACTGGCAAGAGTGAGACATGGAAGCATCAACATACACACTGAGGTCTTTCTCGTAATCAGCTACCTTTATTTCCGTGGAACCCATAAAATACCTGTACTTTGTATTTCTGCTCCCTGCATGGATTTCCATACATTTATCTATGTTAAATTTCATCTGCCAGGTATCAGCCCAGTCGCTAATTAAATCCAGATCCCGTTGTAGCCTTTGTGCTGCTAGATCAATATCTGCTACACCACCCACCTTGGTGTTATCCGCAAATGCAACCAGTTTGCTGTATGTATTGGTCTCAATATCATTAATGCAAATTAGGAACAATAGTGATCCTAAAATTGAACCCTACGGTACCGCACTATGAATATAGGCCAACTGTGACATTGTACCACTAATAACTACTCGCGCCTTCCTGTCTGTTAACCAGTTTTTGATCCAAGCTGCTACAGTTCCTAAAATCCCTGCAGCTTTGAGCTTAAGCAAGAGCCATTTGTGGGGGACAACATCAAAGGCCTTCTTGAAATCTAAGTAGATCACATCGTAGGCCTTTTTGTGATCAATTTCTCTTGTAGCAGATTGAGTGGTTGAAAAATCAAGCTGACGCTGACGAGACACCCTCTCTATTGAATAATTTCAACCCACCAAAGCGACCGGCCTGCCCTTAAGGCTGATTATTCATTTGGACCAGGATTAAAACCACACAGGTGGATCAATCTTGGGGGCAGTCAACTGCAGAGAAGGCACTCCATCACACAGGACAGTGTTTCCAATCCCAATCCTCGCTGGCCCACAGACCACTGGGCTTCTACTTTCCCTCTGTGTTTCCAGAATTTTCCAGCAAATATTCTAAACAGCATATATCAGGCCGCACATCTATTATGCATCATACTGTTATTCCAACCCCCCCCCGGGCCCCCCCCCCCCCGCCCGCGCCCCGGGGGGGCGGGGCGCCCGCCCCCCGGGGGGGGGCTCCCCCACGGCTGAACCGGGTTTGACCTCCTCCTAGGCTCAATCGGGCCGGGGCGTGGCAGGTGGTGCCCCCCGGCAGGGAAAGCAGCAGCAGGTGGCAGCTGAGGAGGACTCTGAGGTATGGAGGCAACGGCGTAAGAAGCAGTCAGAGGTATCGGAGGCAGTGGAACGGGCGCGGCGGAGGCGCGAGGAGGAGGAGCGTCGAGAGGAGGAGCAGCGGCTGGCCGCCTGCGCCGAGAAGCTGAAGCGACTCAATGAGAAGGTCCGCCCTGCTGAAAGCCAGTCCTCGCCCCCTGTTGGCTCGTCGCGGGAGGACAGTGACGGGATTATAGCAGATGTGCCCTCAGTGGGGGTAACCCCAGCTGCTCCTATTCATCCACTGGAGGAGGACCCCACCTGCGGGGAGGAGGTGCAGTTTTCGCCCCGGCAGCCTGACCCTCCGGAAGGGGCAGTCTGCAGCCCGGACCTAGGGGCAGAGCCCGCCAGGCAGGACAGCGCAGCGGAGCCGGCTTCCACAGGAGATGGGGGCAGCCTGGAGGAGAGGCGGGGTAAAAAGCATCGCCACACCATGACCCGAGTATGTGGCGCCCCCCTACGTCTTGCTAAGCAATGGGGTGGTATTTTGCCTGTGCAGGTGAGGAGACCGCAGCGCCTGTCTTGTACGAGGACACCCCGGCACTCGCTCCCGAGGCAGAAGGTGAATCAGGGGCCGCCCTACGCCCCTCGCTCACCTCTGGGTACTCGAAGCAGTTTCAGAAATCGTTGCCCCCTCGCTTCCTCCGACAGCAGGTATGGCGCCTCCCTCAGCACACCCCTTTTGGAGTTCTCTCCCTTCATGGTGACGAATGTACTGATATGTGTATTAAACTGCTCTCAGGAGCAGATGAAGCAGCAGCAGTGGCAGCAGCAGCAACAGCAGCAGGGAGGCGCCGTCTCCCCCTCTGGGGGCCCGGTCCCATCCCCGCATCACCGGCCACTTTATCAGCCCCTGGGGCCACACCCTCAGCACTTAGCCTCCATGGGCTTCGACCCGCGTTGGCTCATGATGCAGTCCTACATGGACCCCCGCCTGATGTCAGGTCGCCCTCCTTTGGACATGACGGCCATGCTGCCAGGTGCGTGTAACATTGGCGTTCGGCATTCTTCGCTCACCTTGCTTATGTGCCCTGATTAGCTCGGGTCGCATATCAGTTAACTGATGTCAGAAGTCCGTCACGTGACGTTGTTTGAGCACCTTAGAGATGTTCCGAGCATGTTCTTGTCGTCCCCCCACCCACCCCAGGGAGAATGGCCCCCAAACAGGTGGTCCGCAGAGAGCCCGCGGACAGCGCCACTTCAGGGTCGGACTCCTTCGAGCACAGTCAGCGCCCTGCAAGGGAGCATGGCCTGCCCAATGAGCCACGTGTGGTGTGGGGCTCAGACGCCTATGAGCCTTTGCCCTCTGTCACGCCCCCCAAAAAGCAGGATGGGACCAAAGAATCCAGGTAGGGATGAGATCTGGTCAGCTGCTGGAATCGGGGCCTTCCTCTCTGCTTTTGGCCTTGCGGATTGTAGGAGACAGAGATGGGCATTTTGTGTGTGTCGATAAGCTCTGTGATATTGTACATGAAAGGCTGTTGATGTCTGATATATCCAGATGTTGCTGATGATTCCGCTTTGCTCCTTCCCCCTCTAGGCTAGACTCGGGAGTAGATCTGGAGAGAGGGCTGCCCGCTGCTTACAGCCTGGAGCACAGTCAACTGGAGGCCAGAAGCAAGAGCGACTTCTTTCCATCGGAGGCCATGTCCGGCTTTCCCCAAGTGGATGTCGCAGGGCTCCTGCTCACCGACCGGAGCCCTGTGGAGTCCGCCTTCGAGCTGAAGGAGGCTGGCATGCCGTGTGGCAACGAGGCTGAAGACGTGCCTCAGGCTAGCCTCAAGAGGAGCGTCTCACAGGGCTCTGGTCACTCCCTGAAGCTGGAGGAGCCTCGCCTGGAGGGCGTCACACTTTCCCAGAAGACACTGGAGCTCTCAGATTCTGGGGAGCAGTCAGAGGACAAGCAGTCTAAAGATGGGGCCCCTGGCTCCTCGGGCAGCAGCCGCACCACACCCCCTGTGGAGGCCCAGCACAAGCCTGAGAAGCTCCCCCTGCCAGTGTCCGGCAAACCCAAGCCGTCGGAGATGCGCTGGGGTGCCCGGTCTGGACAAGGGCGGCGAGAGGGCCCAGCAAGCGAAAGGCCCGTGCGGCGCTCAGGGCCAATCAAAAAGCCCGTCCTGCGAGACATGAAAGAGGAGAGGGAGCAGCGTAGGGAGAAGGAGGAGCGCAGCGAGCGGGGAGAGCGCGCCAAAAAGGAGGTCCCTGTCGCCAAAGCCCCTGCCTCTGGTGCACCAGAGAGCCAGAAGCAGCCTGGTGAGGCCAAGAGGGATGTGCCAGCACCCACTGAGCCGGAGGAGACGCTGGCTGGGGGGGCAAGCAGAGCCCGTGTCCCCCAGCCTCCAGTGGGGACCCCAGCCCAGGGACCCCGAGAAGAGAAGCTGGACAGGGTGCCGGTGGGAGACAAACCGGCAGAAGCCAAGTTGCCTCCACGCAAAGAGTCCAACCTCCCTCCCCGGGCATACCGGAGGGAGGAAAGAGAGAGGGAGAGAGAAAGGGAACGGGAGAGAGAGCGAGAGAAGGAGAGAGAACGTGACAGAGAGCGGGACTGGCCTGCCGACTCCAGCTACAGGGGCCGCGGGCGCGGTGAGTACTATTCTCGCGGTCGGAGTTACCGTGGCAGTTATGGAGGCAGGGCTCGGGGCAGCCGTGGACGCAGTCGAGGAGAGTACCCTTACAGGGAGGCCCGCTCTCGGCCTGATCTGCCCCTGGCCACCTCCGGGGGCGCCAGCTTTCGCTGCCGTGAGGAGAGCGAGACTCGCAGCGAGAGCTCAGACTTTGAGGTTCTGCCAAAGCGGCGGCGCCGGCGAGGCTCCGACACGGACTCAGACAGCGAGGCCTGTGACTCGGCCAGTGATACGGGGCCCTCGGACAGGGAGCCCAGTGCCAAGCCCGTCCGGCTCCGCAGGGACCCTGGGGAGGCGCGGCGTGGCTCTAAAGGAGTGTCTGGGCTGGTGGGAGGAGCCTCTGCTGTAGGCTCCATCAGCGCGACCGATAAGGTCTCCTGCAGAGAGGAAGACGGCCGACCCAAACCCGGCTTCCTCCCCAAGGGTGAACCCATACGACGCGGTCGTGGTGGGATGTATGGCCGCAGGGGTGGGACCAGGGAGCGAGGAGCCCCGAGGCCTGGTCCCCTGAGAAGGCTGGGACCCAGGGAGGTCTCACAGTGGCCCAACAGGCCAATGGAGACTTTCCACCCAGACGAGGCCGAAGCCTCCCGTAAGGAGAACTCTCCTGCAGACAGGAGGCCACCCAAGTTTGAAAGCAGGAAGTTTGGTGAAGTTGGGGCAGCCACTCGGGAGAGGCCCCGAAGGCCACGGCCAGCCCGGCCCCCCAGGCAGGACAAGCCGCCTCGCTTCCGGAGGCTGAAGGAGCGTGAGGCAGCGGTGAAGGCCGAGGAAGAGGCTCCCACCACATCCGTCCCTGTTGCTGCCCCTCCAGCCGCTCCCAAGTCCTTAGGAGGCTCCCCGCCTGCAGCAGAGGCCTCTTCCTCTGAGCCAGCTGTCGCTGCGGAGGGGGCAGCAGCAGACACAGGGCCCTCTGTCCTTGCTTCTGTGAGTAAGTCCCCGGACCTGTCTAATCAGAACTCCTCAGACCAGGCCAATGAGGAGTGGGAGACGGCGTCGGAGAGCAGTGACTTCAACGAGCGCAGGGAGCGGGACGAGAAGAAGGGATTACTGGATGCGGGGGCAGCCCCCCCCACCCCCTCAGCCGCCTCTGCACCCGTCCAGGGCTCCGCGGGCCAGGGGAAGGCCGCGGCGGAGGGTGGCGTTACCCCCAAACGCGAGGCATCCGCAGCTGCTAAGAGGAGCTTCTCCAGCCAGCGTCCAGGAGACCGCCAGAACCGGAGGGGGAACGCTGGGACAAAGGCGGGCCGCGGCTATCCAGGAGGCAAGGGTGAGCGGCGTGGAGGAGCTGGGGCCAAAGTGGCACGCCGAGGGTGAGTTTCGGGAAGCCACTGTTTACTTCTGTCTCGTTTCATTCATGCCTGCTTTGTCTGTCTGGATTCCCCTTCCAATGTCTTTTCACCTTATGCGTCTGATTTGCTCATGTGTAGCGCTTCAAAGCTTCCACTGAAATGGATGTACATAAATTTGTATTTTTAGTTTCACCCCATACTCCTAAATAGTGTTAATATGTATTTTTCAGTAATTTTTTTATTGGAATACTGTTAAACCGTGGACATTGGTGAGGTTATGTTCCAGAACACGTCGCGAATAAGGATGATTCGTGGATGTTTGGTAGTCACAAAAAAATGGCAGTATGTGCTTATTTCTATAGTTTAAACCGTAAATATGCTCCATAAACACTTGAATTAAATTTGTTAGCTTAATAAAAAATTTTTAAAGAAGTTTAAAAATTAAACAAATGTTTGATGTAAAAATAGAGTACAGTATTGCCTTACGTATATTTGTCACACTAGCACATTTACAGTGCAGTATACTAATGTTACCCCTACTAATTCACAGAACACGACATTGGCTGCCATTTTCTTATGCCTTCACAGAAAGGTAAAATGAGTAAAGGAACGGGACTGTAAACTTATTGACAGAAGTCTATACATAAGGTACAATTTAATAAAATACGTAAAGGAGATACATAAGGTACAATTTAATAAAATACGTAAAGGAGACGTACTGTATGTACCGGGTACAGGGATTCAATCAAGACGTACAGAAATGAGTTAAAATACTGTGTTTGCCCTACCCACGAAAGAGAACAAAAATTCATACAAACATTTTATTAAAAAAACAGTAGAATGTTGACTCGCCAATGATGAATATTAATTTAATGATGATGATTATGAATTAGCTGTGCAGTATGGTGAAAATATTGAAATGTTATGTGTTGCCGGGGCAGGCAAGTAGGGACAGGACGCAAGGAATCAGGGAACACGGGGCTTAATCAAAAAGACAAGCAGGACAACGACGTTAATGACTGGACTTGGGATACTTAAATCCAGACTTAAATACACAGGACTAATGACAGCAACTGGAAACAGCTGATCATGCGGGGATTCCACACGAGGTAGATGGGGGGCGTGGCACACGAGAGGATCGTATGAGCAGGTCATGACAGTTCCAAAGGGAATAAACTTTGCGAATGGGATTCGCATCTTGTAAAGGTACAGTATAGTATGTACATAAAGGCACATTTCCATAAGAGAGCCACGTTTTTTAAGGGATTTTTAAACTGATTTATATTGTATGTCTTGAACTTTCCCCAAAAACACAGTAGAATCTTTACCAATTTTACACTTAAAAGCATGAAAACACATAAATTACTACGGAAATTAAACATAAACACTTCTGTAGAAGTTTTTGACGATTTCGCAGAAGTTCGGTTCCAATTAAATTTTCGCGGATATGTGAATTCACGAATCGCGAATGTACGAGGGCTTACTGTAGTATAAAATCGTTGCAGCTGTGATTGAAGTGGGGAATCCAAGGAGGTTTTTCCATTAATGAAGTTCCCAGCAGATCTGTGCCAGCAGGTGGCACTCTGGCTGCATCTGCACAGTCATGTAGCTCTGGTTAATTCTGACCCCGGCCTCCTGGGAGCTCAGTGCCTGTCCTGTCCTGTGTTCTCCCTCTCCTTCGTTTGCCTCTCTTGCTCTGCCCCCACCCCCTCGACCCCGGGGGCCTCTGTGCTCAGGCCGCTCGAGCAGCAGGCCCAGGAACTGACTGGTCTTGATCCAACCGGCAGTGCTGCCCAGAACCTGGATGCAGCGCACGGTGCCACGGCTCAGCGAGCGGCTAAGGACCCAGCAGGCCGCCGCAAGGACGACGCCAAGCAGTCTGCCAAGAAGCCGAAGGAGAAGGCCGACGCACTGTCACAGTTCGACCTGAACAACTACGCCAGTGAGTGTGTCTGTGGTGATGGAGAAGAGCAGGGGAGGCTCCATCTGGCCTCCATCGGGCGTAACCTTGAAGTTGGTTTCCGCAGGCGTGGTGATCATCGATGACCACCCTGAGGTCACGACCCTGGAGGACCTGCAGTCCAGCACTAATGACGACGGCTTCACCGAGGTGGTGTCACGCAAGCAGCAGAAGCGGCTGCAGGACGAGGAGCGCAGGAAGAAAGAGGAGATGACTGTGCAGGTGAGCTGCCTCCCCTCAGAGACCCTCCCCTCAGAGACCCTCCCCTCAGACCTGATGCCCCACCTTGACCTGCTGTCCCTTGTGATGTCACCCTCAGAACTGGAGTAAGAAGGGCTCCGGTGAGAAAGGCCGAGGTGGGGGCTCCAAACTGCCCCCCAGGTTTGCCAAGAAGCAACAGCAGGTCGCCCCTGCTCCTCAGCCCAGCACCCCCTCTGCAGTAGTTGCTGCCCCTCAGCCAGCAGAGGGCACCACTGCCCTCCCCGTGGCCCCTGACAACTCCAGCAAGACGCTGCAGGCGGGGCAGGCTAACAGCGCCCTGGGCACGGAGCTCTGGGAGAACAAGATGAACAGCTCAGCCGTGCTCTCTGACATCAAGAAACGTGAGTCTGAGTGGGTGGAGATGTCCCCTTTTAAACATCATGTAACCTGTGTATGGATAAGTGCCAATCGTGTAGTTCTCTGGACACCCAGAGCAAGGGTCCTGAAAGGGGTAAACGGCTGCATGGTGAATCCTGACCACCTTTTGTTACTGTGCTGTAGTTGGACCCATCAGCCCGCCCCAGCCCCCCTCAGTCAGTGCCTGGAACAAGCCCCTCACGTCTTTTGCTGGCAGCATCCCACCTGAGGTGAGTGGCTCTCCGCCTGTGCCTGCGTGACCCGCTGGGGCCTGAGGGACATGATCTGACCAGGTGCCATGGGAACAGGGTGCGAAGCCGGGCACGGAGGGTGCTGTAGAGCTTGGCATGGACACCATCCAGTTCGGCGCGCCGTCCTCGGCAGGCAGCACGGACAGCGACGTTGCCCCTGTCCTCCTGGAGAAGAACTCTGAGAACAAGCTGCCGGAGCCCAAGGAGCAGCAACCAAAGCCGCCAAGGGCTGGGCCTATCAAAGCCCAGAAGGTACCCGCCTACCATCTCACCCTCCTGTTGCTCCTCCAGCGTGCCGCCCCTCACAGTGACTGATGTGGTCCAACTGCTCCCCACCCCCCCCATAGCTGCCCGAGCTGAGCACCCCCGAGACAAAGGAGTACAAGCCAGGGCCTATCGGCAAGGAGAGATCACTGAAGAACCGCAAGGCCAAAGACTGCAGGCAGACTGACGCTGAGTCCCTGGACAAGACGGGTCCCGTGGGGCCCCGCGGAGCCGACCCCGGCTCCCCCAGCAAGGATGGCAAGGTCCCTGAGCTGGGAGCCGACATCGAGGGCATGATGGCCGTGCCAGCGTCAGAGTACGGAAGCGGCTCCAAGGTAACCACTGGAGGGCTGGGGGTTTGTTTCCTGAAGGTGGTCAGCTTAAGATGCTCTCTGAGATTCAGGTTACGGATCAGGCAGCACATTCAGTCATTTGAATCAGTATTCCAAAAGTTTTAAATCAGCTTAACATTATTGTGTGTTTGTTTGGGTCTCATGTTCACCTCTCGGGTTTTAGAGTTCATGCAGGGTGGTAAGTGAGCCTGTCCTTGATTCCCCCAGGAGTCTGTCATGGATTACACCACCCCATCTTCATCCCTGGCTGACAGCGTCCCCACGGGAAGTGGCAAAATTGAGGAGACCCTGGTAGCTAGTGTGAGTGCCTGCCCCCTCGCTTTTTATCGCATGATGCTGTTCTCTGCCTCGTTAGCCTGTTCCTCGGAACTGAGAACCATGGCCCAGTGTTGGAGTGTCTTCTCCTTGTGTCCTGCAGGTGGCGCTGCCCCACACCCTGCCCCTGCCCCGCCGAGAGGCCCTGCAACAGAGCTCCAGCCTCACCACTGTCTCCCCGGCCACTGTGGACCTCACCCTCAAGGTACTACCACCATCTTACCCTCGTGGCCGTGCCCTTGCTGTAGCTAAGTCGTGTCTAAAGCCCGTGCCTTCTCTGGCAGATGGAGTCAGCCCGTAAGGCGTGGGAGAACTCCCCCAGTCTCGGGGAGAAGAGCTCCCCCGTGACATCCTCGGCCTCCCCCATCACCAGCGGTGGGGGAGGCAGCAGCGCCTCCTTCAGCTCCTTCTCCAGCGCCTCCATGCCTCAGATCCCTGTGGCCTCAGTCACGCCAAGCACCTCGCTCTCTGGTGAGGGACCGGCCTGCCTCCCGCCGCGGTCACGTGACCCCCAGCCCCCGGGCCCCCGGGTGACGAGCCTGTCCCTGTCAGGCTCGGGGACCTACACCACATCATCTCTGAGCACCAAGCCCACATCCACCTCGGACCCCCCCAACATTTGTAAGGTGAAGCCACAGCAGATTCAGAGCGTGGGTGTCTCCGGTGGCCATTTCTCCCAGCTGGGCTGTGTGCCTCCCCTGCTCCCCCAGCAGCAGCAGACGCCCCAGGTCTTCGTGTCCCAGTCCGCTGCAGGTGGGTCTCTCGTCTCGCAACCCCCTACAGGCTAGTGCAAGGTTCCTCGTGCCTCCCCGAGATCTGTAAAGAGCTTTGAATCTGTATTTTTTGAAAAGGCAGTGCAAGGTCAGTTATATGGAGTTTTGAATCTGTATCACCCCCTTCAACACAAGGAGGCTGCTCTCCGGCATCATTCGCGACTTGGCCCATTGAGACCCTTTGCCTCCCTCACCAGGGTCTGCTGGCCAAATCCCAGCTTTCTACATGGACACCAGTCATCTGTTCAACACGCCGCATCCCCGCCTGGCCCCGCCCTCCCTTGCCCAGCAACAGGCCTTCCAGCCTACACTCTCGCAGGTATCCCCCCCCCTCCCCGCCTCTTTGTCCACGTCTCTCGTAGCCCTCCCCAACCCCAGTCCCAGTCTCCATCGTGTGGTTTCCCGTTGCAGCCCACGGCCGTGCAGCAGATCCCCATCCCCATCTACGCACCCCTGCAGGGCCAGCCCCAGCACCAGCCCCAGCTGGGCCTTAGCGCCGGGCCGCCCGTCTCCCAGCCCCAGGACCTCTTTAGCTCATCACTGCAGCCCTACAGGTCAGCGTCTACCACAGATCGCTCACCACAAACCAACTCAACTGCTGTCTTTGCATTCAGCTCAGGGTAAAGCTCGGTTTTCTGCCTCTGGCAGGTCGCAGCAGGCCTTCATGCAGAACAGCCTGTCCCAGCCCTCTCCCATGATGCTCTCGGGCACGACCCTGCACAGCTACCCTGGCATGCAGCCTCCTGAGCTGGGCAAGCCGCAGTCCAGTCTGGCCTTCCAGCAGACCTCCAGCACTCAGCACATCCCCATCCTGTTCGAGCCGCAGCTGAACCAGCCATCGGGGCTGGGTGGCTCGCAGCTCATCGACACGCATCTTATCCAGGTGCTTTGCGGCGTCGCCCCACCTTCGGTGAACCCAGAAATTCTAGTGAACCTGGAACAGTGATGCACTGATGGAGCCCCCTTACTCTATTTCAGAGGAGTAGAAGCCGTCTGGAGCCCAGTTTAGGTCAAACAGCATGCCCTTGGGGCAGTTTCTCCATGTGTAGAGGCAGCCTGTGAAAACTATCCCAGTGATGATTTCCCTTCCTGACGGTGGCTGTTCCCCATCACCCACAGGCACGCCAGGGCCTCAGCCAGCACTCCAGTCTCTACTCGGGTCAGCAGCCCAGCCAGAGCAGCTTCTACAGCTCCACACAGCCCAGCTCCGCCCTCCAGCAGGTACATGCCGGCCGAGGTGAGCCAGGCCTGTCCCCAGCGCCTGCTGCTCAGTGTAGGAACTGCCTTTAAATGTGTGGACTTCATCTCAGACTGGTTTCCAGTTTGGGGCGCTCTGGGCAGGATTACTCCACCCAGGGATGTTATGCCATTGAGCAGTTCAGCGGTGGGCAAATGGGGCGCACAGACCCACCCAGCTACCTGGCCAGTGACAGGCTGGCATCTTGTCTCCCAGGTGACGGTGCCTCTCCCTGCCTCCCAGCTCTCTGTGCCCAACTTCGGCTCATCAGGGGGCCAGCCTCTGCTGGCCCTACCTCAGTCGCTGCCACCCACCCCTCCCCAGGCCCCGGCGCCCAGCCTCGGCCGCCAGCCCCCAGGGAGCCAGCCCTACCGAGGCCTGGTGAGCCAGAGCACCCACGGCATGATGCAACCCTCCAGCAAGGCGAGTGGGGCTCCTCCCAGGGGTTGGGGGGGTGCTTTAGGATATGGCTTTCAGATTCCCAAACCGCTGTGGGGTACCCCTTCCTCCCGAAGAGGCCTCTTCGAGGTTGTCGGTGACGTCTCTGCTGTTCGGTGCTGACATTCTCTAACTGCGCAGGTGTGCGAGATGGACATGAAGCTGTTCGGCGGTGGCATGGAGGTGAAGCCGGGAACGCCCCCTGTCAGCGCCAGGAGCACAACCCCCACCTCTAGCCCCTTCAGGTAGGCGACTGTGGCGTTCATTCGGCCTCTTATCTGTTTACTGCAAGTGTAATTGGATGTTTGACGTGTCCTTGGGTCAGCAAGGGAGGGGCTTATTACCATCTACATTGTATGACATCGCCACGTTGGTCCATTTTTTCTCGTTTTCTAACTCAAGGCTTCCAGCTGTCGAGTCTGGGGAAGTCACCGGTTCAAACCTTGTTCTTTTTAATACTACTATTAAAGTTGGTATTTTACGAATCTTTGCTCCTTGCCACTTAACAGAAATCACTGGTTTTAATTAATGTGGTGATGTCATACAACGAAGGCTGTTATTGGTTAGAGAAGTGTAACCCAACCCCCTCCCTTGTTGACGCATTTGGAAAATTAGGACGTGCGAGTAAAATGAATCAGCAAACTTTGTGTAGTGACAAAATTGTGTGTACGGGTCAGAAACTAAAAAGCTGTCAGAGGCTATTTTAAGATTTTAGATTTTGATTTTAAATGTGTGGATTCTGTGTGAGAGAGTAGACCTGATAATCTGTCTCCATCTCTGTGATTGGACATTTCTCCCACCTGCAGGGCCAGCTCCACCAGTCCCAGCAGCCAGTCCAGTAAGATGAACAGCATGCTGTACCAGAAACAGTTCCAGTCACCCACAGCTAGCATCCGTATCCCCCAGCACTTCCCGGGACAGTTCAACCCCCAGGTAAGTCCACTTCCTTACTGGGGGGCATGTTGGCACCCTCCACGCATCATTCAGGTGATGAGCCTGCACAACATGGATTATCTGACCCCCCCTCAGATGCTGTCCCAGCCCAGCCTGGTGTCCCCGCTAGTCCGACCCCCCCACGGTGGCTCGTTCCCCAGTGGGGTGCAGAGGACTCCCATGGGCCCGCCCATGTCCCCCTCTGTGGGCTCTGGCCTCATGTCCCACCCCAGACCACAACACCCCTCCCGTGGCCCCTCTGGGCCTCCCATGGGCCCCCGGGGAACCCAGGCGGCTCTGAAGGCCGAGCAGGATTTGAAGGTGAGCTGTGACGACACTTCCTGTCATTACAATTCACCCTTGACATCTGACATTTACAGTGGCTGGGTACTGCCCCTCCCCACACTGCTTAATGTGGGTTATCTAGAACATCAGAATTCCCGGTAGAACCTTGTGAAGGTGTGGAGTGAAACCGCTCTCTGCTCTGGGGGGGGGGGCGAGGGGGGGGCGTTCATCTGGTCTACATGTGTGTGCTGACGAACTGCTTTGTGTGACTTTCAGGCTAAGCAGCGTGCTGAGGTGCTCCAGTCCACCCACAAGTTCTTCTCAGAACAGCAGCAGCAGCAACAGTTAAAGGGGCCCGTGGGGAAGCCCAGCCGGGGGGATGGGGCCGTGGGCAAGCCCGGCGACCCATGTGCCCCCAACCACCAGGGTGGTACTGCAGAGCGTCCCGACACCGACAAGCCTCCTATGTCTGGGGCCAAACCTGTGCGGACCGGCCCCATCAAACCCCAGTCCATCAAGCCCGAGGAGGGCAAGTAGAGAGCTCATCTGTCCCAGGGGCTTTCCCTGATGGGCGGGGGTGGAGACTCGAGCCCCTCACTCATCCACCCGCTGACATCACTCACAGGGCCAAGGGGTAAGGTGAGGGGTGCCATGTCCAGACAGGGCAGTCCCATATACCTGCTTCTCATGCTCTCCCCCCACCCTCACCCCACCCCCGGCCCCAGAGGGTCAGTTACGTGGTCAATTTTTTGTGTGGAGTTGAGTGCCTCTCACCCTGTGGGGGGGCAGGAGCGTAAAGAGCCGCATGTTGGCCGAGTGGCGGCAAGACGAAGTGTTTGTTTGCTGCTCACGTCGCTGGGTTTGTTTTTTTTTTTTTTTTTTTTTTTTTTTTTTTTTTTATTTACTTATTAAAATTATTTCCCCCCAAATTTTTTTAAAAAAAAAAAAATTAATTTT
>JAODJX010000047.1:16124268-16140884 GCA_026776945.1 Isichthys henryi | reverse complement strand
CCCCCGTGAATTCCATTCTTCTACCAGGCCATAAAAAAATGTAAAAGAGGTCCAGATGGACACAATCACCCCTCCCGAGACTGGGAAGTGCCGAACAGGCATGGTGTGGGATGAGTAGCCAGTTTGCGAAACAGTACCCTGCTTCAACTATTGTTTCTGGGTCAAGAACCTGCTTCATGGCACCTGCCTCAGCACAGTCTACGTTTATTCTCAGCATCCATCTTTGTCTTCAGGCTCAGAAACCTGCTGTTCTTTTTAATGAATCACTTTCTTTGGGATTTTAGTTATTTATTTTACTGTACCGGTTTGGATGCTGCTTTCATTATTTAGTATTTACTACTTACTGCCATTTCTATCTTTGTGCTTGACTTTTAGTTCACTTAGTATTAATAATAGCATCAAGCTGCAAACTAAATCTCATTGTACCTGTGCAGTGACAATAAAGGTATTCCGTTCTATTCAGTAATAAATGAAGGCTTCCATTCCACAAACGCACGGGCTAATTTGTAATGTGTAGTTAATGCTCCCAGGTCCCTGTCTCAGGGTACCTTCCAGTCACCAGATGTCTGGATTTGTACTTTCTGGATCTGAAATTTCCATCTCTGCTGGTCACAGTGCCCTTGGTTGGTACGGTACTCACCACTGAAGGGTCTCTGGCTTCTGTCTTGCGTGGAGGCCCCGGCAGATGAAGCCGTCTGACACGGTCTGGCCCTCAGGCTCTCAAGCTCCTGCCTCAGCCCACCCAGCTGGCCCTGCAGCTCCTGCACCTGCCTCTCCAGTCGCTCCTTCTCCCTCCGCAGAGCTGCCATCTCCCCGCCGCTCTCACCGGCTCCCGTCAACCTGCCCACCAGCGTCTCCAGCAAGGCCAGCCGCGACTTGACCCCCTCCAACTCAGGCCCTCCAGTGGCAGGGCAGCTGGTCTCCATGGGGCTCTCCACGGTGAAGCTGTACTGACAGTGCCCCCTCTGGTCATTGCCCCTCCGGAAGGAGGCTCTCTCCTGTCCACGGCTGGATGCGAGCAGGCAGCACAGGCAGGCGACCAGCAGGATCCACATCCTTCACGGTGGCGATCTCTGCTGTCTGGCTTCGGGTGAGTCTTGTTCCTGGTTTTATGCTGAGATTCCTCAGATTTTGATTCTTTTGTCCAGATCTTTACCACTCTGCTGCTTCAGCCTCCTCTGTGATCTCCACTCTTGTCTCCCTCACGCTACTGTTTGCTTTTCCCTTCTCTGTCCTGGTCAGCCTTTGCAGGCTCCCTGTGAGGTTCTGAGTGCGGCCAGGCTGCGGGACTCTGTATTTATACAGTCTTGCACAAAGTGGGTGGGGGGTTTAGAGAAAGGGCAATACTGTTTCTGTGTAATGGGGCACGGGGGCCGGTGGGATGCAGTGTTCTGGGATTGCCGTGACGACCGGAACATTCCAGGTCATGTTTGAGACTGAGGGGGAAAAAAAACTTGCGGTAAGTGAGCAAAACACATTGTTTCAATTATGTGCCGTGCTTGTCTGTGGAGTCCCTGAATTCTTTATGCACCCATATTTGTGTGACTATGTTGCAGGTGCTTATTTTACTGTAATGCAAGTTATTTGTAATAACATTATGCGATAGCTTCTCTGCACAGTAGTAGCAAATGTATTGTTCATTTTGAAATTATAGGTGCACTTAATGGGTGATTACAATGAGGCTGTGATTGATGTTTAGCTTGATAAACCTACCTGTTTATGGGGAGGGGTTTGAGGGAGGGGTGGGGCATGTGGATAACAGGTTCTGGAAGGAAGGGGATGTCAATCAATGCAAGAAAGCCTTCCTGATTTGTGAGGAGGGGGTTTCTGACTTGTAGTCCCTTTTGCTTGGGTCTCTCTTCCGGATATTAACTCTTGGGTTGGTACGCATACAAAGCCAAAAATGGTCTGGCACCATCCTACCTAAAAGACCTCATCACAGCCCGCACTGCACCACGATCTCTCCGATCCTCCAGCACTGCTCGACTGGTTCCACCACCCCTCAAGGCACAAGGAAGACACACATCTCGGCTCTTCTCTGTCCTGGCACCTAGCTGGTGGAATGAACTCCCCCTAGATGTCCGAACAGCTGAATCCTTGAAAGTCTTCAAGCAACAACTTAAAACATTCCTTTTTCAGAAATATCTGAAGTAGTACTTCTGGCTTCTTACTCTGAGCTCTTTTCCTTTTTAAAAAAAAAATAAAAATTGCCCTTTCCCAACAGAGTATTCAGGTTGATGGTATTCATTTCCTGGGTCTTTATTGAGCTAGTATCCGCGAAAAATTCATTGCAGAGTCTTAAAGCACGCATGTAAGTCGCTCTAGCTAAGGGTGTCTGCCAAATGCCGTAAATATAAATGTACGTCTATCCTTGGCTCTACTTTTACTTCTCTCTTATTTGCATAATCGAACATCCAGAGGATCAGAACTTCTGATGTCAGAATCCGCATCTCAGCTCCTAGTCCAGGCACTCGTGCGATTTCATGCTTACAACATGCGTACAATATTTCCTTACTGACAGCTTTACCAGCTTGTGCTGAGAAACACCTACAGATGATTCAAAACGCAGCAGTGTGTCTGGTATTCAAGTGGCCAAAAAGCTTTCATGATGCACGTCTTATTGTCTCACTACATTGTCTCACACTGAGTTCCCGTCTTTTGTGTTTGATCTATTAAGAATATTAGAATAGCACTTAGATCAAGTTATCAGGACCTACTTTTTCTCACCCTCTACAGCCAACGAGCAGATTCCTCCACCCAGCGAAGGTCTGGTACTTCACGTTTTTCGTGCGTAGTTCCTCAACAGTGGAACCCAGGTATAATTAATGAGCAGAGTCTCTGGTGGGAATATCTCAGCTAAGCATATCTTATCTTTGTATTCTGCCACACCTTGTTCTTCTCTGACTCGAAGGTTTTCTGAGTAATTTCCTCTAGTTTTTCAGTTGCTTGGTTGGCAGAAGCTGGAGGCTTGATGGGATACATACCATATGCATCAAAGTCAACAGTCATTTAGATCCACTTGTACAGTCGGAGGTCATGTTAGTTGCTGTGTCCTAGGAATGAAAGTCAGGCTGGCCTGACCCCCCCCTCTCCCCCCGCCCGTGCGTCTGCCGTCAGTCCTGTGCTCCATGAGGAAGCGGACATATAATAGGGCCCCCTCATTATACTGAATGTGTGTGACTCATGTTTAATGGGGCCCCCGGAGCACTTGGCCGAGCAGGGGCCACATTTCAGAGCCTATTATGGAGTGGAGGGCGGGGCTGGGGGGGAGAAGAAAACAAAGCCATTCATAGGCAAGGAAAGAGCCTCCCACCCCCACCCCCACCCTACTAAGGCTAATGGCTTCTGCATACTGTCCTGGGCTCAGCTGAGAAACACTCCCATGAATAGTTTTGATGGTGATTTACCATCAATTTTCCACCGTCTGGCTATTTTTCAAACACTTTTCCTTTCCGGAACACTTAAAACATTTTTAAAAAGCTTTGTACAAAATTTGAATTGAAGTTTTTAAAAATTTGGTCTACACCTACTGATACATTCCTTGTTCCTTCCAGACAAGCTTGCGTGACCTTCTGGGTCCTGTTACTTTCCTTTATCAAAGTGTTGTAGTTTTCTGTAATCTTGCATAAGTTTTTGTGGTAATTGAGATAATGAGAAAAGTTTGTTGTTTTGTCGAAGGTTTGTTCAAATTATTGCATTTTTCAGAGTTTCATTCTTTGCTTTGTATTGTACATTTTAGGTAAGGATTTTCCCGCATGGTACATAGACTTCAGGTGGACCAACTACTGTTAACCTCATTAGTTAAGGAGTCAAAGGCTTTGCTTTTCCAGCCCATAATTCATGCCAGATTATCTTGTGAGCATAACAACATGAGGAGCTGCGTATGGGACTGTCTGGCTCAATAGTACTGTGGTCCAGTGACACTGTCAAAGTTCCTTGCTTGGTCTCTGTGGAGTTTGCTTTTTCCTGTGAGTGTTCTCCAGAACTCTGGGCAAAATACACAAAATGTCCGACAAAATTTACCTTAGTGTGGGTCCCCAAAGACTGACTGGTATCCCATTCCTGTTGTGTCCTCTCAGGGGTACACTAATTTTATGTGAAATGCATTCTGGGATTGATTGTATGTGTACTACTGAAAAAAAAGTTTATAAGCGAAAACTTTGATTCAATTTTACTATGGTAATGAAAAATACAGGAATTAAACAGATGTATGCTTGTGGAAAATGAAACGGTCACATGAGAAAGGGAATGTCACGTAAAAAGATTCAAGGGTTCGAACTCTGTCAAGTCATGGAGAGAGCCTCTTACAGGATCGTGTTTATTGAGGATGAGAGGTATGTGATTTCCACGACGTATGCGTCGTAAATCCGTACCTCTCCCAGCATGCCTAGGGAGGTCCATCTTCTCCCTCCAGGTCTCATGGAAGCAGTTGGATTCTGTGAAAGTTAAAAACAGAAACCCAGATCGAGATGAGAAGACCAGATTGTGGGAAGAAAATTACCACACAGGGTCTAACGGGCCTAGCCATGAAAACAAAGCAATGCAAAGTCGAGGCCAGCGGGCCGGACCTGTACTGAGCAAAACAAAATGACACGTGGTGTGGAATGTGCTTTGGGAAGAGAGCAGTTAAGCAAGACACAGACATTATTTCATTTATTTAACTCTCAAGACATAATAATCTGGTATCCTGTCCTCTGATTGGTTCATGGATGCATTCTGAGGACATTACATTGGCCAGTCCCAACCTTCTCCTACGAAACAATATCCATTCCATGTTAGTTAAATTGGGCACACTGGTGTTGGGGTAGAACAGATGTAGAATACCTGGTGTTCCTGGGTGCCTGGGTTGGGTACAACTTTTTTTTTTTAGGAATCACTTGTTGTGACCAAACAAGGTAAGTCATCCTTCCTGGTGGATCTGAATTGGAAATCACAGCCTAAAGGAGTCTGAGTTGGAAGTCAGGCTATCAGAGGAAGCACAAAACACCTGAACTCTTTTTCAGTTATTTTATACATTTGAAAGCTATTCAAAAGCAGGTTATCTGTTTCGTAGTTTATTAAACGGCATAATGAATGTATAAACTCTGTTATTGTGTTACATAAGCAGTCTGGGATGTCACTGTCCCTGAACACCAAATGTACTGGCAGAGTTCAAAGACTGACCAGACTGTTTTGGCTCATGTCTGAAATAAATCTCCCCATCCGTTTAAATGCTTTAAACATGAGGGTCGATAGCCAGGATTGAGATGCGTTTTCCATATCGAGTTTTTCGTTTGCTGGGAAAATGGAGCAGGCATTGCTATCACCTTTGCTTCTGGTGGGAAGGTGGCGCAGTTATATGACAGGTGACGTTAATCGTGTGCCAGTATTTTAAATATCACAGCTTTGTTATCTGCTGGGATCTGCAGTAGACGCCACATGACTTGAAACTGAGATCTAATTAAGATGAGGTGATTTACCTGGCTTACTGCCTGCAGCCCAGTTGCAAGGGTTAACATCTGATGGATCTACAGCCTGTCGAGGCTGGACATATATATCAAGCTGTCAGCTCATTTTAAAAGGGCTTTTTTGAAGGGACACAGGCAAAAGTAAACCATGTTCATATTTGTCATTTTTATAGTAACTAGTAGGTAAAATATTAAGTGTTTATCTATGAGACTCCATAAATATATGAGACTCCATAAAAATTGGCTAGTACAAATCCTGTAGTAGCTGCAGCGGCCGATTGCCTTGTGTGCCCAGAATGATTAACCTCATTTGTGTTATTGGCTCATTTTCTGTAAGTTTCTCTCTTTGTTGGCTCTGGGTTACTGTGCAGGGATGAAATTCAAATATAACATAGAGGTATAAAATTATAAATAAACAATTACAAAAAAGATTCACAAATCCCAGTGGGTCGAGTTTTGTTGCTTTCATTTGAAGCAGCTGCTGTTGCAGAATGTCTCAGGTGATCTAGTACTTTTATGTGCAGCCAGCAGAGGGTGGCCTAATGGGCATCTTGCACTGCCCTGATGGGCATCCTGCACTGCCCTGATGATGCCCCCATCTCCTCAGTTTCCTCTCCTCGCTGCTGTTTAGTGACGGATGGTGCCGAATTACTGTAAACGATCGGTGCACTTGTGGACAATTCCAAACAGGACAAGAAAAACAACCCCCCAGGGCTGCTTGCACCAGGTGTGCAATGGGGGGACAGCAGGGGGCAGCAGAGAAGGCCTGGGGGCGGGAACTGGTTCGCGCAAACGGGTCATGATTCACCTGCTTGGCATGCAGATGCTGGGAGCTGAAGCATGGACTTGCTGTGAAATGGTAGCAGTATTATTTGTCTTGCCTCCAACCCCAGACCTGAGAGAGTTCTTTTCCAGATGCCAGAGATCATGTTTGTGTTCATCCATCCACTCATCCATCCATATGTCAATCTCTTATGCTGGTCAGGGTCACTGTGGGCCCTTGGGATCTATTGCAGGCATAGAGCACAAGGCTGGGCTACACTCTGTGTATCTGTGCTTCGTAAATATTAAAATATCACGCCAAGTACAGTGGCCCCATTCGGGCAAAATTTACTGAATAGAAGCGACAAGTGGCTGGCTGGACCTGGCTGTTTATGATGGCTGCTTGGGCCATACTTCATCTACCCAGGAGGAGTAAAATATGTCCTAAAGATCCTGCCTCAGGGTTAGGAAAAGCAGTTCCACAATTCCACAATTAATTTTCCTGCAAACTTAAGATTTTTCCCCTCTGCTTAAGTCCTTATCCTCTTTTCTAATGCCACCCATTTTGTTTGCTTTCAGTGCTGCATATTGCACCTTTTAAACTCATATTTAGATATTTTCCTGTGGATGATGATAGTGTGTACCAGTGTGGACCCTACACTTTACCCCAGCCTACCCAACCTCTCAGCTTACACCTGTGTTTCTGTCTCACCAACAATAGCATCAATGATCTCCTCCAAATAAGTTATCAGCAGCCCTAAATGTTGGAGGGCATCTTTCCCCACATACCTGGGCTCATTTTTTTCAAACACAGATCAGACATAGTCCATAATAATCTTATTTAGCTTGTTTTTGTTAATCTGCTGGTCTGAGCAGCTAACGTCTGGTGGCACATGCTTGTAGACTCATGACTCGCCCTAGAGCACCTTTAAATCCGAAGGAACGGAGGTTGGGCTTGGGGTGTAGCCGGGGGTGTGGCCAGGGGTGTAGCCGGGGGTGTGCCCCCACACCAGCAGGAATGGTCAGGAAGCTGCGCTCATGCCCTTTGGGCTGAGGAAGGCCTGTGCTTTACCCTGGACCTCAGGTGATGCGATTCCACATGCAGGACTGATATTTAATTCATCCTATCAGAACCCTTGGTAGCCTGTCTCTCGGGAGGAGGGAGATGGAAAAAGTTTAAAGATTCAAGAAGCTAGAAAATAAAATACTCAACAACAAAATAAATAATTCTATTATTTATGTCTGTGTGTGTGCTTAGCCAAGGGCAACCTTTGATGGCTTAGGACAGTGTTGATAGAGCAGAGTAGGGGGGTCAGAGTATAGCCTTGTGGATTACAGGGTATGCAGAGATCTACTAGATTACTATAGATTGATTACTAGATCTGCCAGGAAACATCATCATGGAGAGGTCAGCTGCTGACTACTGCTGGGTGGGGCTCTGTTTACCGTGGATAACGAGCTCCAGGCTGGGTGCATGATGGGAAGTGTAATCAGGTACTTGATCCCCCCCAATGCAATACATATATGTAGCCACACACACACACACACACACTTCTAGAACCCTAACACTATCCGTCCGAAATGTATGTATGTGATAGAACTAGGGAGATGAGAAATCAGGGGTTTCTTCATTGTTACACACAGAGATGAATCCCTTAATTTTAACCTTTCTTTCTGCTGGACATAAAACACTTGTGACTGTTTGGGTGCCATGCGGTGATTTTCACTGACGATGGTAGATGGTGGATTTGGTACAGTATCGCTAATTTATTTAATGTAGCTTATTCATCTGTTTCACATCATAGGGATACGTAACTTCAGTTAGGGGTGGATTAACCCAGTGGTTAATGAATTTAATGAATTTTCACCTTCTAGAAGGTAATGAACGTGGGTCCACTGCTTAACTACCAACCACAACATAGCAGGCCTGAACCTTGATGGACTGTAAACATTTGGGGGGGGGGCATGTGGTTTTGTAAGCTCAGCTGGAAAAGATAATTTATGGCTGTTTGTTTTAAGAGGAGCCTTCAGATTTTGAGGCGAGCTTGGGTGGTGGCAGCCAGCCATAGTGGACACATGGGTGGTGATCTTGCCTTGTAGGCATGGAAGGAAATTACTGTCAAGCTAAGCCGACATGCTAAGACTCAACTTTAAAACGAACCTTCTGGGCTGAGGTCTTGTAACTATTTGGGTACCATGTTTGATCTAATCAAGGCTACTTATCAGTTACCTGCTGCTTTGGCTTTAAAACTTTAAGACGAGCCGCATCTAAATTCTGTTCTAACTGGCTTCAGCTGAACATTCTGGTCCTTTGTTTTTTTCATTCATGGCCTCCTCCCTTCTGTTTGGCCTTAAGGTTGCACTTCTAGTTGTGATAGATTTTGTCTCTGCACGAGCTCTGGGATGATGCCTGCAAGGATCAGATTTATGGATCCCAGATATCCAGGATCTCGGATTGTCTCCTACCAAAATACTTAATAATGAACGCATCGTGTCCAAACCAGATCAGGCATAACTTTGCTTAAGGTTTCAAAAGGACTTGCAGGGTTTCCCAATTCTGGTTCTGGAAGGCCAGTTTGCAGTTCCCTGCTCAGACACCCCTACTAAACCTGGCAATTACCTGATTAAGATGTCTGAGCAAGCAAACCTGCAAACTGGCCCTTTAGGACCAGCACTAGGGAAGACAATCTGAGACCCTGTGTTGGCAAATATGAACTGAAGAAGGACCCACATCACTCGACTTCCATGGCCTTAGGAGAACCTTGCCAGGAATGAGCTGGATTTCTGATGAGGGCAACAGACTCATTCTAGTGAAAAAATGGGGACTCTGGTCTGTCTGACCTTAAAGCGACAATGAATGCAGAATAATGAGCGATTTTAGCAGAACGGTGGCCATCTAGGGAAGCTGAAAAATGTGCTTGATGCCTCCCTGATATTTAGGCTGTCCTCCTCCTCCTGTAGGACCATCCATCTTAATCTACTGTGCCTGGTACTTTGTTTTTCTGATGAGCTGATATCTTGAGGGTATGCTCTTCTCATTAAGTCTTCCAGCCCAGGAGAAATGACCGTAAACTGTTGTCCTGCTGTTTGGCCGTCCTCCCAAAGTCGGCACAAGACACTGGGACCTTGATGGACTGGATGTCTTCTGGCAGGAGGTGGAGGTTTATGTTCCGTCCACCCAGCAATGCAACCAAGATTGGCTGATCAATTAAAAATAATGAAGTGCTGCACTCTCATATTAGGTTCAAGAGCCATTTGTGTATTTAATCATTTTAAAATCCTTAACCAGTTTGGTTTCTTTTCCATCTACCGCTTCCCTTGGAATAGATTTAGGTTGGTTCTTTGTACATGGACAACACTGTAAGGCCTGCTCTGGGATGCCTTATGCCTTAACTGACCTGTGACTAGTGTTTATGTACTGTGATGAGTGTTTTCCATGCAGAAATCATGCTTTATGAGTTTGGCTCCAGCAAAGCTGAGAGGAGTTCAGATTAATGTAATGTGTCTCTATATTTGCCTCCGTGTCTCTCATGTGCAGTGACTGTCCCTTAGCAGTGAAAACAAACTTAGAAACCTGATCCCCTTATTGTGAATTCCTTGCTTGGTTTCATTCCACTGCTATGGGATTTTCAGCATTGGATTTACTACAGGCGGAAATTACTTTTCAATCAATTCCTCTCTATCAAGCCAGCTTGCAGGTGGATAGTTCGGGTCCAAACTGAGATTTTCATTCAGTCAGCCAGCTGAGTATTCTGTGATTGTGACCCTTTATACTCAATAGGTTGGTTGAAACAAAATCTTGGTCTTGATTTTTACGTTTTGGACCTGAACTATCCACCTCGGATTTACCCAGAGCTTCTCCCTTCGCATTGGTCACTTTTCAAAGCAGTACATCATACTTGGTTCACATAACAGAATTATTTAACACACCGTCACCTGAAAATTTTACCAGACATTATTTTCCATAAACTGTGCCACAAAAAAACTGATCGTAATTATTGTTGCTCAGTTCTCTATTTTGTGGCATTTTTACATCTATCCATCCACCTACTTGAGGATCTCGAGAACATTCACCCCATAAATATTAACCTGTACAAGCAGACATTAAACCTTTTCTCGGGCCTATTTTGATTTTCAAACAAAACCTCAGATTACTGCTTCATGAAGTTGTAGTTTGAAATTTACATTACAGTAACACAAATCAGTCAAGAATCACCAGCTTGGTTGATCGACTGAATTTCAAAATTCTCACATGTGCACAAACGGAGCTTTTAAATAGCTTGGATACACTTTAAGCAGGTGATTATTGTACCTGACAGCTCGTACCTCGTACTGAAAAACACTAAAGAACTTCTTTAAACCCAGACATGCAAGTAAAACAGTGGCAGGTGATCTGGACACCTGGCCTCAAACTGTCCGCAAACAACCGGAGACCAGTTGACAGAATGAACTTGCGCCTGGAGCTTGCGGTTAATTGCCTGCTTTTTCGGTTCTGTCCACCTTTACAAGCTCCACTCCACAAGAAGGCTGGGTGGCTGAAGAATGTTTTGATGTGGCAGGATCTCATAAATACCTGGGATACCTTTGAAGCTGTGTAAGATGCTCAGGAGTGTTTTTGTCATGTTTCATTGTCTGAGTTACGACTGTACAGAGCTTGCCAGAGAGTTACCGTGTTTGTGCCCAATACCATCTAATAGTATAAAGCATCTTTCCCCTTGGAAGTCAAAATAAACATGATCCAACACCTTTCTTAGCAGGTTGCTGCGGGCTCAGGTGTAGAAGGACTTTCTTGCAGCTTTCCAATTGTAGACTGGGGCGAAAAGCACAAACACGGTAACTCACTGGCAAAGACACCAGCTTCAGGCATTGCTAATGGCACTGCATGGCCACTAGGGGCACCATAAATGATTCAGGGGGCCCAGATGTCAACGGCAGTGGCAGCCCCACTTGCCAGTGGTCTGAGGGTGGAGCTACATATCATAAAGCCCATGTGCCAAAATGCCAGAGGCACCGTGCCTAGATTACAGAGCCCTGAAAGCAGAGCAGAGTTTCTCCGCCCATAGCTGGGGGCGTTACCAGTGACCTGGAGTCAGATGTCACCCGACATGTCCTGTAAACTTCTGCTGTCAATGAGCTAAGTTTTTAATGTGGAGTGTTGACTGGATTTCTTTACCATTTGTCGGTAAAGAGCTCATTAACCTCATTACCTTTAGCTCATTAACACTTGCCCACTTAATCTCCAGCTACTGACATATCCAATATTGGCAACAATCAGAGGGAGAAAACATGGAGGAGAATGTATTTAAATCAATTAATGCCCTCTACTTAGGAGAGCACTAATGATGCATTTGCATCTAGTGTGTTTGACTTTGTGATGAAGAATGCAAGCAGTTTTTCCATAAAGAACTCGAACCAGCTTCAAAATCACAGGTCGTCCATTTTCTGTATAGCAAATTTATCCAATAAATGTACCTTATTATATTCACCTCAACATACAGATTGTGAGATTTGTGTGTCAGAATATTACGTTTAGTTGCCATCGGACACGGGGTGGGGTCTCCATGAGTCCATGACGACGCTACTCGTCACGTTTCGTCGTCTTGTCCTCTGGGGTGCCATTGAGCTGGCAGAAGTGCTGAGACATGGCCGCCAATGCTCTGTAGCGGTGGGAGATCGAATTCTTCACCTCCTTTGGGAGTTCGGCGTAGCTGTAAGGGTGAAGCAGAGAGACGACATGCAGGATGGAGAGCTGTTAACACTGAAGGTCAAAGAGGAGGCATGCTGACTGCAAACTGGGTTTAGCGCCCCCTAGTGTTCGCAAAGTGTTCATACAAGTAAAATCGCATGGTATCGCCAAGTCTGATTACAAACGGGCGTGGCATGTCATTCATGTCACTCTGATCTCAAAACATGTGTGTCTCAATGGCCAACACTGATACCTCACACCGCCAGGGTTAGGGGTTTGAATGCTGCACGCTTTTCTGTGAGTGACAATGTGAGAGAAGCCTACATGTTCTATGCTGTGCAGCATTCTAACTGCAGTTCAAAAACGTGTATTTAGGCTTCCATATTTTGTAATTTGTATTTTTCTGGTTTGGTAACAAAATACATAAAATGCAATCTCTCAATGTATTTAAAATACTTAAATACAATGACATTTCATTTTTTGTCATTTTAAGAACCTTCATCACCAAGCTTACAGACTTAGGCTGTATTTATATCACCATCTTTGGCTAGATGCACGTAAATCATGATACACAAGGTTCAGCTCAGTTGTTTGACCTCCTTTTTCCCCATGACCAGTAATCCAAGGAAAGGAGTTGCTTTGCTACTTGGTGCAAATTGCTTAGTATGCAGTAAGTTACATTATAAGATATTGCTCACTGTTTGTTATTATAGGACAGAAAAATAAAGCAATTAGCAAATGGCAGCGCTGTGCTCAAGAACTTGTGAATTAACTTGCTGGCCTGCTAGCGGCATTCTAGGTAATTTCGACAGGGATTCACAGGAAGTGGCATCTTTAGTGGATTGTCATGTATGGATGCAGTCATTAGCGATAAATCAGGCTAGCTACTTTTGTTCCTGTGGACGAAATTAATTTCTATCAGCTAAACGTAGGAGTTTTAATAGCCACTGAGCCTGTATAAAATGGAGAATTGACAGGTTTACTTGACGCTGCATATTATATCCATCACAGCCACCGGTTCCATTTTTTTGAGCATATATTTAGAAAAGTTTCGTTGAGTTTCCACAGGTTTGGCAACCTACTGCAAGACAAACCAGGAAATTCACACATGATGGTGCACTGGTGAGCCTTCTTGCATGTGCTCACGCACACCGGCTCCTGTCGCCATTCACTCAACAACTTCATTAAATTAAGTGTGTGATGGTTCTGAAATCAAAACCAAAACCGCTAAACCCCCCCACCCCGCTGCCTCAGATGCAGTCTGTTCAGCTTTCTTTATGTTACAAATGTCATTTTTCATTTCATAGCACTAATACCACATTATTATTCCATTTAAAGTTAGTGCAAGCTGTATATTTTGTAAGTATTACACATTACTAAGATTGTAAAGGTACACATTCATTTTCAACTATTTTCATCCATCCATTTTCTAAACCGCCTATCCCAGAAGCAATGGGCACGAGGCAGGGAACAAACTAGGATGGGGGGCCAGCCCATCGCAGATGTTACTATTTTATTTTTGTATTCTAATTAGAATTAAATACATTTTCTCACACCAGTATTTTGTACTTTACATTGTTACAAACACTTGTTCTTCAAATGTAATTTGTAACAAGACACTTCTTGATCTTCATAGTTGAGTTTTTTCGTATAGTTAAAGGTGCCCTCTGCTGGACAGAAATAAAACAGCAAGGAACACATCTCACGTTTTGTCGTATCCATCCGGCTGAAAACATGGGTCCCACCCAAAATCTCGGGGTCCTCTGGGCTCCACGATGCAGCCCTATATGGCACATAATTACAAATGAAAGTTTTAACACTGTTTATGTTCATGCTTGGCAGTACACATAGCACACATAGCAGTGGAGAGTCTTAAAGGGACAAACCTCTGTTATGCCCTTGAAGAGCTGAACAGGTTCCTTTTTCCCGGCACAGAAGGCAAACGTACACAGAGCCCAGGCCGACTTGTCCTCGAAGCCTGCCAGGAGTTTATACAGACCTACAAAACATACCAGAAGGATTATGGGAAACACCTTTTACTGCACCACATGTGAAGGGTCCATTACCTTCTGGTTTCAGCTTCTCCAGGAACCACTTTCTGTAACACACAGAAGGTATTTAATGGTCTTTAAAGACTCATGAATGGAATTAAATTATTTGCCTGAATACAGGTCCCTGAAATTTAGCTGGTACAAGCTTGATAGACTTGCACCAATACTCACATGTATGGCCCGGGAAGCCCACCGAGGGCTCTGAAACAGAGGCAGGTGTCCTCAACCATAACTGGCCCATCTACCTGTTAAAGGGATGATTTCCTATTAACAAGCAACAAATGTCATAACTCGGTGCCAGAGTTCTTTTTATCATTATACCACTAATAATACATTGCAACAGGATTAGCCATGTTTCAGACAAAGCATACAGGTTCCTAATTAAAAACATGGAGATCACCTTTACTATAAGCGCACTGTCAGACATAGCTAGCATCTGCCAAACGAAACCGACAGTCTACATGACACGCTCGGGCCATGCACTAACGAGAACAGACACACAGCACGGTACAACTCATTATTTACAACGTAAAACACACGGGTACACACATTAAATAGTTGCATATACACCACACGAGGCATGCTGTTAGCCTACATCAGTCTCAGCTAACAGACTCCGCAACGTCCACACACCTGCCCAGCTGCCTCCTGACACTTCTGTATGGAGATTTCATCTGGTTCTCCCTGGTATTCTGGCACTGAGGAAAAAAAACAGACAGTGGGCGCTGTGAAGCATTGTACCTTCAGATAAACATGGCCCAGGATTACGTTCGTCTCTTCCGCACAAGATCCCCTACGCGATTCACCCGTTCGTACTCACAGTCGATTTTCTTCGATATTAGTTTGTAAGGGAATTTGTCCCCCAAGATTTGAACGACCTATGAAAGGACAAAAATATGTCAATGAAAGTTACGGCTGTAGTTAGTGGCCAGCTAATTAAAAACTGAAATGAATCAATCAAGTGAAAAAGTAGGTTACTGTACCAACTCTCTATAACACATTCTTTGGATGTCAGTAAAAGATTGTGTACTGTAAGAGCCTCACAATAATTGCTGGAGTACGGTTACCTATATTCTGGTTGCAGTTTCTTTTAGGAAGCAATACATGCAAACCGCCAAGCAAGTGGCTTGAAAGTAAATACACAGACCATCTTCAGATTATGACGACGTTCTATGATTCAACTGTCTCTCACCTCCTCTAACTTCTTGGTATTTCCAGTAACAAAAATCACAGATCTCCCGGCAGAAACCGCCATGTTTCCTTCGTCCGCATGGACGCCGACAAACGCAACATCCGGATATTCTGCTGTACACGAACCAATCGTGACACTGAATCTGTCAGCCCCCCCAGAGACACGCCCTTCCTTAACCTGATACTCCCCTGTGGAATCTGATTGGTTTCTGGTCAGACGACGCATCCAACGCGGAATAAAAACATCACTACCTGGCTGGCTATGAACCAATCAGCTTCGACATTGGCGTGTCAGATTCAGCGGGGCATCTTTCTGTGTGCAGGAAAAAATAATGGCTGGTACGACACTGAATATTTTCCGGACAGAAAAAGTCCGATGTGCCGCTGACAAACATGGAAGATAATGCAAATGGTCCACTGAAATACTGTCTGGGTGTACAGGTTGAAAATAATTTTAAGACTTATTTTTAATTCAGCTTATGGCTACATTTGTCAAGTGATATTGTGGGAGCTGATTTTCTTTTTACATATATTTATAGCCTAAATGCCTTTACGATTTAGTTTCCTTTGTCTGTGGCACATAGTAAGCACATTAGGGCAGTTCTTCGGTTACGGTGACACTGCAGTCTCTGACCCGGCTGAACCTATAAGCCGCCCATGGTAATTTGGACTGACTGTGAAAAGGGGTCATAAATGTAGGAAAGGGGAAGGCATAGACTATGGAGAAGATGGCGAAGTGCTGTTTGAATGAACACTGCCAGCTCCAGGACCCCAGGGGTGGTGATGAAGGTGTGCAGGACTTGTGAGGAGAGAGCGGTTATATGAAGTTTAACAATCCACTTAATTTAGAAAGTGACGGGATTTAACAGATTCTTGTGATTTTATGCCAGTTATGTGGAGCTTTTCTGGCGTACTTGTATTTTGTTCACAGTTGTCTGGGAGCTGGAGTGAATGGCCAATGTGGAAAAATTGTAACAGAGCTACCCAATATTCTTTCTTTCTATTGCATCTTCTGCTACCTTCTCGTGATGTCTTTATTCTAAACTTGTGGTGTTTCGTGTAGCCGGAGTGGGATATGCACAGGAATATGTTTGTGTGCCAGTTATCTAAAGAGAAGTGGGACACTGTGTATAAAGATACTTTGTCAGCTGATAAAGAACAGCCGTGGTTCAAAGTGGGACGAGATTTGGGAGCTACTTTGACTCGGTTATTTCCTTTGCCGCAATAGCTCTATTTAGAGCAGCTGCTCAAACGTTGATTAACATTAGGCTTAATTAAATGTGTATTGGAGGTGGCTTTGTACTGGGTCATGATCTGTGAGCAGTAAAAGGTCTGCATATCTAGACAATCCAATAAAAACGATGAAGTGCGGTTAGGATTATGCGAAAACACTGCATTAAATTTTAGCACGTAACCAAGGGTGTAGCTTTGGCTGGAACATTGGGGGTTTGAGGTCTCCACCCATTACGGGGGAAACAT
>JAODJX010000047.1:16093530-16106055 GCA_026776945.1 Isichthys henryi | reverse complement strand
AATTGAGCTCACTGTGGTGCCGGTGGACATGCTGAAGCATGTTCGTTGTGCTATTTGTGTATGTTATCAGTCTTTTATAATGTTTGCACGCAGTCTTTGTCTTGTCTGCGCTTTTCTCGCCGTTTTCGTTTGTGATTACCGGAAAGGTAAAATGCTGCCACACCGGCCATTTAATATCGGGGGCATGTCCTCGCTTTCAAATTCGCTCGGCAAACTCGCCTTCGGTCAAAACCAAAAACTAACGTACGTCGTCGACGTGAATACGCAGTCACATCTGATGTCGAACTGACGTCGTGAAATCAAATGTAAATATTTACATTAATATCTTTCTGTTAAGTAATGTACCCTGAAGTACTCCTGAAGTAGCCATTCATTTTCCACATCAGTCGGTTTAAATCATCATACATTTACATCGATTTTTAACCGATTCACGATTCATCGTTACATGCCTAATTATAGCCGGACAAAACTACAGCTAAAAGCGGCCCTGGGGACCAAATGTGTCAGTTATAAGTGAAATTCCGTTATATGCGAGTCCGCTATATGCAATGCTTTTTCTGCATGTTCTTAAAGTTGCACGGCCGGGACCAGCGGATCTCGTCCGTTATAGACAATATTATCCTATAAGCGAGTCCACTATAACGGGATTTTACTGTATTTTCAAATTCAGGGTTCCTAGTCATCAATCCGAGGTGTTTGTGTGTGTCGGCAGGCTAAACTTATATGCCCGTGATAGGAAGAATACAGAATACAGTTCAAGCCTTATCATTATTATCAAAATCATCAAATAATGTCACACCCTTCTAATGCTCCATACAGCCTATGACATGTCCCTTAACAAAAGGCATAAACAATACAACAGGTACATTACAAATTAAAAACTAGTTTTAATTAATGTGGTGATGTCATACAACAAAGACTGTGATTGGTAAAAGAAGTGAAACGCAAGGCTCTCTCTTGTTGACGCAACGTCTTGTTTGTCATTTCCCTGTTTGGCCAGCAGGTGTCACTGGCCATCCTAATCCTAGTGTTTGAGTCTTTAGTGTTGATTAATTATGACCCTCACCTGCTAGCATTAGTATTAATTTATTGTCAATGGCCCGCACCTGTTTGTTGTTTTGTCTTGTTACCCTGTATATATACATGCCTACCTTTGCTCTTTGACGTCAGGTCCAGAGAGTAAATGTTCAGACCAAGATTTTGGCTCAACCACCAGTTGAGCATAAAGAGTCACAATCACAGAGTACTCAACTGGTTGGATGAAATAAAATCATGGTCGTAGCACTTTGCATGTACCCTTTGCACACTTGGGCTCCTAAATGAAACAGCGGTTCTTGTTGTCTCCCCCAGCAAAGCAGTGATTCCAGTTCTCCATCTGAAGTAGCAGCACCACAGAAGGAGGGTCTGCAGAAGTCTGTAAACACCAGTGAATTCAAGGTTTGGCGCCCCCATGTGGCCCATAGAGAACGCAGCTATCCCGAGGAATACCTCTTTTTGTCTGCCCATCTTCATCCATCCAGCCTGTAGACTGCTTCTTGACATTCCTATGACTTTGCTGACAGTAAGATACAAATCACTGTATACATCTTAGATTTCCTACTGCCATGGTGAGGGTAGCTCAGCCTTGCGTTTGAAAGGGCTTCTAGTTAAATCCGACTGTCAGCTTAGACCTGGATCAGATTGACAGGGTAATACTGGCTTACTGTGTTAAGATGACTGCAGTTTCTGGGATGACATGCTCTTCTTTGGGGTTTGGTTGGATTATGGAGCAGGGGTTGACATACAGGTTGTTCCTTTATGTCCAGCAGGTATCACTTCCAGAGGAGGCAGAACCTGTGGAGCAGGCCAAGGCCCCTACAGTCGGCACATTGGACTTCTTCAATTCGGACCCTTTCACAGACAGTAGGTGTTCCACTCTTGTCCCATAAAGTCCTTCAGTAGATCTGTACTAGATGTGTCGAGCTTGGTGTTGGAAACAAAGGAGGGGGTATGAAGTCCAACTCATGATTTGTTTGGGATGTTACTAGACGACCCATTTGAGGACAGTCCATTCGGAGCAGCGGATGTCTCAGGTGAGGTTTGTACCAACCTCAGAGTTGCCAAAAGCTCCAAAAAGGGGGACTTTTGTGCTTCCATCCTTCATTCCTGGAGCAGACGTCCCTGTTTCTGAAGTAGCTCAAAAAAAGACACGCCATCATAAGGTCACGGTACAATGTTATAAGTACGTGTCGGCTACCTGACTGCATTCAGTGCATTGTTTGCGCAGAATCATAGAAATCATAGAAAATGAGAACCTAGATTATGTGGACCTCAGACTAGTTGAAGTGTCTGGCTAGTAAGGCGTTATAATCACTCTACGCGCTCTGTTAATGTCAGATATTTTCAGTAGGGACCCGTTCAAAGGCACAGACCCCTTCTCCTCAGACGCCTTATTCGGACAGCCCTCTCCCAAGCCCTTCGGAGATCTCGTCGTCCCTGCCGAGTCCCGCCCCTTTAACTGCCAGTTCAGCGGCTGGGTAAAGGAGCCCATCCTTTCTGAGAACGGCAAGGAGTCAACAGTCCTGCTTGTCTTCGAGGCTGACAGTCCGACTGATGATGAGCCTGTCCAGTGCAAAGCGCTAAGCACAGTCGACCCAGACCCCTTGGCCCCCTCCCAGCACATTGAGGGTTCCTCGGTAAGTACAGATAAATGGTTTACTGCCTCCTGGTGTCACATCAGCATTACTGCTTACTGAAACTGCCTATCTGTGTCTCAGAATGACTCGTCTTCCATGGTCACAGTGACTCGTCTTCCCAAAGATTTGGGGGAACTCCATGACTCCCGCCCAGGTAACTCCGGGTGTCCTCTGACCCCCCCCACCCCACAGTTTAGAGATTCCTTATATCTGTCTGGAATGTTGGCACAGCAAAAACCACAGCTGCTAAAACATCACCTTTCGAGCAGTATGGCTTAATGATATTAATGAGTGAATTGCTATTAAGTCTAGTGATGCTTCTTGGCATATTGCTGTTTTCCTCTTTGATATTAATGCACTTGCCAAAGAGTTGCTGAAGGAATTCATTGTGTTATTGGCAATCCTGCTCGAGAACCGCTACTGTGATATCTTAAAATATACAAACATTCTCTCAATTCTGACCTACATCTTTTAGAAAGACAAAACAGCAACAGTTGTAGGTCATTTTGCTAGAGAGTGTCCAGTCAGCTGACTGACAGATGATATATGGCTGGACTGCAGGCCCATTTCCCCTGTTCTGTGTGCTGAACCCAATGCCCTGAGCGAAATGACAAGTGATACTCGCCACATCCTCCCCCTTTTGTGCTCAGTTCCCTTTGCCGAGGCGTCTGGTAGTCTGCCGCTGGCGGAGAGGTATGCCGATTTCGGCCGGCTGTCCTTCAGCACCGAAAGCCTGACTTCGTGTAGCACAGAGAACCAGGACGATTCATCCGCAGAAGACAGTGAGGATGAGAACCTGGACACGCCCCCCAGCAGCCCTGGCGGGCCGCCTCCACTGCCTCCTGGTAAGTTCTGACCCCTAGCAAGCCCAGTGATAGGGTTACAAACCTTCCCTAAATTCTCTTTCTGAGTCTTGACCACCTACGTTACACTAGCTAAGCTAGTGTCTGTGTGTGTCTGCTCTGTGAATAATTACACCCCTTCTGGTGTCCTGGCACTCAGCTGCTCTGTTTGTTCATCATTTGTGTGAAAAAATGCAGAGATGTTGTTTGCTTGGCTTCTGCCCTTAAATTTAGTTGACCTGTACCCTGCTACGGTTATCGCTCAGGTTTAGCCTAGGAGGGAGGATGCTAAGTGTTTAGCTTGACTTGCCTCTCACCATAACAGTGCTTATGTTGTCGTAATATCCTGGTTACTCTGTGCTGCCTTCATTTCAGATTAATGGTCTTATGTAACATCAGAGAAATGAAGGCTCTGCTTTCTACATCTTGTCCCTCTGCCTTATTGTCTTCATGTTAACCCTTTTTTTTAATTATTATTATTTTTAAGGATCCGGCAACTCCTCACACCATCATAATGAGACAGAGGCCTGTGACTTTTTCCCCACAACGTCACACCGCTACCCCCTGGGAGATTTGGATAATTTCTCCACCTCTGACAATGTGAGCTTCTCCTAAACCCCAGTACCCCCCAGTAACAAACCATGCTAATCAAATAGCAGTTCGCCTTAAACGTCCAACTCAGTTTTTTTGGTGGGTCGCTATCTGTTTGTCACATGGTATAAGACTGTGTTAAGAGTCCATTCAGCCTCAAGATGGCAGCACTATCCAGTTCTACTGCATAAAACAATGGAATATGATGTATAGATTAACTCCCACTGTCAGGCTTTGTCACTATGGATTCTATCCCTGTTGCTATGCCGACCCAGTGTTTACCCAATCACAGAGTGCCATGTCAGGAGGCCCCGATTGCTGGTAGCGTGGAACTGGGCTGAAAGCTTTATGCTTTGATGTGCAAAGGATAGTGAGGGAAACGCTAAACTGGGCGGAACAGGCCAGCTGTGGCTTGTTATGGCTTGACAATGGACGAGGAACGTTAGCGGGAAGGAGTGCAGTGCGAGGACCCGCATTGGCTGGGTATTTGGCAGGTGCTGGTGAAGTCTGCCAGCCAGAAGGAGGTACTGGCATTTTTAAAGGCGCAGGGTGTGACTCTTTCTGAACAAGCACACAAGGCCCAGCTTCTCAAAATCCATTACCTTGTGAGTATAATTGTCATTTCACCCGGGGCCATTTTAATCTCATAGGCCTGAGAAACCTCATCCTGCTTCCCTGGCAGACGAGCCCCACGTCTGAATGAAATGCTCTTCTCAGGGGACAATGAGGACAGGAAGCTCAGTTTCACAGGTTTTCATGGAAAATGACGACAAGCACGGATTTCTGACTTGCCTTCAGGGCACCGCTAGAGATCTTGAGCTCCATGAAAGCGTATCATGTTAGACCCCAACCCAGACCAATCCAACTATGTCCTAGATTTCTTTAGGTCCCCTGTCATTCAGGATCCATGGACCACCCCCCCACCCCCATTTATCATGCTGCTGCCCATCCTTACAAAGTCTGTGCAGTGAGATTTTTCAATGCTGGTAATATTTAGTGTCTGTGTGTGCATGTGAGAGGTATGTTCACGTGTCTGCCTTTTTCTCTGTCATTCTCTCCCTGTCGTGGGGGGGCCAGGCGGAAATCTCGGGACTGGCCGGGCCAGAGCCGGAGATGCGGGACCCTCCCAGAGCCCTTGACGAGGGGCAGTCCTGAGTGCCTCTCTGAGTGCCAGCCCAGACTGCTGAAGCCTTGTTACAGGATAACTGAAATGACACATGAAGGGCCATCTGGGACTTTCTCCTTGCCTAGCCTACCTTTACATCCTACCTTGAGCCAATCGTAGTATCATTGTTGCTGTTGTCCTTGTCATTGTTGCTTAGCAAACGTCATCATGTAGGGCAGTCAGCCATCTTAACCGCGCGCTAAACTCAGTCACATGACGGTGCTGCATTCCAGGCACACAGAGGTAGTCTGCTGCCGGTTGCAATGGATTTATTTAGGAACAGGGGTGGGCAAACAACCTTCATGTGGATCCTTCTCCAGTTTTCCCTGGTGCTTGTATGGTTTTACATATTTTCGCACACTTTCAATTTCTGATTTTCAATGTGAATCGCAAATTCTCTGCCTGCTTCTCTTTTCAAACCAACAATATAAAAAGACTTTAGGATTTCTGATTTCTCATTCGTTTGCTTCGTTTTTGTTTAACAAAACAATGCCTTAAGTCAAACGAAAGTTATGTTTCCATTTGCTGATTGAGCTCTGAACGTAAACGAACTTCGTAGTGATTCGTGGCCACAATCCGTTGAGAGTGTAAAAAATGAATAAGAATAAATGAATAAAAAATGTCCATAAACTCGACACCTGCAATGGATTACGGGTAACAATCCCCTCAGCTGTGACACTGAAGGTCTAAAGGTGGGTGGAGAAGTCATTATTTTGTTATGTTTGTTTTATGGAGAAACGTCACAAAAGAGGGTTTCAAAGAGCAGACGGCAAGTTGTGATCAGAGATCTAGGATAAGCCACTTAAAAGCAGGGATACAGCCTTCCTGTCTTTCCTTGCGTCACTAATATTTTCTGCAGGTTTTACCACACGAAACTGTAGTAGCTCCAGAGGCAATTAAAAAGAATAGAAGCTCTATATTGTTATTGTACAGGTACAGCTGCAATGAAATTTAATCTTGGCAATCTCATCCTGCTCTTCTGTGGGAGACACGCATATTTAGGTGAGAAAGAGAGAGTGAAGTCTGGGGCAACACCTCTGGGGCAGTTTTTGGGGTTTGGGTTTAACATTCAACCTGCTGTCTATGGGATTCAAACCGGAGGGCTATACCAGTGCGGACTCCCGACACTCATGCGGTCACAGTTTCTATTCTTATTTATCTGTATGTTGCAAAACTAAGCCACTTGAGACATAAAAAGGTACATTTTGAGTAACTTGGGACACAGTTTTATTAACTTTGAGGGTGAGCATCATTCATGATCTTGTATTTACATTTCTTCTAAACGAGAAAATCTGAGTGCGGAGAAACTTTACGTTAAAGAATTTCCACGCACTGCCGTGTATGACTAGGCAAGATAATTAAAGGTAACCTTTTTAAAACTTGTGCATGTTTATTATTAGGATGTTAACTTCTGAAATTCAAATAAACCTTGGAATTGAATCGTCGTCTTCCTCTAATGTTTTAATTGCTTTCGTGATTTTTGTCATTCTCACACTCGACTTTCATGAAAAGCCCAGGGCAGTGTTGCGGGGTTGGTGGATCTAGCTAACATTCTATGGGAAATTTAGAGACACCAGCCCACTTAAATGCTTGTCCTTGAGCTATGGAAGGAAACGCAAATACTAAGACAAACGCACCAGCTCCATACACCCAGAATGGGGCAGGATTCTCCCACCCTCGTGCTATGAGCGCTACCTGCCCAATATCCAGTCTTCATGACATACTTCTGACCAGTATGGGCCGATAGTGAGGCCTTGAGTGACGATACAGACATTCTGTAGCACCAAGTGCTGAGCTGAAAGCCTTGACTCAGCTCTATTCCACTGATCGCACGCTATATGTGTAATATTTCACGTATTCTGAACAAAACCATGTAAACAATACAGTAACACGCACGAAGCTTGTTTTAAGTTCTGTTTTTCATTGTTATCTGTCTTATTGTTATTATTATTAGTAGTAATAATAATACAATCCATATTATTATTGTTATGTTGTTATTGTTATTATTGTTATATTGTTATTATGGATATTATTATGGATTGTAAAAGAGCTGTGCTCAGAACTATGGAACCAAATGACACCAAACGGAGAGAACTGGCACCTGCATAAAGGAAATACAGATTTCCCGTTTATTTGTCAAATTAGAAACGTGTGTTTGTACGGAGCCAGTGTGCTAATTATATCTGCGTCCTCTCGAGACCTGTCACACAGGGTTGTCAACAGCAGCTGATAGCCGGGAGGGTTGGTGTCCCTTGGAGATGAATATCAGAGGAGGAGCCGCGCCATTGCGCTCGGTGAGAAAGGGAAACTTTACGGTCACTGGAATTTAATCAGATTTTGGAAAAAGTTAATGGCAGAGCTGTTTATTTTATTTATTTATTTTTTTTACATGAAAATATACATTCAATAAAATATGAAAAACCGTTAGTGGTAGCCTGGGGTATTTAACGTAACCTATGCGCAAGTTAATAGTAATTCAAATTAATTTATTAATAAGCGTATTTATTTATTAATTTATTTAATATTTAAGCGTATTTATTAGTGCTCATCTAGTAATCCTGAAGTCACTGGAGGTTGTGGGTTTGACTCTAGTTCTCCGGGTGGGGTGTTTGATTTCCCGCTCTACTCTCCGTCCCCTACAGGGTCTCTACCCACATTGCGGTAAGTTGGTCTCACTTTGAGATTTCTGTGACTTGGGGACACAGTGATCCCAGTCACCATGCGGACATCATCTCCTTAAATAAATGCGTGGCTTACAAAATATATGGATGGAATAATACAAAACAAAGACGTTTTTTGCTTTAGAGAGCAGAATATCGGGGGATGACTTCGTAATATGTTGCCAATATCTGTTGGAGGTTTTTCTGATGGATGATTCTGTGAATACTGAATACTCGGCTTTTCCTTTTTTTAGTACCTTACAAGAGCAGATGCAAAATGCAGCTGTAATCAGACGGCATTAAGACCCGGAGCTGGTCAGAAGCCGACATTCCGGCACATTGTAAAGAAGTCCGTGTCGTCGGAGCACAGCCTCGGACACCTTTCATAAACGATTTTCATAGGTCGGGGAGTGGCGAGCAGCGTCAGCCGGGCTCTGCACTCAGGTGCGCCCGAGCGAAGGTGGGAACCGCACCCGGCGAAGAAGCCCTAAGCTCCTGCGCCCCCCAGCGCGCTCAGCCGCGAATCAGGGGAATGAGTTTCATCGGTGGTTGGAGAGTCAGCCTCAAGAAAAATGACGGTAAAAGGTGATTTACTCGCACCCCGACGATAACCTTCTCCTTTGCTTAATGCCTGTAAGAAATATATTTTCACTTTTTACTTTAAAAATCAACTTAATTGTTTATATCTCCCCAGTAGGAGGTGATTTACTTCATTTTATTAAGTAAAACTCTAATAAAATTGCGCGATCTTTTCAGTATTGCCGGGGTAAAAGCGAAAAACGTAAACGTATTAACTAATCGTCAGCGATTACATAATTTAAAAAAAATGTTTCGTGTACTGAACGCGATGGGATGTTAGTTTTATTTCCAGGTAAGTGAAAAGCAGTGATTTGACAGTGAGGCACAGTGAGGAAATTTTGGATGTATATTTATGTGAGTTTACAACGCGATCTTGATTTTGTGCTGATGTTTTGTTGTATGTGTTGTGTCTACTGCGCCCCGGTCCAAATCTCATTTTTGGAAGCCGTATTACAATGAAATTTACGATGTAATATAGATACAGTTAAGAGACACGTGACAGATGCTACAACCGTAGTTTGTCAGCATGAATAAATCACTGTGAACCAGGAGTTTTACCTGAGACTGAATCCTATATTTTAGTTTAGAGTGACAGCAGTAACCCCAGAAAGTCTCAAGCCAATGGCTGTGTCCCAGGAGTGAACTGTGATGTGGAGGTATGTTTGCAGGGAAATGTAGTGGCGAAGAGCAGTTCCTGATCCAGGAAGCCCTTTAGGGCAATTTAAACATCTATGCTCCCCATCCAACATGTACACCCATCTGAAAAGTCTGTTTGCAGTACATGGATCCATGTGGAAGTGTGCTGTGTAGTGCATGTCTCAGACCATGGGGAATGTGGAGGGATCTGCCTCTTTTCACTACATTCTTGCACTTTGTTGACGTGTCTGTGAAGCTCCCTGTTTACAGGAGACACGCCTAGCCCATCCTTTTTTGCGTGTCCAGGAGTGATTTTTTTGTGTGTGTGGTGATACTCTCTAACCAGATTAGCAGTTTGCTGGAATCTCAGAGGTCCAGGAACTGCCAGAAGCTTCCTGAATTGGTTTGTGTTGATGGTTTTGGGGGGAGTCTGCATGCATGTGAGTGAGGAGGCCATCATTTATTGGTGCAAGACTGTACGGAAATATGGGAAGAGGCTGCAGCTAGACCGGTGGCAAGAACCCACAGGACCTTTCAGAGACAGGCTGTTGCTAGAAGCTCCCAGGTTTGGGTGCTGCTTTTCGTATATGTCACAAAACATCGCGGGAAATGTGCATTTTCTGTATTAGGGTTCATCTTCCTGCAAACAAAACTTAGAGAAACCCTGCGTTTGCCGGACCTTGTGCTGGAGCAGCCGGCACTGAACGTGGTGTGGGTGCCCATGAGGTTCGGAGCGTGTCTGTGCACAACACGGCTGCCGGGGCCTGGACGTGTTCCCGCGGAGTGCACTGATCCGCTGCCGAGTCACTCGGAGTTGTGACACTGTGAGCATGTTGGACGTGCCAAGGAGAAGAGGCTTCATGGGGGGGGGGGCACTCCCATCCACTTATCAAATCAGTCTGATGGGTAAACAAGTGGAGGATGTAAAATGCCTTGGTGCCCCCCTCCCTGTGTATCAAATCCCAGCAGTCATACCTCTCTCTCTCACTGTCTGTCTGTCTCTGTATCTGTCTGTCTCTTTATCTGTCTGTCTGTCTCTGTATTTGTCTGTCTCTGTCTGTCTGTCTCTGTCTGTCTTTCTCTGTATCGGTCTGTCTCTGTCTATCTGTCGGTCTCTGTATCTGTCTGTCTGTCTGTCTGTCTGTCTGTCTCTGTATCTGTCTGTCTCTTTATCTGTCTATCTGTCTCTGTCTGTCTGTCTGTCTGTCTGTCTGTCTGTCTCTGTCTGTCTCTGTCTATCTGTCGGTCTCTGTATCTGTCTGTCTCTGTATCGGTCTGTCTCTGTCTGTCTGTATCGGTCTGTCTCTCTCTGTCTGTCTGTCTGTCTGTCTCTGTATCAGTCTGTCCAACATGGTTTTTCTCGGCCTCTTACCTTGTTTCCCTGTGTGCGTTATGCCCCACCACCCCCCTCCCCACAGTCATTCCTCTCTCTCTTCTTCTTCTTCCAGGAGTCCGGTGCCAGCTGGTAAACCCACCGGCAGTCCTACACCCCCAGCCAGGTACTCCATCCTTATAGATGTATGTGATTTCCTGCCACACGTTGCCGATGCGCTTCCCCATTTTTTCCTGTGGGAGGTGCTGACTAGTGTGTGAGGAGCACAATGGTCAAGATAAGAGGAAGCAGATATCAAGAGATCTGTGTTTTAGCTGTGATGCCCCCAGCCTGAAATCTCACTGGAGGGGAAGAGGGGGGGTGTCTTCTCATCACAGCATAATCTCACATCCCCATCATCAATTATCAGCCCCCAGATTATCTTCCCCCTCAGCAGGAAGGAAGGAATCCCATGAAATGACATTTTAGTAACGATGGTGCCACCCATTAGATCTGTAGCTTCATAATGGGCTCCATCGCTAACGTGCAACTTACTTTTGGTTTTCAGGTTGTCCGTCATAAACTGCAAAGAACTCGACCCGGTCATACCTGATGTCAAGTAAGCGCCTTTTGTGATGGGGCGAGTTTCCCAGAGGGGCTGGCGTCCCTCGTTTTCCACCTCAGTCCTGCTTCCTCCCCCCTTAATGATTTTAGGAAGGAAAAGGCTTCATTCTGGGTATAGATGGTGGTGTGTTTTTCCAAAACGGGGACCCGCTTCAGTCCTGTGTGCCAGTTAACACAGCCTTGTGCTCCTCCCCCGGCTATAGGCTCCCATTTGTGGACGGCGGTGATGTTCCCAGCGTCACATCTCCAGCTGAAGGGTAAGTCCGGCTCTGTCAGTTTGTGGTCTTTCCCAGAACTGGAGCCCAGAGAACTGACTCATGGCTAAACCGTTAGTTTTGTAGCTAACTGAGGAACGACCACTTTAGACGGATGTGTTTGCAAACGGGCCTCAGTCTGGGTTGTTAGAGCCTCTGTGTTCCCTCTTATTCAGCCATTGTGAGTGTGAGGTCCGAATGAGACACCTGCAGCGTGTCTTTCCCAACCCAATCGGGTTAATGGACGACGTGTAAAATCATACACTGCATAATAGTGCCTTCATTAAGAATATGTCATCAGCCGTTGCAGAGGGGGGTTAATGAGGATGAACCAGCTGGGGGCTGTTTCTGCTAACCTGGATCCTGGCATTAAGGGCATAAATAATTCAGACTGGGGTCTAAGCCCATTTCATAGAGTAACAGAGATGTGAGGAGTCTTTGGATGTGGATGCGATTCTGCTTCATCTTCCTGAATGACGAGGGGTTCCATCCTTCAGTCACAGTCACGAAGAATCTGTTTTATCACAGTCATCGTGAAATGCAATGAGGGAGGGAATAGCAAGGGAGAACAGTTCATTACGACTCCTCAGAGTTACAGAGGTTTCTTTCCAGAGCGAGGTTGGGGGTTGGTAAATTTCACCCATCAGGGGGTGGGGGGTGGTCCCTGGTAGATTTTGTAGATCAAGGGAGGAGTCTCCTTTGGTAGGCTTTTCTGATTGGGGGGAGGGGAGGAGTTCTCTATAAATATGGAGCAAATTTCAAAGGCAGTTTAAAATAATTATTTTACTATTTGGCTATATGCCTGATTAGCAATAAAAAAAAATCTGCCAGAAGGGTTCAAACCCGATTCTGCATTATGCTGCTTTCTGCTTGGCATGACATCATAATTTCAGATTATCTCCTAAGCTCCTGCTAATCTTTGCTTTTCTTCACAGTGCTGCCCCGTTAAATTCATTCATTAAGTGTAACATGATATTTTCTGTGGGTATTAACTAACATTAATGTGTCACAAGCTTTAGCCTCAGATCTTGCTGCGGGGATGAAGCTTATTAGAGAAGCAGAGTATGTAACCGTCCATAATCAAGGTGTCTTAGAGCGAATGTTTGCACAAAGTGCAGGGAAAGGGGGGGGGGGGGCGGCCCCCCCCCCCCCCCCGCGCGGGCCCGCGGCGGGGGCGGGGGGGGGGG
>JAODJX010000047.1:16028629-16052881 GCA_026776945.1 Isichthys henryi | reverse complement strand
TGGCCACTGTTCTGCAAGAGGAATGGCTCAGAATCCCTCTGGCCACTGTGCAGGACGTGTATCTGTCATTCCTAAGAAGACCTGATGCTATATTGACTGCAAAAGGAGGCCCTACACCATACTAATAAATTATTGTGGTCTAAAACCAGGTGTTTCAGTTTCGTTTTCCAACCCCTCAGTGTGTGTGTGTGCAGGTGTGTATGTGGATATAAGCATTTATATCAAAATGGTTATAACTAATGTCTAATGATTTCTAAAGCATGTTCTAGGAAAATTGTGCTACATACAAACAATGGAAGGAGCAAATTCTCCAAGTTGACGTCATTCCCATTGGCACTGGGCATTGCTGGAGACTTGCCTGTCATGTGTGGTAAATATTCGTCATCGGCACCTGGCACCGGGTCACTCGTGTTTATGGACTGATAAGCATATTGATGAAGAGTATGGAAACTATTGCAGTAATACTCATTGTAGTCGTAATGAGGCAAACACATCCAGAGGAGACTGATCTTCTATGATAAGTAACACTGCAACAAGTGGCTTTTACCCCTAAAGAAAGAAATCAAGGCTTAACATTATCAGATACATTGGCCTAACATTTGGTCCCTCGATGTGTTTAAAACATGGGGGGGCAGACCTAGGCATAGGCAAACTAGACAGCTGCCTAGGGCCCCATCGGGGAAATCTACAGATGGGAACCCCCTCCATGACCCCTCACCGAAATCTACTGAGGGGGCTTCAGTCACGCCTAGGGCCCCTGATCATCAGATTCCTATGATGAGTAAGTAATCATCAGCCTCATTTAGGTTAATAAGTTTTTTTTCCCATATAATTGCCCTGAATGACGTTGTGAAGCAGGTTTGCAGTTTTAACTAGTGTGTTTGTTTTGCTATGTTGGGAGCTAGAGGATTAGCATGCTGTGTATATCGTTGCTGTGAAATACATTCTTAATTTGGCTTTTATTTAATTTGATTTTTATTTTTTAAATTGTCACAAATTTTCAGCTGCTCTGTGTTTGTTTATTGTTTAATTGCATTTATTGCTTGCTCTGCTCCCCACATTTAAATTCTACCTAATTAAAAGTTGGTTATAAAACCCCCTTAACTTAGCATGTTGAACTTTTCATCTTTGGGATGAATGAGAATTTGAGTGAGCTGATGCCTAAATAGGGCAGAGATTTTCCATTAGCATGATGCTGAAGAATTAGTAATATGTAGACAAGCATCTTTATGTTGTGAGGCGTGCAAAAATCTTTTTTTTTTGTTTTAGAGTTTAAGTAGGAGTCCCTGATTATTAAATCTGGTGAGCGGGGGTGCTCTGGGCAACCTCTTCCTTCAATGCCCCCTGCCGCCCTGGGGGGCTGTCCATGTCACCCGTAAGAAAGGCTGGCTGAGGCCCCATTTTGCAGAGGTCCCTGGACTTCAGCCCGGGTGACCCTGTACATTAAAGCACCCCTGTATCCAATATGACATGTTATTCCTACAGAGAAAGCTTTTAATTTGGGGGCAGTACCTGAATTTATCGTGTTAATTTAGTGAACCAACAGACCATTCCTCATGGTTTCGGTGTATCTTTATTTTGTGTGTGTACAGGATAAGATACTTAGTTTTACTAAGACTAGTTGTACTTAAAACTAAGATATGACTTAGTTTTGTGCAGGTTATTTTTTTGAGCCAGATCGATGTGATGTACCACCATGGAATTATATGAAGTAATATTTTGTGCAGAACATGTTCCAGCAAGCGGCATGATGAAGCCAAATGATGCTCTGCAGGCATTCAGTGATCCAAAAGATCATCCATGCAGTGATTTGGTTTAAGGGTGGAGGCCCGGTCACCTACAGCAGAAGGAGGGGGGGGGCAGCCTGCTTTCTGCTGATTTTTCCCCTGGAAATTACAGGGAAAATACTTAAAGGCAGAGCCCTCCCCGTTATGCAGAAGGGCTTCCGAGGGTCTTCCTTTAAAAGGCTGTCGTTGGGATTTCAGTGGCTTTTCAATGTGTCTGTTTGTGCTGATAAGAGGAGGCTGGCTGAGTTGTCAGCATGTTCTGAATGCCACTCTGGGAGTCTGCTAAAGGGAAAGGCCTCTGAGGTCCTAACCTTGGATCATCTTGTCTACTGATCATTTATTAGGCCAGTTAAAGGTTGTTTCCACGGATCACCTCCTGTAATCCCCCCCCCCTTTCTCTTACATCTTCCTGTTTCAGTTTTACTTGCACGTTGTTGTAATTTCACTGCAATTTCCTAGAAAATACTGCCAGTTTCTTTTTCTGTCTGTATGTAATAAATGTCAGTGAAACCCAGATTCATCAAGCAAGCAAAATAAGCCGAGCTTGTAATGATATAATTTACCATATCTAGCTTCAGACCACATTTAACCATTATTTAACATATAAATTACAAGTTATATCAGTATTAACATGGCTACACTCAGTACAAAGAAAAGCACTGGAGTAGCCAGCAGACCTGCTTAAATGCTCAATAACACATAGGCAGGTTTCTGTAAGGACCAGCTGTAAGTAACTGAGCACTGCTTTTGCACTGACAACATTTACGTGCAGTAGGACAGAAGGAACAAGATCGTATTATGACAACTGGCAGTTTTTCCCAATACTTATTTATTTATAAGTTGTTATTTATAAGTAGTACTTTAAATACAGTCAAACAGAAACAGGCAATGGTAATAAGGAAATGTGATCAGCTTTTAATGAGAAACTGTCATTTTAGTTTTTTGATTCTAGTTTAATTTATTACAGAAATAGAAGCTTTATTTAGTTTGGTTAAATCTATAAGGATAGTGCTGTTTAAGGCAACATCTCTTTCCATCATAAAATAATTTACATATAAAACACTCTGGAGATTGATTTATAAAATGTCTTGACACCAGCTGTATATGATTTACATTTTAGGCTTTAAACACATCGACAACTTGGCCCAAGTCGTCCTTTTCAGTGCCAACACTCCTGCATTACAGACACACCACACGCCAGCCCAAATTATTATATAACACCGAATGACATCATTACAGTCCTCAAAACCCAGAGATGTGTTTTGTGAAAATTTCACAAGATGTTTACCGTCTCTGATGAATGGGTCCACAATGAAGAGAAGCCCACCACTTTGAAAGTATCTATTGATATGGCTGCATGATACCCCCTGGTGGCCATTAATCAGTATTGTACCGTCAGCCCGAAATAATTACCAAAGTGAGAGCAACTTGGAAGCTTATCCAAGTATCAGTTACATAAAGGCGGTGAAGTAATGAGGCACCTGGCATTCCCAGCTCATGCCAAGTACAGCAGCAGCTCAGTCCATAGATTCAGTATTAGACAAATTATCTGTGTGGTTTAAATCAAGATTTATAGAAGGATATTGATATTGTGTCATTTGCAAAGGTAAGGCTTGCAGAGTTGCCCAGGTGACCTTCCATAGTCATCTCAATCTCCTGGGAACACTTCCTGCTTCTGAATTGTCCTGCTCTCCTGTGTGGCTCCACAAAGCTCGTAGCAGTAATTATTGACTGAGAAGGGCAAGATGTGGAAGGTTATAAAGCCCTGTGTTACTGAGACCTTTGAGAGTGTGGCGTATGGAGCTGAGATGTGGCTGTTTGTTGAATTAATAATATTATGGAATGCCAGTTTTCAGATGGGATGCAAGGGTGACAATGACAGATAATGTCAATGCAGAAGAGTATAACCCTACACCTAACCCTTCTCAAAATGGCATGTATTGTCCATCAACACTGCTCTGGAAGTGAGGGGGCGTTCAGTTCACTCAGGCACCTGTTATCCAAAGAGAGAGACAGGAATATTAATGTCAATAATGTTTTTAGACACAGCTTATCACTGATATGCTTTCGTTTCCCTGGTTCCAGTAAAATTAAGCCTTTTTTACAAAAAAACAGAGTATTAAAACTGAAACAGGTTCGTGAGCTGCTCTGGAGGGAGTGCACCCCAGAAAAAAAGCATTACTAAGCACTGAATCAGCCTGCTGGCACCCGAACATAATGACGAGCCAAGAGAGTGAACGACCCGGTTAGTCAGGATTTCTTTGCGTCATTGGCTCTTAACGGGGGAGGTTTACCAGAGCTTGCACTGCACAATTATACAAACAGTCAAACAATAAATTTATTCATTCAGTCGCCTACTCGCAAAGATAAAACAACTAGCAATACTCATGTTTGATATGGTTTATTTCCAGTTCAAGTGATGCATGCAAAAATTTTGACCATCCCAATTTTATGGTTAACGTTAACATTTAATACCTGCTTAATAACACTTAACGGATAGTAAGCCGAACAATTACACGTGCTTTCCATGACTAGACTCATCATAACTTTGTCAAAGCCAAATGTTGATTGGTTGATTGATTCGTATGATGATTAATGATTGGTTGATTGACTCCTATGGTGATTCATGATTGGTTGATTGATTCCTATGATGATCAATGATTGGTTAATTGATTTCAAACACACATATAGCTCAGACTTGAATCAGTCCCACCTGTGCTCTCCAGGTACGACGTAGGCACATAGCCCGCCTTGCCTCTCTGGTTGCACACGCGTGTCCAGCCGTCACCGTTGTCCTTCTCAATGATGTTCAGCACCTCATTTGCATGTATGACCAGTGAACCTTCATCCTTCCCTATAGGGAAAGGAGAGGGACAGTGACGTAGGGTTGTGATCACTGGTGTACTGGCGAGCAGGGTGTTCATATATACTGCTAGGCTCCGTGACCATTATTACACGTTTCAGGTATGGTTCCTACCCACAATCCATTGGGCTACTCAACAGCTGCTAATTATGATATATATATAAAGCCTCTGTAAACTCTGGGTCATTTGCATATTAGTCATCACCACCCTCGTTGCCGTTTCTTTTTTTTTTTTTTGATACAATTCTTAGAAATATGTTCATTTTGTCAATAATGTATTCCGAGAGGCTGAATATCGGACAGCTACGCCTGACATTACCGTCAAAGGGGTAGAGAGCTTTGACGCAGCCATAGGACAGCGAATGAGTGGGGACTTCATCGTCGTTTTCGAACTCGTCGTCATCAAATTCCTGGGAGACACCTGTCAGGTCCTCAAACATGGTGTCTTCAGGACTGGGTGCAGAGAGGGAAGTGTGATGATCACAACAGTGATTCTGCTGGAAATAAGTGCAGCTAGAGATGAATGGATGGGGAGGCTGAGTCTTTACTGGGGGGCTAAAGCCCCCCTAAAATATGCCTAATGACGCCCCTGCTGCAAAGGGTTTCATCCTGCGGGTCATGGACCTTCAAGAGACTCCTCATTGAAAGGAAACTGAGGTATATTTCAGGCATAATCACACTGTGTGGACAGTCTCAGGACTGACCACAATTGGTTATATCGATTTTATCCACCTTTCCTTTGAAATGGGGGGTTTTCCCAGATACAAATACAATCTAACATATGCAGGTCAACAGTAATACAATAATTCACAATAATTAAACAATAATTCCTTCTGTTCTACAAAAAGTTGCTGATATCTTGCTGCATGGCTGGATGAAGACCGCTTCAGTTCCCAAGCCTCTCCTCAGGGGCACCCCAGCCATTCCATGTGCTTAATAAATTTCCTCACTAGCTCAATTATATAATTAATTTATTTGATTGACAAAAGTCAATGAAGTTTTCATCAGCCATACCTTAATCGCAACATTTTGGCAGAGGGTGAGGAGGGGTCGTAGTGATCAAGTCAAAAAAGAACATGGGTGTTTTGGATGGTTGCTGCAATGACTAGGACAGGTGTCAAAATGGCTAAGCTGAATGTAATATAATTTTACACCAACAGAAAGATCATTCTGAACATTTTTTTCTGTGACTGCCTAAGACTTTTGCACTGAGCTGTATATTTCTGAGTTCTGTCCTGTGATGAAGCGTGGTGTCAGGTTCACACCCCCACTGGCGTGGCCCCCGTGACCCTCTCACCTCCCTACTGGGTGGCAGTCGTCTGAACTGTGGTTTGTTCCTCCAGGACTGCTCTGCCCTCCCTTCATCTCCAGCAGCAAGCTCTGACACAGACACGCAAAAATATTCACCGGTATCGTCATCAGCTTCCACTTGCAGTGATTTCACACTGAAATTCACACTGAAATTCATAAAAAATTCATTACAAAAAATGGTTTCAATGGTTTTAAAAAATGGCATCGGTGTCACAGGCATGCCACAAAACCATGTCGTTACAGCTTATCACATCCTACATGTCACCTGTGGTAACTGCCGCAACATGACTGCACAAAACAGGCACCAAACTGTTTCCAGCTAAAATATTTATTTAGGTCTCACACCCAGCCAACTTTAAGAAGATACAAGACCTCTAGGTGTTTCAGAATGTCAGAAATCAGAAGGACCATAGTCATGTTCTTCTTGCTAGTACCGGCATGTCAACATACTCTAGACCAGTGCCTCCTAACCCATTCCTCAGGGATCCCTATCTGGTCCATATTTTTGCTCCCTCACAGCTCCAAGAGGAAAAACGTGTACTTGACTGTCTCGGAGGCCCGAGGACTGGTTTGGGAAACACTGCTCTAGAATGAACATTAGACCTCACATGCATATATAGTAGGCAAGGTACCTCTATCCTGGCAATCTCGGTCTGCAGCCGTTCTATGGTGGCTGAATTCTCGGACATGCTTGTCTCTATTAATGTACTGTCTCCAAGATGCGGGTTCTTCTCATACAAGTCTTTCATCTTGACCATACCGTCCCTGCAAACAAGATAAGCATTCATTTAAGAAGAAAAAGAACAAACATGGAAGAATATTGTATTTGCAAGGAGAACCATATGAGGGCCTTCATCTATAGCCAGGTACAGTAATGCTTGTCAAAACACATTTGATCAATTTGAAAATCTGTGCTTTGCCTGTGCTTGCTGCTGTTCACCAGGACTTAGAGCTACAAGTACAAGTACGAGTATGAAGAGCATATCCATATAGATTTGCAGTAGCAAAAATCCTACTGCAAATACCAGGAAGTCAGGTAGACACAGACATGAGGCGGACAGCATCCCAGAATTTCAGGTGACGTTATTTAAAGCTCTTCTCGAAGCTTCTTCTCAAAGTCTTTACTGCAACGTTAATGAAACATTATTTCCACGTTTTACATTTTAACAAAGGTTTTGTCAGTGCTAAGCATGGTAGTATTATTACCTGAACATAACTAAAGTTGAAGAATTTTTTATTTCGTGAAACTGCAATATGTGTATACTGCCAATACACCATCCAGCCTTAAATCCACGACCTTTAAAAGTGTAAAGCAGCGGTGTTACCTGCCCTTCGTTTGTTTTTGTACTATCGGTCTTAGTTGCAGTAGTTTTAATATTGGGATAACGTTCTGGGAACAACAGGAAAACTGCACACTTTGAACGTTTCTATAGCTTAATTGCAGCATTTGGAAAATGCTACTAGAACAAAAAAGTGTTCCTGGTACCAAGCTGCTAACCCTCCTTTAAAGAGACTTTAAAACCTGCCACTTATGTGTGGCTCCCTTGACTAGACCAATCATAACGTCTGTCTGTACCAAAGCTGATCCTGATTGGTTGATTGATTCCAAACAAACTTATAGCTCAGATTAGCATCAGCTTCTGTCACAAGCTACCTCTGGTCCAGCTCTTTTTGAAGCTCCTTCTTTAGCTCACAGACCCTCTGCTGGAGCTTCCTACGTCTTTGCTCTGGAGGAAGGTTGTTGTAGTCTTCTAATGTCTGTGAAGTAAAGGGAAATTATGTAACTGTATGCTTGGCTTAATATTTAAAGATTTAGAGATTCTGCCATGCATGTCTGTTTTGTCGAGATCGCAGGGATTATCTGGCACGAGTTTTTCTGTATTACTCATACCGAGTTCTTCATTGGTTTCTTCCCAAAGAGCCACAGTTTGTTCTTGCTCTTGCCCATTATCTGTTTGCCATCTGATGTCACACCGTCCATCTTGGGGACTGCTGGGCTGCAGTCAGAGCCCGTCCATCCCCGGGGCCGTGTCGTGCCCTGAGTGAAGTCTTCAAACGGGTAGTCTCCTGGAGCCTCCAAGCCAGACTTGTACATTTCCACCACCACGGCTGAATCCTACAGTTGGTGAATAAGACCAGTCGGAACCATCTAAAACATCTTAATTTCTAAGTATTGTGCTGGGTTCTTTCACCCTGTCATGTATTACTAAACCTCTAACGCCAATGTGATTCGAATTTCCCACCTGTGTGGTCTTCAGGACACCAGCTGTCCATGCTCACCTTCTTTAGGTCCACTGAATTTCCGGCGTTCACCATGCCTTCTAGGCATTTGGAGATAATGGGGGAGATCTGTTGTTCTACTCCTGCCAGAGCTTTGTAGCTCTCCCCAATAGTCAGTGAACGCTTCTCATCCAGATCCTGCAGGCCCTTCAATCACAGATGGATGCTTGCTCAGCCGCTATGCCTCCTTCACACCGGTTTGATGTCAAAGGCATGTTACCTTGACAAGGATTCGTCTTACCTTGTAAATCTGAGGGAGCGACACGGTGAAGTGCTTCCTCTGCTCTTGGTTGAAGTTCTGGAGCTGGGAGGCATACTCATTCTTGCTCTCCTCCACCACATGGAGGCGCGCATTGAGCTGAGTCTTCGCCTTCAAAGGGTAAAGGGCAAAGTTAATATCCACATCAGTGGCTGACTGGTTTCTGTTCCAGTTGCAGACGAGAGGCAGACAGACAGGTGATCAGGGCAGCCTTGGGTGTGACTTGGAATGTTTTGTAAGATCAATTTAAATTAATCGATGTAACATATCTGGCAAACCAACCATCAGTGAATTAAAGCTAAAAATAACTTAGTATATTAAGAAGCTTAGTTTGACTACTGTAAATTTTTATTCCTACTAAGTTTCATTTGACCACACTAAACTGAATTTGTTTACACTTATTTGAGTTTGACCACACTAAACTGAATTTGTCAACACTAAGCTTAAGTTGACTACAATATGCTGCGTTTGACCACACTAAGATGAATTTCACAACACGAAGCTGAGCTTGACTACAATAGGCTAAGTTTGACCACAATTAGCCCGACCTTGTCCACATCCAGCTTGGTGGTGTTGCTATCATGTTCCAGTTTCTCCAAGTTCATCTGTAATTTCTCTGCTTCCTTCCACTCCCGCTCAAACCTCTTCTTGCTCTGTAAAAGAACCAGAAGCAAACATCCTGAACCAGAAGGGAAACCCCGTCTAGCCTTAGTACTAGAGCGAGACACCACAGCAGGAATCCAGTGACCTGTCCTGATCAGTTAGACAGCGTTAGTTTATACTTAATTATTAGTGGTTATTATTTTTGATTTGTGGAAGTTGACGTAGAGTGAAAACCCTCAGCTATACAAATCAAGATGCTTGTGGGAGTTGATGTAGAGGAGGTGGGACCAAGATATCTGATTGGTTGGTCCCGCCTCCTCTAGTTGCTTGGACCCACCTCCTCTACAATCTGATTGGTTATCTCTCTGAACCAATCATTTTCCTTCTGCTCTCAGAATATTTTTGTGTAAGAAAACTCCCATGAGGAATCATCACAATGTGATAAATTCCTCTAAATCAGTGTTTCCCAAGCCATTCCTTGGGTCCACGACTTTGTCCCTTCCCAGCTCTCTGCCAGACAATTCACAAGGACTGTCTGGGGGTCCACCGAGGACCTGGTTGGGAAACACTGCTCTAAATGGTACGGGGTATGCAGGGAACTGGAAGGTCAGCAGGGCGGTGCCGTTGGGCCACAGAGTGTGCTTACATTATCCATCAGTTTCAGGCACTGCTCGAGGTGCTGCGTCGCCTTCCGTACGTCCTGAAAGTGCTGCAAAGGAATAAAATAGGACTAAGAGAAGATGGACGGGGTAATGGATCACTTTGTGGGAATCAGCCTGGTCAGAAATGCGGACAGAACCATTTGATACGGGGGGAGGGGCGGTGAAGATGCAGGAATAGACCAAATAGTTCAGATTTAATATTTCCACCCCCTGGTTCAGTACCCATTCTTCCACTTTAGCACGATACCTAATTTCGTTGGTTCTGCCTGTGTTTAGGAGATGAAATACCCATAGTAATACTAGGTTAAAGGGAGCCTGGTAATAATACTACATCAAAATAAATATATTAAAATAATTCAGTCACTGGATCCTCAAAATAACACCGCATGTGATTCATGGTGTAGTGTGAGATGTAGAGTGGGAAACTCACGCGCTTCCTCTCCGATCTCAGCTCCTGAGAGAACTTCAGCAGCTCCCCCTGCACCTTCTCGCTCATCTCCTCGACCATGACCTCCCGCTGCATACCGTAGCTGTTCAGCTCATTCAGGACAGTGTTAAACGACAGGCAGACTGAAAACCTGCCAGGGTGGGTGTTCAGTTGGGGGGGGGGGGGAGGAGAGATTAGCAGGATGACCAAGGCTCTGGGGCCAGGTTTCTGAATAATGACCTAAAGATGAGTGGCCTTTCAAGATGGCCTCTGGGCAAGACTAACATGGAACTTAGTAAAAAAAACTCCAGGCTTTTTGACACCCTCTGGAAAGACAGAAATCACAAAGGGATGGCCTGTGTCCAGTTATGCCATAGCAATTTAATTCAGCTGTTTCATTGCTTGATAGTGCTGCAAAGTAAAGCCTCCAATAGATTCAGTGTATACTTTGAGATTTAACTACCCAAAATCATACATGTAGCTTACATGGCTGTCAGCACATTAGCGTCTTTCATCAGTGCACATTAATTGCCCAGCTGAAAGACACAAGTACATTTCCCCTTTCATTCACACCACAAGCTTCTCTTAGACTCCAGATGGACCTTGTAGTACCTGGACTCTTCCTCTTTGCCGCGTTTGAGAGAGTACTTCCTCGCCAGGTTCCTGAGAGCAGAACCAGAACATATCTTAGCATGGTTGGAAGGAATGAGGCATCATTAAGACCCAGTGTCAGTAACCGAGAGGCCTGATTAAGTGTAATGTAATGCATACAAAGGACCACCGGATATTAGAGTACCACCGGAGTCTGCTTATGGAAAAATACAGAATTTATGTCTGGCAGAAAAGTTTGGATATCCAGTGAAATAAAAATGTTAGAAAACTGGTCAGGACCTTAGGAACAGAGAGAAATATGTGCAATTAATTATAAATTCCTACATTAGTTTCTTATTAGATTTGGTTATCTATTAAGCTTTTATTTACTGAAACCAGGGAGGAGGATCCGGAAGCTTCTGATGTCGTGTTGGTATCTGTTTTGACCCAGATGGTGAGTTACCTGAGGAGTTTGGCGTACGTCTGTTCTACCTCGATCCGCTCCTTCACGAACTTTGAATACTTCTCCAGAAACTCGATGCCCCATTGTGTGTGCTTTTCCAAATTGTCAAATTGGTCCTGAGGAATGCCAAAATAAGACAGGTCAAACTCGGCGTTCTGCTTCTGCCTTCCTAAAAGAGAAGCCTGAACATTATCAGTTCATGCAAATGAGTAGTAATAGCTCTTTCTGATAGCAGTTGCTAAAAATGGTTGGATATCTAGTCTGCTCTCAGACCCTCATTTTCACAAGGAGTTTCAGTTTCGGTCAGTTGTCATGATTGGCTTTCACTCTCTGTCAGCGTGGTCAATCTCAGCGGATTTCCTCATTCTGCTCAGACCACAGTCATCTTTATTAAACTCCACCTCAAATAGTCAGAAGCTCTGTGTGTCCTTGCAAGAGGATGCTCTGTTTCCTGTCTCGTCCCTGGAGGGATCGTAGTTGTTGGCGTGAGCAACACCCCTCAGGGGACACCGAAAACCAGTGGGAACAGGTGGGGATAAGGAGGCGGAGGGAAGGTAGCCAACACAGCAAGAACTGTGAAGTATTGGTGGTCTTCACCAAAATATATAGGCCAGTGTGGAAAAACCCCCCTGTCTTATTTCCATAGCACCAACAAACTAAATTTAACATTATATGGACTTGGTGTAGTGTTTGTTGTCTGAGATACATTAATCACATTTAATGTTTAACATTCTGCCATTTTGGGGAGAGGCTAATGTGCTAACCAGTCAGGTAAAGCCAAAACATGTTCGAATAGCACACAGATTCATCAGACACGTGGCAGCTCTACGTTTGCCAGCAGGATGCCTGCTGGGGGGAGAGTGACACTTCTTCTGGCACGTCTCTCTCAGTAGGCCTGTTTTCTCTGTCCACCACAAACTGCTGTGACAGATTTGTTAGCAGTGATGACGGGAGCAGGTGCTAACTTTAGCCATGGTCCCGTCAAGGTTCCTTGTAGCACTAGCTGAGGTAGCTGAGATAGGTAGCGCATGACTGACTCCTCCGTGACCGAAACACAATGGCCGGTCGATAGCAGGTGCCCTCATCCACGCTTCAGTTCAGCTTTGAGCTTCTCGCTATCAGATCTTCTTTCAATGCAGACCGGTCAGAAGCGGTAAGAGACTTGTAGATGCGCTAAGAACATCTGAGAACATGGTCAGAGGACGGCGGAGGAAATATGCTGTCCTACCAGGAAGAGCACTCAGCCGCGATTTACTTTAACTTTAACATGGTACACACCCTATAGACGTCCCCCCATCCTGTTTTACACTGCCTTGGTTCCTTGTCTTTTATCTAAACCAAACATAAATATACCCGACATAAATAATGTTAGGTATTGGTTGGATATTTTGACCATAAGAAACTCAAGCTGGTCCCTGACTGGGTTCTTAAGCCACAATGGACATGATCCATATGTAAATGATCATCAGGCTGAATGTCATAATTAAGGAACCTGAACCCCAAAAATATCTTAAGAAAGAGAACCTTTCTTTACACTAAGAGGTTCTGCGGGGTCAATGTAAGTGATCTAATAGACCTATTCTTGGGGTTGGCGACCTTTTTAATTTAGCTAGTATTTGTATTTATTGTAAATTTCAAAATAAGCAAGATGGTGTTAAGTGTGTGGCCCTCAGGCAGCTTCCCTGCTGATAATTAATGCATCAACTGAAGACGCCCTTGCCATGTTGCCTGGAGCATAGCGTGTGGGTCTGTAACCTGCATGTGCAAAACTGTTCTCTCTATCACCCCACACTCCCTGCAGAATGTGCAGGTAGCAAAAAACTGTGTGGCAGATGGTGGAAAGACCTTGCATTTGATCCCAGGAGCCGAACAGCTCGTGTTCCCTTGTTTAGCTATACACCAGTATGCTTGCATCTTTATAAGGTTGAATAATTTGGATAAAGGTGCCGATTTTAATTTGAATGCCATTGTGTTTAAGAGATGTAACTAAATCTAGACTTTGCTGCAAACATTGTGTTAGTCTATCATGTCAAGGCACTGATAATCATAAAGGTCTCGACCATCTTGAAGTGGAATTTCCTGGCACAGTGTAAAAATCTGACAGGTTAGTATGCCTGGAATGCTGTTGTCTTAGAGATATTGAGCAGTGACTTCGTAATGCAGTGTCGTACTGCCTCAGTTATGCGTGAAAGGAGAGCTCTGCTCTGACTGCATGCTGAAGGGGACTCTGGAGAACCCAGTGCACCACACTCTCTTTCCATGACACTGACAGACAATCTAGGTCACTGGGGGTAAACCAGGCCTATCTCTTTACATCCAGCACTCAAATAGTGCATCAGAGCCCTGCGTTCCCTACTACACTGTTAAATCACCAATGACACCCAGCAGTTCCATTCCCAGCAGAAACTGCTTGATGACATTACCCTGTGTGTGCCGTCCCGGACATTACCACGCCCCTTTCTGGGTAAGCGACCGAGTGGCCTTTGTAGATCGACGAGGCAGTATCAGCCAATCAGCGAGATAAGCAGTGTTTGTACAATGGGTTCATCGGTCTAACCATTATGACTCAAACGCTTGTTGTACATGTGGATACGTGCACAAATCAGGAAACATCTCTAGTTTCATTAAAAGCAATAATGTAGGAGAGCAGGATTATGGTCAGGGATACCTCTGCAGCATATGGATTTCATCAATAGGCCTGATCAAGGCACTTGGACCAGCACAGACCTAAGACTAAGATAAAGAGTCAGTAGGAGCTTAGGGCATGACTGCCATTGCCTAAGGGCATATGCCATGCTTTGGTATGTGATCGTCTGCCACAATATGGCGTTACCCAAAAAAACTGGAGGCAGGATTTCAGCTCTGGGATGTCCATCAACCTTCAGATATACCTGCTGGACCCGGGGGCGGAGCCAGGGAGTGGCTTGGGGGGGCTCTAGCTCCACCAACAATGATCATAGCAGGACCCACAAAAATTGTTTCTTGTTTTCTTCTTTTAAAATGTCTGTAAATCACATAATGCCTTGTCTACTACGTAAATTTAACTTCTAAAGAAATTATCTATTAAAATTCATTTTAAAAGGACTGTGTCGCTCTTCACCTCTGACCTTGGCTGACTCTTCCTCGCGTGTTTGCCTCTTCCCATCTTATTTTCTAGCTGTTAGTCACAGAAGTGTCCCCATTATGGACTGATTCCTAATTCCAAAGTCACCTCCTCTAGAGGCTCAAACTGAACGACACGGCAGAAAAAAAATAGTAATTTTGAATATGAGGAGTTTCTACTGTTTTTCCTGTCATGGTTTTGTACTCTTGCACATAAGCCGTCAATCTATCAAATTCTGCTTTAGAGTAAATTTTATTTTTAAATTAGACATGGGCCTATAACTTGAAAATATGTTATTTTATGTTCTATTAACTGTATTGAAAATTGGCGTTGAGACTTGCTGTTTTTATACACGTAGCATACTTTTTTTATCCAAAATTCACACGGGGCTTAAGTGAACCAGAATTCGAAATTTATTTAATGTCGTATTAGTCCACGTAGCTTATCGTGGTTTGTGCTTCCATGCATGCATCTTGCAGCTTAAAAGTTGAAGCAGCTGTTCTAAATAAACTAACCCCCCCCCCCAGTTATCTGCACGGTCATTTTGAAACAGTCAGAACTGGCAGAAATTCAGCGAAACCGGACAACTTTTCGTTAATTTTTAAAACACATTAATGCGTTGAGCAATCATGAAATTATTACCAATTACAAATAATATAATGCAAACTGATGATGACTTTATTAAGAAAAGCCTGAATTTTAAAGAAAAATGTTATTTTTAAGCGAGGCAAATGATACTGATTACTCGCTGAGTGTTTCGATTTGATATATACCAATCAACTGTATTTTTAGACTACGTCGGTGTTTAGCGTTACGTCATCGGAAACATTAGCCAAATCTCAACACGCATCGCAAGGCAGAAAGTGTATTGTGAGTTGAGCAGGCTTCAACAATTTAGAAAGAATTGAAGATGGAGAATGTTATATTTGATTTTTTTCATGAAGACCTCAGAGTCTTACAAACTCTTAAGTAATTATGGAATTGGGAGGTTCGGACAAAAACATGCAGTTATTTTTCAGTTAGTAGACTAATATATCCCTGTTGACCACATAGAAAGGGGCCCATGGGCCTACATGTCTTTTAGGTTCCTGGCATACAGGAAAATTGTCATTAACCTGACACTGCCCAGTGCAGTACGTTAACGCCGCCCCGTTTAGTAGGTACTCTTAACACAGCCATGTTTCTTACCAGGGTCAGAACTTTTAGACAGATTTGCCACTATGTAGGCGAATAAAATCTACACACAACATTATTTTTGACCGCACTAAAAATAACTTTGCGGCTTTTCCCAAATAGGGGTATTATGTGCTTGCAAAGGACCTCAAATGTAATGCAAACGGGTGGTTCAAATGCAGGATTAGGAACTATGGCATCGGCAAAACACAAGCGACTTCAGAAATGCTTAATCCATCAAGTAAATCGAAGATAAAAGAGCAGATTGTACCCTGAACGCACTCCTTGTTTTGCGTCTCTGATACTACCTACAATCATATAATATAAATAGGCTACAGTACTGTGCTTTCTTTGGGATAGATTAATCTGCACGTTGTGTTGCTATAAAGTATAAATCTGGAAAAACTGATATTTTCCCGTATAAAAAATCGGGAAGTAAAACCGAAAGTAGCTTAAAAACCCTTGGTACTATAAGAAACCTACGTCGGGTATTTTAAGTAGGCTGCTCATTAAAAAGTACAGAATACAGTATTTAAAACATTACTTGACGTGTTAATTTATCGTTTAAAGCCAAAAATCATTTGTTGTAATGCCATGTTTGTTGTATGAGAAAATACACAATGCACTCTTTCTTACAAGAAATAATTCCTAAATTGTACTATACAGGATTTACATAAGACGACTTTTAAAAGACAGCTGTCGAGCAAACCAAAAGGTGTGTCTGATTTAATTAAGTGTAGGCTATGTTTCACACAACAAAGACAACAACAGAGGCTTTCTGTCAGTTTCGGGTGCTGCAGGTAGACACCTGTCCATGTGCCTGGTTATGATTGTCGTGTTAGTGCATAATTATCACATATGGGAATAGGAATAGTAGCTGACATGCAGGTAACTGGCTCTACCATAGTAACGAAAAAGAAAACACCAGTTCTCGGTTGAACTCACCCAAAGCTCCGTTCCCCAGCTCATTGTCCACTAAAGCTGCTCCGGGCTGCAAACTAGCCCCCGCTCCGTATGTCCCAGCTCAGCGCCCAGCTCAAGGCTTTACAAGGAAGTCTGGCTGTTGCAACACAATAAGAAACGGGAGGTTCAAGTTTTTCAACGAATAGCAGCGTTGCCAAAACTTTCCGAGAGACGATTTGAACTCTCATATCAGTACAAATACATTCATTCGCCACGGATATTAAGATTTTGCAGTGATTTTCGCCCTAACGGAGCTAAGGACAAATTCAAGTATCTACATCTTGCGATTAACTTACACTCAGTTTCGGTTAAACATGACTGACCCTACCACCGCCCCCCTTTCTGGATACTACGGCAGCGTACAATACTTGTATAATGATAATAAAAAAATTTACAGTTTTCAGATGAACACATATTTAACATGCATTCTAGTAAACATTAGAAAAGACAACGAGGCCAGTACTTTTACGTAATGTATAACTTCAAAATGTCATACTATTAATTAAAGAAGTCAAACTGAATTTCATGCTCCATACTGTATTAGTCGCCGTTTGTGGGTGTAGACGCAAGGGAGCTATTGCACAAACTGTGACAAATGTTAATGTCAAACAAAGCAACTTTACCACCATGTTATAGCCTACAGATAACACGTGAAGCTGCAATATGTAGGGAAACTGATGTTTTCTCCGCAACCTATAGGCGGCGGTATTGTTTGGTTAATACAGGCACAGCTATTGGAAAGTGGATGTGAATGTGATAAGGCTAATTGCACTGGCGCGGTGCTGTTGAAATCTAGTCAAGTAGGTGCAAGAATTCGAGGAAAAACTGTTTAATCAATTTCACTTGTTTAGGAGCAATTATTAATCCGTTATCCTTTTCGCTAATTTTACTAATTGATTGTTTTTCTGCCTTAAACTTTTCCACGTTGATGTGTTTGTAGAAGCACAATAACAGGGTTTAAGAGTTGATGTAATGTTTGATGACACAGGCAGGGCTTGGATTTTACAACCCTGCAATACAACGTGTCCTTTGTTCTCGCTGGTATTATCAGATTAGCGCATTGCAGTTGTCTGACCAATCAGGTGCTTCTGTGGTTGGATTACTGCCTGTGTAAAAAATCTTTATAATACTTCGTTAATCTAGTTGGGTGATGTTGAAAACAATTTATACCACCAGAAAGTAAGAACGTGGTCATAAGTGAAACGTCCTCTTGCATGAGCTAGATGCATTTACATTGCAAAGTTGAATCATTTACATTGTAATATTGAGAAAATGGTTTCGGAGAAATTATAAGTACCATCTATTAAAAATATGAGCTCGCTGCTGTTTTTGCACCATTTATAGCAAACGTTTTGAGCAGTTATGGCTGAACACAGTTATAGGGAACACATAGCAGTTAGCAGTATTATATTGTAATAGACTGAAAGCTCTAGTTGATGTTACTTTGGAAGTAAGTGTTACGTCGCGGACTTAAATACAGGACATGACATCAGAATAAACGCAAGACAGCTGGTATGCTGGGAATTTACACGAGGGTGGGTGTGGCACACACGAGGACTGGACGCGCAAGTCATGACAGAAACACCCCCCCCCCAAAGGCACGCACTCTGGGCATGCCCCAAGGGGAGTGGTGGACAGGACGAGACTGGGAACAAGACGAACCTGGAAGACAAGACAAGACCGTTGCAGGGGCAAAGGGAACAGGACCGAAACACAGAACAGACACAAGGGCAGAAACCACAACAAAACTTGACAGAGCACAGGGAACGCAGACAGGCAGACCAGGAAGGGAGACACAGGGGAAACACCAATGGAAGGGACAAAAGGACCGGGAGCGAACGGAGGAACCATAGGGGGATGAGGAGCCGAGACAAGAGGGACGAGGAGCAAACACGGGAGGCCAGACGGGAAAGGTCAGGGGGCAACGGGGAGCCCGAGGGAGTCACAGCGGGAGACGGGCGGCAGCCGGAGGAGCTGCAGACGACCGAAAGGTCGATGCCACAGGGGCCCCAGGCGGCCGCGAGGCAGGAGTCGGAGGGGATCACAAAGGGGCAGAGGAAAAAGGCAGAGGGACCAATAGTGGGGGTGAAGAGGAAGAAGAAGGGGGCACCAGCAGAGGCGAGGAAGGAGCAGAAGGGGACCACGGCAAAGGCAAGGAGGGAGGGGAAGCCACAGCAGGCAACGGCACAGCCACAGTAGGCGGACGCCCCTTCCACCAACGAGCCGTAGTTGAGGCACCTGCAAGCGAACGAAGAGTCAAAACAGTGGAACCCACAGGCGGCTGACGAGGCAATGGCAGGGGACCCGCAGGCGACAGCTGAGCAGGAGCTCAGGGGACCGCAGGCGAGCTGGGGGGCAGGGTAGACGGGACTGTGCCTATGTCTTCTCCCTTTACAGGACACCGACAGGCGGGGTTCTGGCCGGGATCGACCCTTCCGGGGTGAAGGCAGAGGAATCCTCCTCCTGAAGGAGTGCTTTGGTGCCATCAGGGAGGTCCCCAAGGGGGGGGGGACTCAAGCTCCAACTCTCCCTCCATCAAGGAGGAGTGGCGATGATCTGAAGTCCGGGACCTCCTCGGGGACTGGAGCTGGAGCCGGGGGAACTGGAGCTGGAGCCGAAGCCTCTTTGGGTGGAGCTGGCCCATTAGGAGCAGGCGGAGCAGGAGGCGGAGACAGAGGAACCTTGGGCGGAGTAGGAGCCAGGGCCGGAGCAGCAGGTGCGTGGGGGTGCCAGGGCCTGAGGCATAGCAGCAGGAGCCGCGAACGAAGTAGCAGGCGGGGGCGGCCCTGTAGCAGGAGCCTCAGGCGGAGCAGCTGATGGAGGTGGCGCCTGGACCTCAAGCGGTGCAGCGGGCAGTGCAGCAGCTGCAGCAGGGACCTCAGACGGAGCAGCAGCCAGAGCCTCGGGCCTAGCAGCAGCCGCGGCTGGAGCCTCTGTGGGCGGCAGGTCAGGCACGACGGGCAGAACAGGGACATCAGGTGCCGGTGGGATAGGCACATCAGGAACAGGCAGGTCAGGCACCACAGGAACCTCCGGGGGCATAGTTGGGACGGGTGGCGCAGGAACCACAGGGGGCGCTGCATCAGCCGCTGGCACAGGAACCACAGTGGGGCGCTTCATCAGCCACTGGCCTGGCTGAGGTTTGCGCCTTGGCAGCGGGCGTTGCCCCTTTTAGGATTTTGGGGGGCACCTCAGGAACCGCCGGCACAGGAACTGTGGGGGTTGGAGTCAGGGTTGGCATCCGGGTAGCCGGCATTGTCCCTTTAAGAGACTTGGGGATTAGTGGGATGTCATCCCATACTGACCTGGCCCCTTGAAGAGCCAGGCGCATCCTAGTGAAGGGACATGCTGCAGGTATCGGTAGGGAAACTGCAGGAAAGCACTCCAGGGCAGCGGAGGTGGTTTCCTGCGCGAACACCGCGGGGTTTAAAATCGGGAAGGGCTCTGGGGTTTATTCGGGGTAAACATGCAACGTTAATGACAGACCTGGGGAAACAGACTTGAACGCGGACTTAAATGCAGGACATGATATCAGAATAAACGCAAGACATGAGGGTCACGAGGTGGGCGTGGCACACACGAGGATCGTACGAGCTGGACGTTACAGTAATGAGGTGGGCGTGGCATACACGAGGATCGTACGAGCTGGACGTTACAGTAACGAGGTGGGTGTGGCACACACGAGGATCGTACGAGCTGGGCGTTACAGTAACGAGGTGGGCGTGGCACACACGAGGATCGTACGAGCTGGGCGTTACAGTAACGAGGTGGGCGTGGCACACACGAGGACTGGACGCGCAGGTCATGACAGTAAGTGGTCGATGAAGTTATCAGACCATTTGTTATTTTAAGGTTTTGAAAGCTACTAGTGCTAGTTCTGTTACCAGTGTGGAGAGTGTTTATTATTATTTAATAAACTACTAAGCTGTTAAAGTGTTAGCATGATCAACTTTTTATTTATTAAATAATGTCTCCTTGCGTAGGTGTGCTTAAATAATTTAGTCTAGCAGCTAAATGTTTTAGTTTAGGCCTAATTCACTGCTAAGTACTAAGTTGATCACTTCATTGAAAACAGAATGATCCTTTGCATTAAACTAAATCATTTAGGTATTTTTGCACATTTTTGACTTAAATGCACATTTTGTTTGCCGCTTCTGTTTTCCTGACAAAGAGCAAAGGCACAAAGGCAGCATTTTTGGTTTTTCTGTAGAGATAAACACCAGGAAACAGTAGGATTAGCATGTGAAACGTCTTAATAAACTCAGTCCTGTACAGCTGATTGTGGACAATAAAAACACGTAAAATATGTAGAATATAAGAGAATATAAAGTAGCTTTATATGGCGTTATATATTTCTGCAGTACCATTTGACATATCCCAGGCATATCTAAAAACGAATGTCATATGCTTGAATAATTCAAAAGTATTGCATGATAACTAGTATCCAGTGTTATTAGTATTAAAGTTAAATTAATCTGATGACATCATTGGTATGGCTACTGTATAGTTGCATGGAAACAAAGTCTATGACAATTAACAGGTGACATTGATATGGCTTTCTTTGGACAATTCTAAGGCTTGTATATTCCATGGAAGGTCACTGGAATTATTCTCTCCACTTCTGCCCGGGCAATCTCCGTCAGGTCCTTGGCGTTCAGTATTAGGAGGTAGGCCGGTCTCTGAGCTCCTGGACTCACCACGATGGTCAGCAAGACCCCTGGGGAAAGCAGACCCCGCACATAGTCTTCTTACTCAGTGTACTCACACATTCTGATGCAACAAACCAATGGCAAGACAAATAAGCTCCACGTTTTCTAGAACCTTCTACCAAAGCTAAGACCCCCGCCTACCGTCATCTTCCTCCACACTGTTTGGGGTCTGCACAAACAGGGGCTCTGAAGGATAAGAGTCTGGCTCCTGCCAAACCCACGTCTCCTTGGTCTTCACGTTCAACTTGCAGATCTTGGAACAAACCAGCATGGGTTTGAATTGACTTGTAAAACAGCATAGCTGTTCATTTCATGGTGCTAGATAATACAGGCAGTCCCCGGGTTATGAGCGAGAAGCCTGACTTTACGTCAAATTTGTGGATTAATAATAATAATAATAATAATTTGGGTAACTATGTACTGTACTGTGCCTCAAGCAAACAGGTCGCTAAATGCCACACGTTTTTTCATGAGCATCAGAAAATAGTGTGCATTCCTTATTATGAACCATTGTATTTAGCTAAAAATGTTTATATAATAGGCCTTATGGCAGTCTGTTCATAAGTACGAGTTCCCTAAGTCGGACATTCTTAATCCGGGGACTGCCTGTACACCGTAGTGTTTGAATTGTTTGTTAATTTTATTATTGTTTTATTATTTGAATATCGTTGAGGTGCCAGTATATGTTAAAATAAAACATTAATAAAACAAACAATCCACTTTCAAATAGCATTTAAAATATGTGTTTCAGATTTCATAAAAAGTGTTAAGATTAAACTAATTATGCAAATAAATTTACTGTGGTCTAGGAGAATTGGTTAGGAACTATAAAGTATAAAGTATAAAACTGTTAAACTTGAATAAAGATATTAGATGTCACTACCCACCCTGTCAGGAATGAAATGGTTTAGTCCAAGCCCATAAGCGTATCTGTAGTTCTTCCCACAAAACTGTTTGTAGTTGATTTGGGGAAACTCAAAGGCTGCACAAAGTAACAAAAGCAAAATGTTTCGGCCCATCAAGCCCGTTTGAGGAGAACTTACCTAATAGCTCAGAGTTGTTAAAATCTTATCTAGCTTTGAATTAAAGGAACCCAGGGTTTTAGCTTGCGCTACACTAGCAGAAAGACTATTCCATACTCTAACTACACGCTGTGTAAATAAGTGCTTCCTCAAATCCATTTTAAAATGTTCATTATTGTAAATAATGCTGGATGTAAAATGTAAAAAAAAAAAAAACAACATAACCTTTACTTTGGTCACCTGGTAAATAATATACATTTTTTTGCTGATCTCTTCTCCTCACCTTGGCGTGGAGAAGAGAAGAGAACTTCAGGTTCCAGCCAAATGGTTCCATCATTGCGCATCACAGCGGTGGCTGTCGTGTAAGGAAGGGAAATGAGGTTCTTACCTTGCTCCTCCTGTAGGGCGGCGAAAAGAGAACAGTTCATCTTGTTGGAATGGGCAGCGTAAGCACTTATCAGGAAGCAGGGGAGAGCTGGCGAGGTGGACGTCTTACCCTGCATACGTCTAGCGGAACGACATATCGCCGGACTTCCGGCTGAGGAGCCACCATAGCCGCCTGTTTCACCTCCTCCCAGTTTTGCCGCATGTTGGCCAGGTACAAGTAGTTGTAGACAAACTCAAATCTACATGGAGCCATCCAAGACGAGAACTTGTGAGTGCATGTTTTCATGGAGATCCGAGCTAACTACGGCTCCCAGGTCACCATCCTACCTACCCTTTCCAGGCACAGAGGTCAATCACGACAAAACCCTGGTCTTCATAGCAATTAATGTGATGGAAGAGGTTAATCGAAGATGTTCTGAATTTGACGTCTAAATATTTGGCAGGATTTCTAGAGGCCAGATGGATCCACGTCTAAATAAATTTAATGCAGATTTAGTCAAAGCATGAATTTTGAAGCGTCAAACCTCAATCGAATAAAAGACAATTAAAAATGGACTTTGAAAGTTCAGCAAGGTGAACTGAAAACTAACCCCCATGGTCTCATTGCTCTCAAAGCAGTCCATGTAGTTAGTGCCCCTTATGCTCCAGGCACTCAAGAACTTCAGCATGTTGATCTTCACAGGCGTCTCCACAAAGACGAAGTGGTTCGGCGTCATGCCAAAACTGTGAAAGGAAATGTCCATCACCGATCTACATCTATATCTACATCAACGGTCTTCATTTCCTGGGCATAACTCCATCGAAGGTCTGAATATATCATTGCACAGTTCCTGAGAAATGAGGAAAACTTATCTCCATTTTAAATTCTAGTACATTTCTTTAAATCTTCTATATTATCTATATGTATAAAATTGTTCAAATAGAAATAAGTGTATGAGATTGAGGAGCGTGAGTCCTGTCTCACCCTCATGCAGAGATGCCCAGGTTAGACGAGGTAGGGAATGAGAGCAACAGAAGGTGTCCATAAATTCAGTAGATTAGCAATTAGCAAACTTCACATCCAGTGTTGCAAGATCAATAGTAATAAAGTTGGATATATTATTGCTACAGAAGCTCCACATTGTCACCCAGTCATGTGACCAACCTGTGAACATAGGATGGTTTGAATCGTTCACTGCTGGGAAACTGGACCACCACTCTGGACTTCTCGATGGGGTCTGATTTGTCTGCAAACAAATTTCGCCATGGTGAGAGGCCTGGAGGCCTCATTCAGATAATGGGGAGACGCTTGGGACATGGAGAATCCCTGAGTACTGAATGCATCTTCAGCATCAAAAATACTGACCTTTCTGGGCAGGAGGAATGCTTATAATATTGTAGGCCAGTGAAGCACCCTTCCCCATGCAATTTCCAATGTTATACACAGTCCCATCCGTGTCAATATGAGGGTGGGCTGTTATCCCGTTGATCGACACGTACTTGCACATGTCCACCTGAGGAGGAGGTAATCGTAGATATATTATGCAACATTATTGCTTGGCTGAATAAATATCTGAAAAACAGAGGCGAGTGTCTAGCCCAGGGGTGGGCAATCTTATCCGCAAAGGGCCGGTGTGTGTGCTGGTTTTTGGGGTAACCTTTAGGTCAGC
>JAODJX010000047.1:16006276-16024549 GCA_026776945.1 Isichthys henryi | reverse complement strand
CAGAAAGAACGGCTCCCCCCCAGCCGCGACTCGGCTCCCATCGTTCATGTTTATGAGCCGTTCAAAAGAATCGGTTCATTCGCGAACGTCACAACTCAAATCTCTACCAAACAAAATATCAAGTGATAATAGATAACATTAGGCCTGTTTGTAAAATTGTACAATTATATTTGTAGAATATCGTAACTGGACTCTGGTAAAACAGGGATTCCCAATCTTTTGACGGTCGTGGACTGGTCTACTTCAGACAAAAAATTTCACACACCAGAGGTGGTTGGAGGTTGCTGGTGGATCGTAAATTTAACTGTTTCCATTTTTTGTTCAGATACGAACAGAACACACAAATGCGAGGGATCCTAAAAATTTTAAATATGTATCCCGTTTTCAGAAATTACCCGACCAACTAACCCCTCCGTCCTGTGGTCTGGTGGACCAGGGATTGGGATTGTAGAACATAACATAAAAGACAATATTTGTATAAAATCAAATACTATTAAGAATACTGGATTATTGTGGGAATAAAACTTGCAGAATGAAGGTTTGGAGTTTTATGTAGGCCTGCTTGATCTGAAGCGGCAAAGAGTTGGAAGTAGTCTAGTCAGATAATCTGTTAACCAAATTGACAACATGGCATAATTCGACTAATGTTGTCAATAATGATATTGTGTCTACAGTTACAAAGCACGCCATTCAGTTTTGAATACCGGGTATAGCGGTAGGTACCTAATCCACCGTGTCTTTCGAATTACACCACACACGTGCTTGAACAACTAACATACTTTTGTTCTAATTCGGGTGGAAAACAGGGTGAATACAGCATAGACAGAGACGTGAAACAGTCAGCTTTCAGCCAGCTACCTTTCTTAGTTTCTAGATTTACATACAAATTACATAGCGTTTTCACAGTTCCCCCCTGACTTCTGAAAAAAACGCGTTTATGTTTGCGGGATTTAGCACCCGGCACAAACCTTACCCTTAGACAATACCCAAGGCAATCTTTTGCTCAGTGTTGCCAGGCAATGGTGTTCACCAGTGTTACTTGGACACTTTGCTATTGATATTCGTTTCACAATCACCCAGATCTAGATGAGTTGCCTTTTGTCTCACCCGGTTGGCAATTCAAAAACAAAACTCTTTCAACGTGAACAGCAGATTTTGGCTGATTAAGCGAGAGAGCTGCACAAATTGTCCCAAAAAGAGCCCATGAAATCCAAAACATTGCTGTTTTTTGCTGTTGATTTTGTTGTTGTTGTTTTATTTATATGTTTTATTTTAACACACCTACGGTAGAAGCACAACTCCTTTTGGAGACGTCGTAAAACCACGTTCTTTGAGAGCTTTGCATTCCTAACAGATTTTTCGGGGCACTGGAGATTCGCAGAAAGCCAGCTACATTCACTTGTGCAGATAAGAGCCTGAGAAAAAAAACCTTAAATCCTCTAAAGACGTAACAAGCTTATAATACACCCCTAGTACTAATTGAACCGATTTCAGAATCACTGTTTTCACGTGTTTCACTGTATACAAGCAGAGCTGTGTGTGCAAAATAAGATCAAATTATAAATCATTATAATTATAAATTAAGTCAAACTAGAATTGCTGTAAAGGAAAACACATGGCTGACAATTTTTTTTGTACATTTAAGTATTAGTAAATGATCGGTTTAGCTTTGCACTGACATTCCAATTTAAAGTGGTTTATTCTAGTGAAAGCATTGTTGAAGTGTTCAAGCTTCGCCTAGCTTAGCACAAACGAATGAAAGTGATGTTCAAAAAAGAAAAACAAACGTTTGTAGCAAAAAGGAGAAACTCAACCAATAGACGGACAGTGTTCCCAACACGTATTTCGAAATACAAAAGTACTGGCTATATCATTGGATGCTTTGAAAAAACCTTGATATACATTGAAGATACAACCCCGTTTCCAAAAAAATAGCATACTGTGTAAACTGAATGCAATGATTTACAAATAATGCAAATCCACATTTCACTGAAAACAGAACAAACATATCAAATGTTGAAACTGAGAATTTAATGTTTTATGACAAATATTTGCTGAATTTGAATTTGATGCCAGCAACACATTTCTAAAAAGTTGCCAAAAAAGAGTGGAAAATTTGTGTAATGCTAAAACAACACGCGCTTGAATATCTCACAACTAATTAGGTTTATTGGTAAGAAGCCAATAAGATGATTGGGTGTAAAAAGAGTCTCAGAGGTTTATCACTCTGTGAAAGACTGTATGGGCAAACGGTGTGATGATTTGAGAATAATGTCGCGCACCGTAATATTGCAAAGAATTTAAGAATTCCATCATCTGCAGCACATATCACCAGAATGAAATGTGGCTTTATATGTTTGCATATCATTGCATTTTGCTATTATTTACATTTTACACAGCATCCCAACTTTTTTGGAACGAGGGTTGTACTTCAGAAATATTTTTGTGTTTTAACCCCCCCCCTCCCCCCCACACACACACTCACACTCACACACACGTGAGAAAAGAGTTCAGGAATCCTGTGATTGACGCTGGAAAAGACGTGTAATTCAGTGGCTTATTATGCGACGCCAAGCGACTAATGGTGATACTTCTGCGTTAATATTGTTCTTTTCTTCACGCGGCTTTGATAAGAGGTGTCCGCCTAAACTGGTAAATGTGAACTCCGATATGTAGTTTCACACTCGATACCACTCTCTGAAATTCTTTAGTAGAGGGCTCTCCTCATAAGTTCCTTATGGCTTCCTATTATGTCCCTCATTTACCACGGTATTTGCTTTTAAATCTCTATATTTTCTTGCGTTGTACATATGCTTTTGTCCAGCTAACACGAGCCTGTAAAAATGTATTTAGATATTTAAATTTCTCTATAAATTAATTACACTTATTTAAAATTTGCTAGTATTTACAGTTCCATGGTGGCATTTAAACTTATTTTTATGTACTTTTTTTTCTGCAGTGAATCATTTCGCCTACTGTGGCCTCCTTTTGTGTGAACGTTTTGAGGCTCAATAGAGACATCTGGTGTCAGAAAGTAAGAAGGCAGGCAAACACTTCCTGAAGTCGAGAAGACTTAAATACGGTTTTCAAACGGCAAAGTCAAAATACTTTGGATATATTAACTATCCCTTTGAGAATGTATCAAAATAACTACCTTTCTCAGTGGCTTTCTGTAACTACCATGAATTCTAATTTGTAGTCCTGAGTGCACTGTCTGCCAATATCCTCCTAAATTGCCCTTTTGGCGATGTGTTCCGTCCTGGGGCACCGTAAAATGGGGGCGTTAGGACGATTCAAAGGCAGGGGGTCTAAAAAACTGGAACATAATTGGATTGGTCTCGGTTGGGAGCCCGTATGATGCTTTCATGGGTACCAAAATCTCTAGTGATGCAACTGCATATATCCATCAGTTGTACAATTTAAACCTTCTCGAATAACTAATCAACATAACGAGTTCCCTGGAAGAAACAAGGCAGCAATGATAGTAATGGTCAGCAAGCAGACAGTATTCGGACAGGAGTCAGGGCTGTACCGTGAATGAGAATCCATTGCAGCACACGTACTTGCACGCGCTCCTTGCAATTTAATGATCACAAATACCCTAACTGCACGTCTTCAAATTGCTGGAACAACTGCAGCAGACATAAGATCGCCACGGGATACCGGAAAAACATGCAAACTCCCTCCCCCCACATTCACACACACACAAAACGGGGGCGGGAGTTGAGCCTACAGCACTGGCGGTGTGAGTCACTGTACCACCCTGGGTTACTTTTATTTACGTGAAATTTATTCATAACCCGAAATCTAAAGTAATTCTGTTGACATCTGCCCAAGATCAGACGCCAGTGAGTTTCCCACCAACATCCTCAACTGGACCTTCTAGAGTTCCGTTGCTTAGCAACTGTAAAATGAAGAAGCGTTCGCAGTCAGCTTGTAGACGGGGGGTGAACGAAACAAACAACGTAGCGTAACGAACCCTATGTGAAAATATTTTTAACTAAGAGAATAACTCATGTCTAACTCATGTTTGTTTAATGAACACGAACCTTATTAATCCGGATTTACAATAAATAAATCGTATGCGATTAAATAGCCGATTAACCATTCACGGCATGAGAAATTAACGTCAGCCATACATATTAAAGTGTCTGTTTTGCATTTCTGTGAACTGGTGTGCATTTTTTTTTACTACACGGTTGAATTAAAACATGATTTCACAAAACTGACGAGTGATCAACTTTAAATCAACTTTCTCATTGTTCCTAAAGGTTACCGGTGTGGGAGGGGTTGGGGCACCTTACTCTGATAGCTTCAGTACTGCGCTTTCAGTTTATTCATCCTAACTAGCGCACTTCCACACCTCCCAATAATTTGATTATTGTGAAAACGTAAGGGACAGTTCCACGGCCGAGCGACAGCAGGACGTCCCGTTGAATGGAGAAGCAATAATGCATCTGACTGTCGAAATCCATGTGCATTGCCCGATCCTATAGTTGCCGTGTGATCGTTGTATAAGGTCAACTTTCCGTAATGTGGGAGGCAGCAATGCGTCTATCCGACTCTACCGTTGGAGCAGCAATCAGCCTGTATGATTGACGCTGTATGTCTGCCTCCATGCACGATGCCTTAGAGGTCGGTGTAATGCCAACGAAATAGCGAAGGCGGTCATACACAGCCGCAACCAGAGGAGACAAGCATCGATCAAAATTCCCCTATAGCTGGATGCCATTGGTTCTACTTCTGCGTCTTTGAGGACGGAGACGCGTTTAGGCGTAACGACCTTGGAGGACCGTGCCGAAATGTGAGTAGTGGAATTTCAATGCGCGAAGGGTTTTGCGTTTAATTGCTACTGGATCTGTGCTTTTACAGCGTGTACGCCGTGTGTTTTGTTATAATTTTTTTTTACATTTGCTTCAGGTATTACGTTGATGTATGAGCACGCTTCATATTGCGGGTAGAAAGGCGAGCCAGAAACCTCCCCAAATATGATGAGCTTGGCGCTTCATGTGTAAAATTCAAATTACATACTCGATCGCTGGTTCCGATTCGGGATTTTAGGCTACGTATGATGTACCCCAGTTGGTGTAACGGGTTCACAATTTTAGGTGGAAAAAATCTGGTCAGGTAATATAACTAAGGCGTGCTTCAAGGCTACAGGTTATTTCTATTGAACTTAATAACTGAACGAATGGACACCAAATAAAATCAATATTTCAAAATACATCTTTAAAATACAGTTTAACAAGTACTAAAATCCGCGAAGAAGATGCAAAGAAAATCCCTTCTGAAAACAGCCAACAGATTACTCCGTTGGTGTCTGTGCTGTCCGCAGGGTACCGGCTGAGGTGCAGCTTGTCTGTTCATACAGCAATAGAGATTAACGCTTACAACTTATTTATAACTGAGTAATAATAGGACTGCCTGAGCTGGCAAGAGATTTAAATGCCGAACAACTTATTGCTAATGTCGGACTTATTTAAATTTATTGTGGAACATCTTCTAATGTCCGCTTCTTTTTATGATAAAAAAAATCTAAGGTCCCTTCCCGCCATTGTGATGTGACCGTCCGGTGTATATATTCATTCTATTCTTTTGTGATTTCTATTACTCCTGGTGCAGTATGAATGCAGTCTAAAGTAGTAATCTAATCATAATTTTGCACAACAGTTAACAATTATGAGATAATATGAGAGCTTGTTTAAAACTGGCACTCCCTTGACTCGTAGAGAAACATTCGTTTCCCTTTTATCATTTGCTATTTTAAAACATGTTATAGTTACTTAATACCCCTATCTTATGTCTTGGCCAGTCCCATATACCTCTCTCTCTCTCTCTCTCTCGCTCTCTCTCTACCCTAAACACCCAAGCACACGCTAGGCTTCAGTCATTGTATGCCACCGTCTGGACGGTCAAAGTATTACAACTGCGTGTGTTGCGCTGCTCCACAGTGCAGATCGTGTTGATGAAAGTTGCGGGTTCTTGCTTTAATGGATCGTTACATGGCTTACATTGTCACCACAAATCAGAGGTGAGTCCAAAATGTTCAATCATCACTGGAGTCAATATCGATATTTTCTGTCTTTTGCTGATATGGATATTATTAGTAACTTGAACTGAGTTCGACTTTTTCCCGACATACACCTTATACACGGTTCAATTACATAACTGCAGTTCTCGTGCCCGCTTCTTCCAACTATTAAACCCTTCGATTAACAGGATTTCGTAACCTATATATCGTTTACGTCACCTTATCTTTCCATCTTAGGTTTTATTCAGTGGAAAAAAACAATCTTTTGCCTCGTGTATTTTTTTTTTTTTACATTTTGACTATGAAGCTTTATCACTGAATAGTACTGTATTGGAATATTTAGTATGGTGTTTCTGTGATAATGTTGCTGTTGGCGCTTTATAATACAGGCAGCATTAATATGCAGTGTTTCTCTTTTGTCATCGGCTTTGCCACCCGCCTACATCCTTAAAAATTCATATAAAATATGTAAACTCTGTTTATGCATTTAATCTCAATATATTGCATTATATTTTTTTCCCTCACAGTTATGCGGTTTTGTAAAAGCAATCGTACTTTGCCAGCCCGCAAATTCAGGGGACGTCAACCGAGGGGAACTGTTAGCCTCCAGCCGCGAAGTGACTCAGACCCACGATTCTTTCAGAGCAGCCCACCAGTTAACATTATACCGCGCTCTTCTTCATGTGTCTGTTGGAAAAAAAATCGCTTACGCCGAGTAACTCTTAACAGTGACCCTGGAGGCATGTGCGGACTGCCCAGATTATTCAAGCGTCGGCGGGATGGCTGGAAACAGTTAAGCTTATAACACTGAGAACTGCCTGTAATAAGCGTTTAAAATACCAACGTGCTATCAACGTGTTTTGCGTAATATATTTTATTTGTACAAGTTTGTTTTATGTAGCTTACACGTGAAATAATTAAGGGTATTTTCTCTATATATATATATATTTACGTTATGTAAAAACTCAACGCACTACGCTTTCTGATGCATTCTGAAATTCGCTTATTCGTAAGTACTCTGTAATATTAACGTTAACGCGGAGTTGCATGATTTTATGTTGGTTACTTTCAAAGTTTCTGTTGTCGGGTATTTAAAACAGTGGTGTTCCTTGACCAGGGTCGCGTTTTGTATCTGCGTTAGAAGTCGTGTCGATTTGCCACAGCAATTTATAGTCTGATCACCTCCATGAATCGGGTTATTCGGAGTGTTGTGCTACCGCAGACAGACAGGAATCCCAAAGATACAGTAAAAGGCCGCTGTGATTTGGCTGTCAGCGAGTGTGTGTGTGTGTGTGTGTGTGTTTTACAGCAAAAAAGCTGCTCAGCTTGTATTGGTGACCGGTTGCATATAATTACCATAGTAGGCATGGTTTGGATAGAACGGCGATTTTTGCCCATTTATACAGCTCTGGGAAAAATCAAGAGAGAGCGGCAAAAATGTCATCTTCTCTGATTTCTCACTTTATGAGTAGGCCTATGTGCCTGTGTAATATGTACATTTACAAACTCTCCAGCCAGGCTCTTCCTTGCTTCTCATTAATGAAGGGCTTCTTCCTTGCTCTATGTGTCTTCAGTCCTGCTTCTAGGAGCCTGATATGAACTGTCCTAGCAGTGCCCTTCACACCCATTCTTTACGGTCACCTGAGGTCATCCTCTGTTTTATGAGGCACTGCCGGATAAGTTGACGGCTGGTCATCTCCGGCATTAGAAAGTCACTTCCATCCTTTACCTGGCCAGTTTCTGGTGATTCCCAATGTCTTATTCTTGTGTACTGCGGTCTTAGAAACTTTTAGCCTGGAAGCAGCCTGCTTCGCTGTGCAGCCTTCTGCCAGCAGAACCAGCATTAAGCCAGGATTTTAAAATGCACATTTTTTAAAAATATAGAGTGGTCTCTTAATTTTTGCCAGAGCTGTATATAGGATACGTCAATAGGTTGCCCTTTTCTGATCTAATTCGTCCGTGGCCTGGCCCAGCTGTTGACTTAATTCCGTTCTGGTGCTTGTACTGTATCAGTCGGTGAGTCACATAATTAGCCGGAGAGGTTACCATGGCACTAACACGACTCTGCGTGACAGCTGAGCTGCAGTCACTTCTCTGAGCGACGAAATGGTCCCTCGCAGACTAATCTAACACTGCTACTTATCTCTCCTTACCAGTTTTCCTTCCTTTTGCTTAATTAGCCGGTGCCGTTCACACTTCCGAATTGTTAAAATGAATCCAGGTTCGGCATTGTCTGCGGAGCTCCGCGGATTAATGATGACTTTTTTCACAGCCGCAGGTTTGATTTTCACATACTGTTCTCCTAGCCATTATGTCATCGTCGCGAAAAGACACATACTTAATGTCTGGTCAACAGGGAAAAGTGACCGTTAACTTTTTTTTCCTCCCACCCACGCCGGTTTTACACATCCTACATTTGTCCCGTGAAATCCCTGTTCAAACACATACCGCTTTAGTTCGGCTTTTTCTTTTCACAAGCTGGTGAATAATTGATGCGTCACTCCGTCAAACGCATACTTACACGCTGTTTTTCCTGTACACTTTCCCTTCCACACTCATAAATTTAAACGTCTAGAATAATAATGAAATAAATACACCAGGAAGAGAATTAATTTAAATATAATTTCGTTTAAGATAAAAAAAAATCTAGTGCATTTCATTTTACACTGCACCGGTATTTAGCCTAACATAATTGCCTTCCGTTGTATAAACTCATTGCATATCATATTTCTGAATAGCAGTGGTCTATTTCAAAACAACTCTTATAATATCTTTTTGAAATCGAGAAACTTGTTTGGGTTCATCTGATGGGTGATATTTATCCACAGACTGATACTGGCAGTATAATAATGTTTTTTTCTGTGGTTAGATCTTGGGCTGTGGACGGTGGCCTCGCAGCGTGATTCTGGTCATTGATGGGCTGATATACGGTTTCGGAATCGCTCTAGAATAATCACACAGAAATTCACCTACATGGGCAACTGCACCCCGTTTATTCTGTAAGTGGCCACTAGGAGGCGTCCGCCAACAGGTGCATGTTTACAACACGGACGTCTTGAATGAAAGTAATTCGTGAATCGAGTCCGATTGTTGTGTTAGTTTCTAAGCAACCGGTGCGCCATTCCGTGGAAGGACACCGATTGTTCCGCCTGAAAGGGCTGGTGGCGGGGGGAAACGACGCTCCCCACCTCCACAGCTTCCAGTTTGCTTGATTGGTAAATAAGAATGATGCAGCGAAGTTCCGTGACCACTTAATGTAGCCCCTGTCCATCATAGCCTTCGCTGGAGCGCAGTGATTATTCATTTAGTCTGGTTTTTAGCGTCTATCGTTCCCGCATATTTTATCAAGCTACCGGCTCGCCAGGAACGCCTTTTTGTTCTGTTCCTTCCATAGATATTTTAAGTAGTGTTCAATTAATGGAGAATGCCGAACCTACTGCTTATTCGGCGAAGTACTTGGCTGTCGATTTACAGTAGTTACAGGATCATGGCTGCGGCTGTACAGTTTGAGTATTCACTGAGTACTAACGACTTATTCTTAGTTCAAAACGAAATGAGATCATTCAGGGCGCTTTATAACATAAATTTGTCTTAAACTCGCACATTTTTACTAACCTATAGCTCAAGCAGTGGAAAACATACTTCAGCCATTAATGAAAAGCCCGGTGGCTGTAAATAAGGCACGTGAAAAGGTAGAAAAATTGTGAGAACACTGTTCAAAAATGTAATTATGTAACTTTCGGTGACACGTGGCTGTGAAAAAAGAAACGCCATTAACATGCAGCGCCTGGCTTAGCTGAAGGTTATCCAACGAAATTTACGGTCATTTACTCTCTATAAGATACGACTGGATGTTGTGCTGACGCGACCGAGGTTGAACACACCGCGTTTGTCAAGGGCGCCAGTCTATAACCGCCACCTCACTCCGCTGACCAGCTTATGAAACAAAATACAGTCAAAATAAGTCTTACAATAATATGATTCATTTACTGTCTTTCTCGATTTTAGTTCTGCAAGACTTTTATTGTGCAAAAGCCAGTTTAGCCCTGAAAGGAAACGCATTCGCGCATTTGACATATCAGGAAGAGGTTTTAAATTATTGTTACGAATGACATATTGACCGTGTTTCCGCGGTGGCCCTGTCTGTCAGTGATTGCTTAGTTTCCTGTCTCGCCCCTAATTCCCCAGGGAGTGTCTTGAACTATAGCCTAACTCCCTGCTCGGACATATCTGCGGTTTGCCTGGACAGTCAGTAGATATCCAATCTGGCAGTATGCTGAGATAGTGAATAATTATACCAAAATTGTGCTTGTGTTTGTGACTTGCTATGTACGGCTCTGTATTAGCGTCCAGAATGTAAAATCTTAAGCATTCGATCGTAGTAGTGTTTCTTTTTAGAAATTGACAATTCTCATTAATACTCCCACTGCAATGCTTTTGAAGGTCGGCTCTGCAAGCTGGTTCTGTTAGAAAAACATGCCTGTGAGCAAAAGGCAATCGACTTTTTTTGAGAGGCACTGTAAGAAATGTGCGGAGCATTCAAATAATTATTAGGGATGATTTTAGCCATTTAGCTCCATTCAGCCACATTCAGCGAGCTCTCATTTACTGAAAGCTTTCTGTCTTCACTTTCCTCATAATGGGATTAATGGGTAGTGGGACAAATGCTCATTATAGGTCTGCTCCCTCTCTCCCTCTCACTCCTGCACCTCCTGCTATATACTCTTCACCTGTTGCTCCTTCTCTGATCCTCCCCGGGGTCTCTGTGTCCCCAGCTGTGGCCCTCTTCTCTAACTTCCCCCAAATCCTTAGGTTCCTCATGCCTCCTCACTCATTCGAACCCTGGGTCAGCCGTGTGGCACTCCTCCACCTGCCACCAGGCCGCCTCCTCCATTCTTCTGCAGTGTCACCTGCAGTCCTTTTGCTGAACTATGAGACTGAGGCGACGCTCTGGTGTTACGACCAGGCCGTCTATCAACATTTATCTAGATAAAACAAAGTTTTCCATTAAGATTTAATGGAGAGCTTTCTTTTTTAATCATCCCAAACATGTTTTATTAGGTATCATAATCTTCTGGGCCCCATGTCACTTCTCCTCACCTCCAGCCCTCCTCCACCCTACCTCCTACCTCTATTTTACAACATTGTGTAGAGAGCCAGGCGTGAGACCTTCATCTGTCTCCAAGTCAACAGGGTGAGGTTTATAATCTTATCATAATCAACATCCTCAATAGTAATTCCACCAAAGCACAAAATTGCAGGTTTGATATATGACCACTCCGCAGAATTTTTCAGTTGGACACACACTACATTCTGTGCCTAGAAAAGAACGCCAATTTGTCACAACAGGCGTGGTTTCAAAGGCAGACTGAATGAAAGTCACCAATCTTAGGGCCAGATGCTCAATCGACACATCTGAGGCTTCAAGGGGAATAACAACGTTTTTCAGCTGCTAGTAGTTGGAAAAACTGAGCACAGCTAAGAGATAGTCACGTCCGATTTATTTGCATAAATATTCCTCGCACATTGGTCTTGCAGCTTTCATGTCGTAATTAGAGCAACTGAATAAGAACTACAGGGGGTGTGCAGAATAACCTACAAGACCCGCGCAGACCCATCTCCACCAGGGATGCCGCACAGCAGGGTGACATACATTATCTGACCTTGTTTTTATTGCTGTCGAAACGATCGGATTGAAATACGGTCCCTGTCAAGCCGCAAACGACATCATCGTGACATCGCCGTAAAGGCCCAATGGTTCGCCCGCCCTCCGTAAAGGTTCACGGTCTCCCCCAGGCGCTCCCCACGTACGAGAGCGGTGCGTAAATGATGAAATGGCGCCCTTTCACCTTCCCCCGATACTTAATGAAACACGGAATCCTGGCGCTGTGAAGCGCTAATTAATATCTGCTAATTACACAACCGATTACACGCATTTCGAGTAAGCAGATAAACACGATAATAATAAACAGGAAAGAGAAATGGTAAAACTGCGGTAGCCCAAGTACTTAATTGTCTTTAGCTCTGACACCCTTAAACTAAAGAAATTGAATTGGCGTAACGAGTCACGTTTACTTAAATGACTAGTTTCTGAGCGATAACAGGTTTTCTCATTATTTCACAGAAAAAAACATGCCATTGTGAAATTCATTAGCTAGGTATCGATTTCCAAGTCGAGATCTATCCACGAAGACTACGTCAGGCATAGGTCGTTGGAGATCAAGGAAAGGCACAATGGATATGACAGCTAGCAGTTTACTGGGTAATGGTAGGTGAGTCACGCTGTCAGACGCTGCCCCGATCAGACTGTCCCTCTGGAGGACACGGCAAAGAGATGCTACTATGGGGCTAATGATAGCTTTGAAAGACCCGCAGACTTTAATGGCTTGATAATGGCTATCAGTCATCATTCAATATCCTGATAGCTTCATGAAAGGGGCAGTGTGGAGGACAGGATCCTCGAAAACCCGGCGTGGACTCACCCCTTTGGGGCCGCACTGCCGAGCATTATACAAGGAGGCAGACTCACATCATGTCTCACATCAAACACCCTTGAACCTCAGAGGGAGGAAAGCGGCATAACACTCAGCAAATAACAGTTGGATGAAATGGGAGCAAGTTGTGGGACTGGGGCAGTACCGAGGAGATGCCGTGTAGGATGAGAGAATGGGCCAGAATTGCATTGGAGAATCAGTGAGAAGTGTGCGGTCCATGTGCGGTGCCGGTGTGAAAGCTAGAGCGGGTCATCAAGATCGGACGTGTTGGTACAGATGTTTCCTACGTAAAATACGTTTAAATATAATCACGACATTTTAGCGTGCCGACATATACACCGCAGCTCACAGAATCCGATCATTCGCTCTGGGATAAAATGTTAAGTTATTTAACAAATTGTAATTATGTAATTATGTAAAAAACGTTAACGCGTCATACGGGAGACCGCAGGAAGAGTCTCGATGCCCTGCCGGGCAGCTTACAGAAGCCGCATACAAATTCTCATTTTGACGGTCTGCTTCTCATCAAAAGTGACTCACGCAGCTTAACGGATTTAAACCGGACACGCTCATATAGCTGGACGTAGATGCTGGCATCGTTCAGCGGCATAAAGGAAAGGTGGCTTATGAGGATCGAAATGGCAACCCTTTACTTCCAGCTTTCTTAGTCACCACGCAAGTGAAATTCATTAAGTACGTGTTACATACACCCACATACCTGAAACGGTGCAAATAAATATCAGATAACAAAATACTCCCGGTACATTAAACAGCAATGTTCCTTATATTATATTGATAACTTCTCGGTTTGGAATTCTAAAATAGTTTTAAAATTGTATTATTTCAGAACTAGAGGTAAAGTTTCTAAAAACCTCTTAACCGTTTTAAAGTTTTCGTAATTCATTCTCAAAAACGTCATGCGGTGTAAGATCTTCTGTCAAAACCTACAAACAACAACAACAATCATAATCGTGTCAAATACATATTTATTAGTCTAAAAGGTGATTATATAATTATGGATGCTTTTCCAATCACAGACACCCGTTGGCGCTTATTTTCCAAAAACGAAACAAAAGAAAAATCCCCCCCAAGGGCAGATTTAAGAGATGCGGTCTGAGAAACAACTTATACCTTTGCTTGTCACTGGGGCTGTATCCTCAAGAGTCTGCCAGTTGTACCCCATTGCTGTAGGTAATTGTGCCTTTTAAGACTTTTTAAGACATTTTAAGACATTTCTGAAAGTCTGAACAAATGAAGTTTGTACCTTTGGGATGTTCCTCAGAGTCCATTTCTGTACCTTAAAAGGTACAATTACAAGAGTACCGCCCCAGTGACGAGCAAAGGTGCACATTTTTACACGTTATTTTTTGACAGAGTGGTGACTGTGGTCACCCCTAGTACATACGTAGTCACCCCACATAATATAATAAAATAATAAAAATGAAATATGGATTATTTTATTTTCTAAGCGGAACTGTAGAAGAGACACGGTGCGGCCCGGCCACCCCCCCATAAATATAAATGGTCCTGGAATGTCACCCCAATCAAAATTTTCTGCAGGCACCACTGAAGATCACCCCTAAATGAAACCAAAGGAGACATTATCGTTTCACTCAAACGCCAGAGACTTCATCCTAACGTTTCATCCTAAAATTTTAGCACATTAAAAAAGATCGTCATACTGCCCTAAGAAGTATTTTAATTGATTTAATTGCGTTTACCGATTTCAAGTACAGGTTTCTATAGCTCTGGCGTGCCAGAGCAGCTCAGAGAGGTGAGAAACTGTGAGTGTTTTATTTGCTCTGGTCACACAGCGTGTGTCGGCGGTGTATAACCGTTTTCCTGCCTCTCTTAGCATTTTGCTCAACGGCACGAAGGAAAAGCTACAGTGGATATAAAAAGCCTACACACCCCTGGCAAAGTGGTGGGTTTTTTTGTGTGATAAAAAACAATGAAACCAGGACAAATCGTATCGGAACTCAATCCACCTTTACTGAAAAATCGCAACCTGTACAAAGAACGTGAAAACAAATCAGAAGTGGGGGGGTGATACAAAAACCTGGTTGCATTAGCCTGCACACCCCTAAATTAATGCTTTGTTGAGGCACCCTGTGATTATATTACAGCACTAAGTCTTTTCGGGTAAGAGTCTATCGGCACATCTGGACTTTGTAATATCTGTATGCTGTTTTTTGCAAAAATGTTCCATTTCTGTCAGATTGTGGGGGCGTCTCTCATGCACAGCCCCCTTCAGGTCACCCCACAGATTTTCGACCAGACTGCAGTCTGGGCTCTGGCTGGACCATTCCACACCATTGATCTTCTTTTGTTGAAGCCATTCTTTCGTTGATTTAGATGTATGCTTTGAGTCGTTGTCATGCTGAAAGGTGAAATTCATCTTCAGCTTCCTAGGACATGCTTGAAGATTTTGTGACAAAATAGACAGATATTTGTAGCTATTCACGATTCCAACCACCATGACTAAAGCCCCAGTTTCAGCTGAAGGGAATCAGCTCCAAAGCATGATGCTGTCTCACCCAGGCTTCACCCTGGGTATGGTCTTCTTTTGATGATGTGCTGTGTTATTTTTGCACCAACAAACCTTTTGGAATAGTTCAACGTTGGTCTCATCAGACCATAATGGATTTTTCCACATGGCTGTGAGAGACTGGATATATGTTTTTGCAAAGTTTAGTGGACTTGGATGTTTTTCTTTGTGAGTAAAGGCTTTCATCTTGCTACCTTACCTCACAACACAGACTTATGAATAATACAAGAGATTGTTGTCACATGTATGGAATAGCCAGTACTTGCCAGGAAATCCTGCAGCTCTGTCCTCTTGCTGCAGGCCTCTTGGCAGCCTCCCTGACTAGTTTTCTCCTGGTCTTCTCATCAATCCTGGAGGACGTCCTGATCTTGGTAGAGTCACTTTTGAGTAGTGGTGGACAAAACGATGCCTCATGAACCATTTGCTGTATTTTCTGATCCCACAAGATGGCGCCATTGGCTTGCTTTTGGGCATGCTTTGGGCCTTTTTTGGAGAGCGCATCATCTCCTGGGATCAAAAAATACAGCAAATGGTTCATGAAGCTTTGTTTTGGCCATCACTATTGTTCAGCCATATTTTCTCCATTTAGGGATGACTATCTTCTCTGGGCTCTGTTTAATGCTTTGAAAACTTTTTTGTGCCACTCTCCTGCTACCTATCAATGCTGAGATCCCGTTCATGTTCTGAAAGCTCTTTTGTGGACGGCGGGCTTTGGAGTATGATCCAATCAACAGGACATGAGAATAATCCTACAGTGACAGCCAAACTTTATCAGTCAGTCAGTAACTTTAATAGATGATAGGAATATACTAACTTCTTTTTAAGATGAGATTGAATGTGATCAGTTGATTCTGGACTCAGCCACATCTTTGATTATTAAAGGGTGTGCACAATTATGCAGCCAGGTTTTTGTATGCTTTTTGTCTTCATTTTTTACCCTAAACAGTTTCTGATTTGTTTTCACCTTCTTTGTATAGATTGCAGTTCTGAAATAAAAGTGCAATAAGTTCTGACATGATTTATGTCGGTTTTATTATTTTTTTTATCACACAAAGCCAGGCATTTCAGCTGGGATGTGGAGACTTTTTATATCGACTCTATGCACGGGCAGCTTAATAAGCTCCGTACATGAAAAGATGATGGCTTGATTACTAAGATTCGTGGGAAAAACTTGATAGCAGCTTGATTGCATATTTGAAACAGCAATCAGTTTCATCTTCCGTTCGCTTCTGTTTTTCTACTATCCCTTGTTTTCAATTCCAACTAAAATGCAGGACCTGCAGAACATGTAATCCAGGCCAGATGGAAGAAAATATTAAAAACACTAGTACACACTAATTAAAATGCTTTTATTACCTGATGGTGATGTATTGATTGTGTTTCCAGTGACTGGAATACTTCAAAATTGGCAACCCTTAAGTAACTGCTTGCAGTAAATTGCATTCTCTTCATCCTGGTCAGGGACATTAAAGTCTATTGCAAGTATCTCAGAGCTAAAGGCTGAGGTTTTCACCTGTACCATCACAAGGCACACGCCATGGGTATTTTCCAGCTGCTAATTAGCTTAGCTGCATGTCGTTGGGGGGCAGGAGGAAGCACAGGCTATATGGGGAGTACATGGGATTTGAACTTACAACCTGGGTGTGAGTCAACAGTGCTACACCAATATTATAAAGTATGTCATCCTTGCTTAATTGATAATGGCTAACAGAAATGCTTATTTATTTGAACTGAATTTCACAGGATGATTCTCAACTCAGAAATGATTAGGTTTTCCAATCTGAGTTTCTAGCAAGGCTGTGAGATCAGACAGAGCCTAACAAAACTATCAAAAAGCATATTCATTTCTCCAAGTTAGGAGAATTTGCTCGGGGGTCATGACACACACGTGGTCTTGCCTGTTTCCCTCCTCAGTGATGGCTCTGTGAGTTGGGGGTCCCTTTGGGCTGCGGGTGTGAGGATGGGGGCGGGTAGCGTTAGGAGCTTGACATGAGATGATGAGGCCAGCCTAGTGGCGGACCCAAGCACAAAGTAACACAGGGGTGTCGCTGATGCCGTGTGGGGAAATTACCCTCTTTCGCATCCGTCCTCCTGCACTTTCTCTCCATTCAGGTCGTTCCCATGGCAACCCAGCGCACCGCACGGCTGGCTCTCAGCCTGCTTAGACGGGGCAGGGCTCGGCCAATCGGAGTCCACCTCTCATGTGATGTCATCAATAAAAAAAAAGTCTCTCCCAGTTGCTTGCTTCCTTAGCGTTCGCTGCATTCTTCGTGGTGCTGCAAGAGGGTGTGCCCTGCCTAGGAGGCGCTCTTCTGTATCATTTGACACCCCCTTTTCCCCCAGATAACCCATAGATCAGCCGGCCTGTTCTTTAAAGGGCCCCTGCCTATTATAAGGTGTTTATCAGGCAAAGGCTGCATCGACTCTGGACGTGGCAAAAATCAGTCGCTAGCAAGAACCGCGCTGGTGCGGTTCTGGCTCTTGGAGCAGCCGGACATCCACCTCGTTTTCCGAGCATCTGCTCTAGATAACCATGTATAGCATACATCTTTAATCGCTCAGCGAGAAGATGAGCAGAAATACCGAAGTAGGTCAGCGCCGGGCAATCTGGGACGTCTGGACACCCCTGGGCCCCTCCCAAAGACACTCGCTACATATAACTTTCCGCTCCTGCCAGGCTGGTTAATCCGTAAAGAGGTTCTGGAGGCAGGGAGATGCGCTAGAACTGCGCGGGATGCTGGTGTCTCGTCTGTGGGAGTGGGGCTTGCTTGCACCAAACAGCGACGACTTGGGACCCCACCTGGGTGGGAGGCCGGGGGGGTCGACACAGGTCCCAGTGCCGGGACATTCCCCGGAGGGGCACGCTAGGTCGGAATCTACATGCAAGGAGAAGGTGAGACGAACAGGAGGCCCTAGCCTGACAGCCTCGGTTGGCGTGGCGGTAAAAGCCTGCGGTCCTGTTGCAGTCCGCCTACCGCTCTGCTCGTCAGGGGGAGTCACACACCAGCGGGCAGGTTAGCAAACTCCGCGTTTTGTCCCACATAGGAGAGACCTAAGGGACCACTGCTCCACTTTTTACCTCTGTGGGGGGGGCGGGGGCGGGGGGGGGGGGGGGGGGGGGGGGGGGGGGGGTGGTGGGGGCGGGGGGGGGGGGGGGGGGGGGGGGGGGGGGGGGGGGGGGGGGGGGGGGGGTGGGGGGG
>JAODJX010000047.1:15991615-16006176 GCA_026776945.1 Isichthys henryi | reverse complement strand
TACTGCTTCATTCAGATGAGATTACAAACGATATGCGATGCAGACCGCCAGGAAGCCTCAGTTCCGCACCCAGTCTCGCTTTATGAGAATCTGTCTGAGGAGCTTTCGCGGTCTCCTTTTCACCTAGAAACCCCCACGTTCCTGATATGGCCACCCTATAAACCGCTTTCCCATCTCTTGCTCTCTGTTCCCAAAGCGTCTGCATCCTGAGGAGTGCTTCCCCATGGAGGACAGGAAACACCCCCGGAAAGCTATCATGGATGGTCTGACCATAGACGCCCCCTAAGGCCAGAAGCGCAGTGGGGATTTTTTTTCAAGGGGCGTGAGACCCGCGATGAGCTGGGGGCACTGGGACTGGAGCAGGGAGACGCCGAGGCTGCAGGGAGCAGCAAGACGCAGGATGGCGTGAGGATCTCGGGCCCCCGGCGCACAGTTCACCTGGCAGCGACACCTTCGTGCTGAGGTGAGTACGCCTTGGAGTTCCGCTTACTCTGATTGGCTACGGGGAAGAGCCTGAGGAACATTGAGTGGGCTGCACTGACCGACACGAGGCCATCGCACTGGCGTTTCCGCTGGTGTTTCATCCATCCCCGCTCTGGTGCTTCATCGCCATTATGACTCATGTCTTCGGGCTCAGCCAATCATATTACGGCAAAGCTAGTATGAACGGGAAGTCAGTCTAATCCAAGTCAAGGTCCCGACTTTAATCGCCTGGGGCGAGAGATATTATTTCGCTTGAAGTTGAGGATCACAGCAGATGTCTCTCAGTCTGTAGCTGCACAGAAAAGAATGATGACAGCGAAGATCGGGCTTCATTTTTACAGTATGGGCGGCACTGTGCCTCAGTGAGTAACACAGCTGCCTCAACACCTCCAAGACTGGGGGTTGACAGGTGGAGTTTGCATGCTCACCCCATATAGTCTAAACAAATGTGCAGTTAGGCTAACTAGCTACTATGAATTTCTAGCAGTATGCAACTGTGTATGTGCTCTGCAATGGGCTGGCACGCCATCCTCCCCCCTCCCCAAGACCATTTCCAGGATAAGGGGATGGAAGGTGCCTGGATGGGTATCAAGGAGGTCAACAGGGTTTTTGTTGTTTCCATTCGGAATGCTCATGTCGATGATCTCATTAGCAGTTTGGGAAGCAATGCCCTTGACAGGGGCATCCAGGAAGAGTGTGACACTGTTTAAAGTTCGTCCACTCGCTCGCGTGTGGCAAAGGGAGGCTGGCCGGCCGTATCACCGGGTTTTCCGTTACTGTGCCTCTGTTATTCAGGCTGCCATATTGCTGTTAACTAATTCATCAAGCACAGAAGGTCTCGGGCTTGTATGGAGAAATCATGGTGATCTTAGGCCGGTCACAGAAGGACTCCATGGTAAGACTCGCATATTGCTGATCAGTGCTCCAAAGTGTCGACTTTGCCTCAACAAGGTTAGATTATTCAAATGGAGATGTTTGCCTATAGTTTTCCCGTCATTGACATTTTCACACCTGAAGGAGCAGGACGTCATAACCATCACTGACTTTAACTGCCATTGTATCGTCTGTTTGTAGAAGAACAAACTTCTCAATATGTTTTGCCCAGATCTTCGTTGAGGTGGCCGGGCATGCTGAGCCTACCTGGCTTTCAGGGGTACGGGGTGGGGGCTCTTTTCTTTAAGAGCATACCTTCTGAGAGCATTCCAGGGAAGTTAAATAATAACTGCAATAATTAGTTTACTGGGAAATTTTATCATATTGAATCTACGAGGCAAATCCACATTATATTTTATGTTTTCAACTCAGCAAAGATTTTCCGTGATATCGGTGAATAATGGAGCCCATACTTCTGTGTTTGTTTTTCATGGTGAAGGAGGTACCTTGCTGTGTTTTTACTATGGTGCACTTTGGAGGTGACTGAAATCGAAACAGGTCCCTGATTTTTCAGTCTGGGTGGGTGATCTGTGGAGCCTCTGGCATGATCATTAACAGAGAGGGACACACTGCAAGCGACCACATTATGGAGTTTGCAGGCATCTGAGGAAGGTCCACTAGCTGGTCATTCGAAATCCTACTTTCTGTTTAACTGCTGTGTTTTGTGGATGTAAGCATCTCAATTATTCACAAATTAAGTATAATCTCAACAGTTCCCTGCTCTCTGCCTTCAGACATGTTCCCTTCTATTTTTAGCGCAGATTTAGGTGTCATGTATAATAATCTTTCCTGCTTGTGAAATACTGCTACCGAATTGCCCAGCCCGTTTGGCTGATGACGTTTAGCCCACCAAGACGGGCTCATCCGGTACAACAGCCCTTGCTACCTACTAGGTAGCCCGGTGATGCCGGTCTCCATGGTAACACCAGCAGATGGATTGTAACTCCTGCGATGCTCAGCAGAGAGCAGCTACGGTCCCCCACAAAACCAGAGTGCTTCGGATGGTTCCGTGTCTCGCTATCCGCACTCCTGTCCCAATCACCCGTAGCGTCCATGTTATCTTGTCAAGAGGACAGAGACGCACCTGAATCCCACCTGCGCACCTTTGGTGCCCCGTCCTGCTTTTTATCAGGGCGACAAAGAACTTTCTAACAAGTGGCAGGCTGTTCCTAAATCACCGTTTCCTTGAGATGTATCACGGGGTGGGTTGAAGGTGCCTCACGGCCGCTGGATGCTGGATTTGTGCGGCAGATGACCCGAGTATGACTGGCATCTATACAGTCAACCCTTCGTGTGGCACCTGTGAAATATATGCGCACAGCCTCCTCCGTAGGCTGGCTTGGTGTTAGTAAGCAGAGCTGGCATCCCGCCTCAGATCAGCGGTATCCTCTTTCACACGCGCTTGGCTTCACTGATGCCCCTTTCGGACGTCCCCTTTGTCTAAAAACCCCATAAAACAAACTTTCACGCCTGTGAATATTTCACCCCCCCTGCATTGCAATATGCCTTTTTAAAATGTCCTGTTCTTGCGTTATTCATTCCGGACTGACGCATTTTATGCGTCTCTTCATACTCATCTGGGTAGTTTTTTTATTCTCATGGTGCCTGATCATTGCTGACGGCTGTGTGAAGCATCCAGAAATATTTTATTTTAAGCAGAAATTACTGCATGCCTTGGCACTGGTTCTGTATGGGATAATGGACCCACATTTTTGGCCATTTATTTGGGAATCAGAGGCTTTGACTAACAGAGGTCTAAACAGTCTAAACGGCATGAATCTTTATCAGTCCAGGCAACACAAATGAAGGCATTTCTTTTAATCGTGCGAGAATGTGTTAATTACCTCCCACCCTGTACATTTCGGTCCTGGGAAACTGAGTCCACGGAGTTGGAAACGAAGCCGTCTTAAGCATAAGATCACCAGGAAGCAGTCTTCGGCGTGACATCACCAGGAAGCAGTCTTCGGCGTGACATCACCAGGAAGCAGTCTTCGGCGTGACATCACCAGGAAGCAGTCTTCGGCGTGAGATCACCGGGATTCAATCTTCGGTGTGAAAGGCTAGGCCGATGCCATGAGCAGGTTGACCTGGAGTGCCGTCTTCGCGCCTGTGCTTAGGAGAATAATTCTGCTTTATTACTCTTTTAATTGCACAGCAAGCACAAGGCACCTCAAGGGCAAGGAGAGCAGGAAACAGCACAGCCAGTTTCTGATGTAATAGTGCTGGTGATGAATGAGCTGGGCAGACTTGGCGTCCTTAATCCGCAGGACGACAGCAGCCTTGTAACAGGCGGTCGGGACGCAGTGGGGATTCCACTTTCTGGACTTTCACCATATGTCCGCTCAGTGCCTGTGAAGCCCCGGACGCAAACCTCCTCCCCCCCCAATCCCGGCGGGCCATGCGCCTCCATCAACACGGAACACGGGCGTCGCCGTGGCGGCACGGCGAGCTAAGGTGGAGACATCCGCCTCGCCTTTGGCTTGAGCATTTGTGGGAGAGCGGTGCTGCGTTTCTGTGGAGATTTCTAATGGAAGTAGGGTGCAATTTAGGCCGTGAGAACGCTCACAGAAAGAGGACACTGGGAAGCTCGAGGAATTGGGGCCCCAGGGCCCATGGACTGGGAAGAGGGCAGGATGAACAACAGGAAGTCAAGGAAGAGAGCGAAAGCGGGAGATGTGAGAACACATGGGATTTTGGTGTGTTTTTATCAGCGTTCTTCAGGACCATCCTGGGAAGGCGAGAGTGTGAGGTGGGGTGCCAACCCGCTGGTGGGTAACTCACACACACCCACGCGATCGAAACGCTGGGGGAGCCTCCAGGACATGGGAATGAGCTGACGTAGCTGGAGGAAGCTGGCGGGAAGCGCGGGGAGAACATGTGTGGGGCCGCAGTCTGCAGTGATGCAACCCGGCCAGATCATCAGCATGCAGGACTTACAGCAGCATGCAGCCCAGAATTACCATCTGAACGGTTTATTTTCATAAACTTGCTTTATTAGGTTTCACTCCATTGAGTGTCTATATGCTGTTCATTGTCTTTTATTCTGACTTGCATATCTTGATAAAAAATTTAGTCTATAGCCTATAGGATATAAGAATAAAAAATCAAATTAGTATCTTTTCTGTGTGGTTTTTATTAAAATCATTCATCCAATTTCAAATGACATATAGACTTACTATGGTAAATAAAATAATTCATGACCTTTCTTGATGTTTGATAAGCTCTTTAAACAGTAAGTGAAGACGGCTGAATCTGAAGGTATTTCATGTAGCTCAGAGACACAGAAAAAGTCATATTTCATGCATGTGATTTAAGATTAAGATTAATTTATTAACTTATTATTATAACTGTATATAATTATTACTATTTGCCTAAAAAAATTGCCATCAGGGTGTTTTTGCTGTAACATTTGCAGCGCTGGGAGTCATACAAAAACAGGACATTTCATCCACTGTGGAAACAGAATCAAAAGCATTAGACTTCAGAACATAGCACTTAGATGGCAGAACTCTTAAAAGCAGCCTGGACCCAGAGATGATGTGTGTGTGGGGGGGGGGGGGAGTGGGGGGTTTGCATAGATAACATTTGAGGACCAAATGGTCCCCAAAGTGTAGTAAAACCTGAAATTTCCCTACTTTTGCGGGCATCTTTTGAGGTCCCCATTTGGATAGGTACACCAACTTTGTGTGTGTGTGTGTGTGTGTGTGTGTGTGTGAGTGACAGAGAGAGAGAGAGAGCAGTCCGTTACATAAAACGCGTGCTGAAGCAACGGGCTGTACACAAAGTTGTGCTTCTCGGATCCGGCCTGCATGACAAGTGACGCAGGCTTCCCTGCAACAGATCAGTGATGTCACCACTCTGCCGCACGGCTTCTCCCACAGTTCATTCCACTTCTCAACTCTGAGGAGCAGATGTGCCAGTTCTTATCAGAGAACCTTTACCAGCTCCCATCGTCACGCGCATTTCTCTGCCTATACACATTTTGCTAAACATATTCTGATGGTCTTTGCTGCTTAAGTTTTCGTAAGGCAGTAACTCCCCCTCCATTGGCCAAATCTGTCACTGTTGTTACCTGCTACACCAGATCACTGGCTTATTCTCAGGAAATCCTTCATCGCGTTAACCACAGCTTTCACAATATGCCGACAGACTGACTGTGCTGGGTTTGGCCAATCTCTGCCCGCTAAACCGCGTTCGTACACCTGTGTGACTGTCCCGAAACAAACGAATCATTTAGTGAAATATCACATTTTGGAAGTATTTCGGAGGGACACGCAGCGGCGGGGCAGCGGATCACCGAGTAGTGTCTCCCCAAGCGGTTTCTGGCATATAATTAGCCTTCAGTATCCTTCGTGCTTTATTTCTATGTCTTAATCGTGCGCATCCTCCCACGTAGACCATTGCCCCTGCGTCCCATTTTTTGTCTACATCCCCTCCTCCCTCTTATCGCGCTCACCTCATCTGTCATCGCAATGCAGCCAAAAGAGACGCTCGTCGCATCCGAGAGAAGCTTATTGTCCCTATTATACAGTTATTGCCATACGGTGTTTTTTCCTCAGTTATGCATGGAATGGGTGTCCTGCCAGGCGGTCTTCAGGGCTTTGCTCCTGTCGTGAGCAACTGGAAGGTAAACCGCATCGCTGCCTGATGGTGCCTCAAGTCTAGGCTCGGACTGGCAAGGGCACGGTCTTGGAATTGCGTTTGGGATTTTGATTTTTTTCAGCGATCGTACACCCATGGACAATCAGTCGACCCTTCAACGTAAGTACGATATAATGAATCATAGCTTTGCTTATAAATTCGCTTAGATCGGACTCCAGCCCGCGGCTGAAACCTGGCTTTTCGAGGCGCTGTTTGTGCATGGCTTGTCAGACCGTTCAGATGGTCCTTCCAAGGATCTCGCTCAGATGAACCAGTTTAAAGGGATCGATTTTACATCCGACTGTACCCCCCACCCCCTCCGTCCAGGCACCGTGCTTCTCGCTTGTAGGATATCAGCCTCCGGTGGTTAAGTTCTGCATCTCTTGGCTACGAATGGGGGCGAAATGCACATTGTTCGCATGGATAAATGGTTTTGGCCGCAGAAGTATATGTAAAATGGTCCTTTAAACCCCACGGGTTAGAATGAGCGAACTGGGCTGAGCGTCAGAGGCAGCCGATCGCTGCAATAAAGGGCGAACATGTTTCCTTTATAAAAAAAAAAAATACCGTAAAGGATAATGACAGTTTAACACGGCTATTCTGCCTGCCTTTTAAAACCGTTCTTACGCCTGAATTATTTCAGCAGGGCGAGAATATGAACATCACAGCTGTTGCCAGCGCGACCAGTTATGCGTTTTTATTATTAATTTATTTACCCAGCTACCTAAATTTATCCGGGTACGTTAATCGTAAGTAGGTTAAGCGGCATTTCGGATACAGTACGAATACCCACACTTCAAGGTTACATTCCGGCTACTGTAGCTTCCGGGTTTTAATTGTAACGATAGTCTCCTCGATGCCGGTTAGGGCTGAAAGTGTAAAGAACTTAGCAGAGTTGATGGTCTTTCTGATTTCAGCATCTCTACGCAGAGACCCATATGGTTTGGTGGACATGTATTGGACGGATTAGGCAGTCCTCGACATAAAGGGGGATTAATATTATCCAAATTAATATACTCATCTGCTGTTCTAGGAAATCAGTGTATTGCATGTGTGTGTGTTTCTTTTTCTAAAACCCAAACTACATATCGGCAGTCCTGTTCATAAGTGAAAGGGGAACGCCGTATTGGGGATGCCCAAAAGCTGTCCAGCATCTGCAATCTTACACTACATTTACTGACAGGGTGATTCTGGGTTTTTTAAAGACTTAAAACAACTGCAAAGCTTCCTTGGCCTCTCCTCTCTCATCCACAGAACCACAACAAATAGGCTAACCCGGGGTACAATGGAAAAAGTGGTGTCGTCCAAGTCTTGCTGCTATTAATACGCCACTATTCTTAGCTTATTTTAAAGTACTCTCTACTGTCAGCTATACAGCCTTTCGGGGTGATATGGACAGAAAAGACAGGTTCCGCCAAGCCTCAAACAGGCCGACACAAAGTTCATGTGCATGTACGCAAAGAGAAGAAACAAATGAATGAGTTTACATAGATTTTTCATGATAGGCCTACATAGGACTGTACATGTACAGGAAGCCTGTAGCCTTTCCATATAGGGCCAGCTATCTTCATGTAACTTTTTGAAAATAAACGCTTGGACTTCCGGTTAACATTAGGTGGTGTAATACTATGTCTGTAGTATTTGGGATCCAGCATTTTGCAGAATCTTGCATGTTTTTAAACGCAACATCTTCTTAGATTAAAATTGGAGAGTTTACAGTCTGACAGGCACCTTAATATCTTTTTTTTTTTACTTTAGTTGATTGTTATTTTGGGGTGGGTGGTAACAGTGGATCAGTAGGGGATTACTTTCAGGAGTGTCAAATGGGGGATTTTTAAATTCATCTTTAAGTGAAAAGAAGGATCTGGCAACCCTGCAGGCTGACACTGTAAGAGGTGGATATGCACAGGCCTGCATGCTTCTAATCTGTCTCATCAAACTAAATGTATACAGTATGCTGACACATGGGATTTTTAGTCTCATATGTTTGTTTTTCACAAAGACTTTGTTTTGAATGAAACTAGGCATCTCAAACACGATGCAGAGTGGAAGCCTTTCAGACACCTTGGTGAGCTTCGTTTATTAGCAAACTGTTAGGTTTTACAAATTAGAGCAATATCTCTTTGGCGGACCAGCTTGTCAGACTTTAACATGCTGTCCAGATGTTGCAGAAAACATAAAAGTCATGTTGTGATTTGGCTCTGAGTCTCATTTATACCAAAAAGGCATACCTGTAATTTATTTACGAAATGAATGACACGTAAATCGTGTTTTCCAGTATTAGTATTTTATAATACCGTTATTATTACTTCTTCCAACCACTTATCCGGGACAGTCACTATTTTACTTCAATTTCCTATATTCAACCCGTAGAAGAATTTATTCAAGGCAATTTACTAGATTAAAGTTTTCCTGTGCCTGCATTCGCGGTAACCACCAATTTTACATTGCTGTGGACAAACAAGTCATCCATCAGCGTGACCTCCTCTCAGGCGTGTGTTGTCTTTCAAAATGCCAGTAGAGGGCCCCCATTACCTATTTTACACACCGATACATAATCTGAATGAAGCATGAAAAATCCCCTTATCACCCACCGGAATTTAATCGCATTATATAACGACAATTTGTCTTGTCCTCCCCATACAATCCATAAGGGACCCCCATAAGAAAAATACTAAGAAAAACTCATGCTATGCTGGTCTACGTGATTTTTTTGGGGACCGCCCCCCCCCCCCAAAAAAAATGTAATTAGTCACTGAAATTTATCTCTTCTTGTATAGTTTTCAGCTTCAGTTGGTTAAGAGCTTTTAATGGCCACTGAACTGCTGCGTTATAAATTTAACTTTATTACATTCACGATTAATTTAGTTTGTATAATGACCGTGAACCGAGATGTTTCTGTTCTGGCTGAACAAAAGCTGATCATGAAACAGGTATGAGAACAGCGGGTCGGGATTAAAAAACTCGTTTGTAACTTAGAGATCCATACAAATCACGTTTGTATCGATGGCAGTCTGAAATTTTAGCTATACCGCCTCCCCCTGGCTTCTGAATTGACATTTCGGTATTTTGTGTTTTTACAGAGAAATGTTAAATGTGAAACTGGGCCCTTTTAGCAACGATCTGTTTTCAGAGAGGACAGTAGGTTTTTCGAGTTTAATAGAAAGATTTGTGGATTGGTTTATAAGTAAAACAAAGCGTTGAGACGCCATTGCACTTTATTTCAAATGTTACCCAAAACTATCAAAAATTAAGTTGGAACTGGCTCAATATCTGAAACTCTTGTTGATAACGTATTAACAGGTTTTGTGAGAAATGCATATATTTTCAATAGTCTTCCAGTACAATTTTAAACTTTGAAATAGGCCTATTGCTGAAATTTGAACGACCACTCAATGACTGAATTGCACAAAAACTGAAACCACGCTATGCTTCGGGTGTGGATCTTACGCGTCACGGTGCCACCCTCTGCCCTACACAATTCAAAGTGTGTAATGTGGGAAATTACGGAAGTGGTTGGTATCGATTCCCTGCCATTATTATTAATAGGGATCATTGAACTTGTACTTCCACTTGCAATGTTACAAAATCAAAATTTACGACTCTAGCATTCCTTAAATCATTTTCCCCTGGTGTTCAGTATGCCATAGTCAGAGTTTAATCTATTTTGGAGATGGGTGGAGATTTAATCTGTTATTTGTATCATTACAAAAGTAGTCTACCGTGAAAAGATTCTACAGGCAAACTTCTCGAAAGGTGATTCTTTTAACTTAACGGCGTCTCTTTAAACGGTTTGTTACGCGATTATTAGCTAAGTAACCAGTGTTTGTGCCATGATTTCATTACCTTAAAGGTCGTTGTACTTTTTTCCTTCCTCATGCTTCATGTACTTCAATTGCCGTATTGGGCTAGGAGCTCGGAGTTTTATTACCAAATAAATACTTCAGAGACATTTATAGCCGTGCTTTCTATAAGGCTTGAGAAAGTGGCATTAAATGACGGGGAGTAACAGTTACTTAAGTAACACCTTGGATATTCAGCTGTAACACAGTCGGATAGACAAAGTTCTAACAGACAGCTTGCTGTAGGCCCACGTTTTCCCGTGACCTTGCGCTTCTACTTCTGACGCCATTCTACTATGTGGTATTCTAGCATTCTCTCTGTCTCTTTGGGATGAGCCACGTGTCGCAGACCATCGACGTGCGACCTGCTTCCAGGCCCAAGGTGACACGCAAAGATGTCTGCTAGTACACGAATGTGGGGTTCTCAGAAACTCGGCAATCCGAAGCTTTCATATGGTAACATCAGTCACCATACGCCTGTTTTAGTATCTGCGCAAGGCGACCGTGATCTGGAGAACCTTCCCCCGGAAGACGTACCGCACTGTACACCCACAGGCTCCATCCCGTCTTAGGTTACTCACTCGCAAGCGCATTCACCTTCTTCGCTCCTACCAGCCGTCGATTCACCTGAGGTGTGGGAGGGGACCGGAACACCTGCGGGAAAGTGGGAGACATCATGCAAATTCTGCGCTGGTGGATCCGAGGAAGGATTCAAACCCGCATCCTCTGAAAAGAGAGCTCTGCTGAGTCATTCTGCCGTCCTATTAGTATTTTAAAAGCATTACTAGCGATAACAGTGGTATGAGCGCTATGGAAATGCTATGGAATTTAATGCAACGTTTTAAACGTAATAAATTAGTGATTCTATAAGTCTCGATACTGGAGAGATAGTTTCAAAGACGTCATTTTGCATTTATAAATATTCAGTAAGTCCTGCCAGTAAAGTAAAATGTTAATTTCCTGGTAGTATTTATGCAAAAAAAAGTTTCTGTACGGAAGGGCTTATTATCCGACATGGATTTTAAGAGCACCTCACTAATGGTGTTGCTAGGTAACCAGCTGCCTGCTTGGTTGAACTAGCCAAATCTTACACATTTCGACTTCCAAAAAACATAAAATGATAGTTTTTTGCGTATGTGTGTGTTTTTTTCTTTTTTGTATTTTCATTTTATATGGTTTATTTGTTATCTTCTGCTCTCTGGCGTATGAGTAGACACACGCCAGATTTCTTAAGAATCTCGGTAAATAGGCTTTATAATTTTTATGATAAATTTTAGAGGAGATGCATGCATGCTTGTTCGCAGTTGTGCTTCAGGGTGCATGGTCGTTTTTAACATTTCGTCCCCCCTTCTCCATACAAACGGCATTCCTGAGTCTCAAACCCTGAGCTCCCACACTTAAGAGACAGCGGTCTCTTCAGTGCATGTCGAAATGAAGGGCGCAGACGGGGAGACACGCTTACTGGGTGGCTGCCCGCCACTAGGGTTGCCATGTGTAGGTGGTTATCCCGCTTCTGACACGGATGTAGCAGCTGTACCAGGGGCAGACCGTGCTATGAGTCACTCTGCAGTCCCCCCTGCTGACGGCAAGTGCGTCATCGATAGGAAGGCTATAGGATCACTACAAGCGGTTTTATTAAGCCACATACATAAGCGTTTAATCTTAGATTTTTGTCGAAAATTCAGATATATAAATTGTTCCCGTTGCGTGATTAATATTAATAGTATTGCCGTCAGATCCATCAGATATTTGGTTGTGAATAAAGCAAAGATTTTCTTCCTAATGAGAAAGAAAGTAGCATTAAGTAGTAGTTTATCTTAATGAGGCAGGGTTCGTGTTTGCGTTCATGGACCTCTTCACTCCCTGGCGCACGTTAATAAAGATCGTGTACATCAGGCTTATTGTTGTTTCTGCTCAGTATGACATTTTAAAATGACATCTCCGTTTTCCAATAAACCGCCGGACTGCGATGAGAAGTCCACGCCACGGATTACGCGTGTACTGTGAAATGGACAGCAGCGGAGCTGGGAAACCACTCATTAAAAAGCATGGCCGCGGTACCGTAAGGGTTCCGTAATGATTTGAAATGGGCCACTAATTGAGAGTGCGTATTTATACGACGGCTGACGGATTGAGTTCAGCCCATTTTCTTTTTTAAGAAGGATAGAGTGCAGGGGCTGTGCCTGCTGCTGCCTGTAACACAAGGTTCCTCTGTAGTATATTCAGCTGACTGTTAAACGTGGACCGATGTTATTTGTTGTAAGGTATCTGCTCCAGGATACGGTTAATCCGATTCTCCCAGGTTGAGAAATATACAAATTTTATTCCTTTGGCAAGGTAGCAGGTGTCAGTATTTCAGAAAAAAACCGTATTGCCCGTTTCCCATCAGGTCCATCAAGATATTTCGTTGTGAATATCGCACAGATTTCCGTCCGAATAAGAAAAAAATATTTAGAAACTGATTAAAACTTTTTTTTCCTTCCAATGCAAATGCATTTTTTGGCGATTCTGTATCATAATTCACTTTAAGGGGCTTGTGGAGGTTTCAGACGTTATCAGATTTGGGTGACACATTGAATGTGTCTATGACTTTCCGCAGCAGCAGATTCATTAGGGCCGGTTCGCGGAACTGCACCTGTACTTTTATGAGGGGGAGGGGGCTTAACCTGACCTGTTTCAGTATTGATATCCAGTTCACAACAGCTGAATAAGACTAAATGTTGCTGAAGTTGTTCTCGAAAGGAAAACCGAATTTGATTTGATAACAGCTTTATATTTTCACAGCTGTGATGAATAATTGGGAAAATTATTTTAAATAATAATTTCAGCTTTATACATAAAATTGTAAAATTCCATGTAAAATTGGGGTTATAATTAGTAATGGCTAGGGGCGAGGATAGAAATCCTTCATCCCCCAACCCCAGACAGCTGGAATGTTACAATGCCCTTGTCCACGTCTTGCCCCCCTGAATCATTAAGGGTTTCCATCCCATTTACCAACCCCCCCGTAACCTCTTTAGTAACAGCCACATATTTTAACCTTAAAGCTTCATGATCCTGATAGGTGGTTGATAGATGAATGGATGACAATACACACGCGTGACATATGGTTTGACCACTGCTTATCAGTCATACTGTTTTTTCCAACCTCGGCCGGGAATTCCCATCCCAGTGACCCGAACATCAGGCCACGGGCGAATAAACAAAATGTGATGGAGGTTCCCGCTGGTTTTCCGCATGGTGAGCTTGTAACAAGATCTCAGATGGGTCAAAGTCAGCCGATGAAACGGATCTTTCTGTCGGCCGTGCTTTGTTCGCTGGCTCGGGACATAAAACTGCGTTTCAGTCCTGCAGGTCATTATTATTTACTGCATATACAGGGGTATATAATTATTGTGCTCACACCGGGCGCTCGCGTTACCACCTTTCCGGGGTGTCCTGTTTGAATCAGACACTCTCTATCTCTGCGTGTATCTGGCTTCCTATGCGTCGAGGCGATAATGAGAGCAGTCAATGAAGTGGCGCTTGAGAGTCAATGCGCTTCTCTCGGCACAGGAACCTTCCGGATTGGTTTTTTAATAACACACGATGCAATGTGTATTTTCACAGATTCTTGAAAGCAGTAAGTTTCCAGTAGGTGTCGTCAGGACATATGACTGTTAAACTGGCTACCCAGACTTGCCTAATAACTTATTTAATGAATCCGGTACCATGCGCACGCGGTTTAAATTTAGTTTCCATAGCTTGAGCTAGATGTTTACGCCTCTGGTTTGTTTCCGTTTTGATATTATAGCTTTTGTAATTTATGGCAGGGAAGTCAAGGTAAAACCACACTGTACTTTTATAATATCCCTGCTACTTGTTTTTAATGATATTGTCGTCCCTTTATTGGTTTCTTGTTTGTTTGTTTGCATTAAAGGGCGTGCCCCGGGGGGGGGGGGGATCCAGGGCAGCTAGATGCGCTCTTCTCCAAGATGGGGAAGACACTCGTCTGACGGGTGGGGGTGTGTATAACCTTTCTCCCCCATCCAGAGCTGGCAGCGGAGTCTCATAAGCGACATTTTGTTTGGATTAACTGGCCATTCAAAATTGGGGGAAAATTGAGGAAAAGTGTGTGTTTTGAATAATGAATTGGCAGAATATAGGAGTCCCCTTTATTGGTGATTTTTTTTGGCTGGAACTTCAAATATGGGATGGTGTAGTGGCTCGCTGTTTCCTCATACCTCCAGGGCGTGGGGTTCGAATCCCACCTCAGTTCTATGGGGAGTTTGCATGTCCCCCCTGTATTTAATGTGTTTTTCCCAGCTACTTGTTTCCTTTTGCAGTCCAAAAACATGTACTTAGGTTAACTAGCATCTCAGATTGTATGTACCTGTCCCACAACGGACCGGCATCCTGTACCGCAGCCTGGCGCACTCTGCTGGTTGTAGTAGACTTCAGGCCTCGCCCCTGACCAAGATAAATAGCTGTAAAATACATGGAATTTCCCGCATGTTTAACAGTGTGAAGAGAATTAAATGATAGTGGCTGCAAAAAGTCCTCCGTGTGCCTCAGTCGACTGGGTGAAGTCATCTGATTCCAGTCACTTCCATCCATCCATTTTCCAAACCGCTTATCCTACTGGGTTGTGGGGGGTCCGGAGCCTATCCCGGAAGCAATGGG
>JAODJX010000047.1:15979072-15991559 GCA_026776945.1 Isichthys henryi | reverse complement strand
CTTCAACTACTTGTCCCATACAGGATTGGGGTGATCCTGGTGACCATTCCAGGCAGCACAGGGCAGGTAATACCCTGGATGAAAACACTGAAATATACCTGCCGTGTTACATATCTTCAGGGTCTTACCGTCGGATGCCTGAACATTCCATAATGAATATAATGTTTCATCGTGTGGAGTAACTGCAATAAGGATGAGCATATGCTCCTCTGTCTTTGAATTTATGGCTTTTGCATCTCTGTGCCAAACGTTCGCAGCCATTAGTTATCAGGCTTCCCAGATGACGGATAACAGCGCGGTAGCGTCTGCTCCTGCTGACCTGCAGGTGCTAGAGGTGTATCTCACTTGAGATTAAGCTAAGCTGCTTTAGCGCGTCGTCACTCAGCTTGGTACTAATCTGCAGGGAATTCTGTCGCATGCTGCTGATCTGAGTCCAGAACCTTTGTTTTATAATTTCCCTGCTTATGTTATCATGAGATGTATTTTAGGTATTTTTGGCCTGAAGTTGCTCAGATCTTGATACAAACAACTGGCTGCTATGGTTTGAGGTATTAAAACTTCCTGACATTCCTATGCCATGTTATTCACGTGTTCCCTTCTGCAGATCCTCATGTCTGCTCTTGTGAAGAGCGGCATGGCCAGAAACAATGTTTCTTTGATGTTACTCAGTGACTTGAGATTGATGACTAGCTTTGACTCATGGGAATTTTACTCACAAAAATGTTCTGCTGGCAGAAGGAAAGATGATTGGTTCAGGGAGATAACCAATCAGATTGGAGAGGAGGTGGGTCCAAGCAACTAAAAAAGGTGGGGCCAACCAATCAGATGTCAGGCAGGGATGTCCATTATGGGGAAGCCAGCAAGTAAAGGAGAAGCTGCGTGGGTTTTATAAAGTGAGCTCAGTGGATGTCAATACAAGCTTCAGGTCCTGGAAGTCATAGACGATGGACGTGTTCTTTGACAGCCAGGCATCAAAGTTTATAAGCAAGGGGCATCGACCTAGATCTCAGATTACGTGTGTAGCTGGTGGGATGAGCGGGGGTGGGGGGGGCTATGGATGGGGTTTAGAGGCATCGTTGTGAGGAAAATCAGTGTGTCGATAGTTTAAGCCCCTTTAGTAAGAGAAACCCCTAACTCTTCATCCGCCCTCCTCTTCCTCAGTGCAGTGTCTGGAGATGACGACCAAGAGGAAGATCATTGGCCGCCTGGTGCCGTGCCGGTGCTTTCGGGGGGAGGAGCAGGAGGTGATCTCCGTGCTGGACTACTCCCACTGCAGCCTGCAGCAGGTGCCCAAGGAGATCTTCAGCTTCGAGCGAACGCTGGAGGAGCTCTACCTGGATGCCAACCAGATAGAGGAGCTGCCCAAGGTGGGCCAGATGTTGCTGACGGGGGTGGGCTGGACGTGTGGAGCGGGAGAGTCCATTCTAATATTTTTTTACCTCTGGAAAACCAGCAGGTGCCACAGCGGTTAAGGAACGCACATCCTGGTTTTCCCAAGTTCAATGCATCTCTGGGTCTAGAAGAGAGGGGCTCACCTTTCATTCTTTAGCCAATAACATTAATTGAAAGTATTTTTTTCTGTTAAGCGGTAAGGTGCACAGATTTGTAAAGTACCCATTTTATTGTGTAGGCTCTTCATTAAAATACCAAACATAGGAACATGCTTATCTGCAAAGGCTGTAGGGAACAATGTAAGGCGCATATTTATTTCGTGATGATGATTATAATAATAAGCTGGGAGTTCAGGACCTTGCTCAAGGCCCACAGATATCTGGTTATTCTTCTGAGCCCAAGCTTGAACAAGTTACCTTCTGATCACAGGCTCAGAGGTGAAATGCAAGCCTCTCCCTTGTTGATCCAGGGACAGGTTGAACTCGGGAAAATCAGGATGACTGTTAAGGCTGTGTTCCCCAACCCAGTCCTCGGGGAACTCTGAACTCTGGAGGTTCTGCTGCATGGAGTTTGCAGGTTCTTTCACGGTTCCTGGGCTTTCCTTGGTTCTTCGACGGTTTCTGAGTGTTCTCACGGTGCTCGACTTTCCTCCCACCATCCAATGGCACGTGGTCTGAGTCGATAGACACCTCACGACCGCCCGCGCATGCGAGACTGGCTGTGAGTCTGGTTGTTCCGGAATGCTCCGGGATCTCGGCCAAGGTGCCATCCCAAGGCTGCTGGCACCAGCTCCGCCCCATCCTGACCGCTCGTGGATAAAACGTTCGGTGACAGCGAGAGGGTGAAATATCTAGCTGTGCATCAGCGATTCGGCAGAAACCTCACAATAACTATGCATCTTGTGGTCTGAAGCTGGGTACAGACTGGGCAGGATGGTCTACAATAAGTACAAACAAATCGAAAATTCAGCAGCTCAAGAAATTTGCCAGATATGATTCTTTTTTACCCAGTTGACTAGTTTACACTCGAGTTGTATCAAACCTCATGTTTAGTGGAATACTAAGTTTAATCTAACTAAATACGCTTGATTCTTATGAGTAGTATATGAGTAGTTTTGATTTTGTTTTTTTTTTGTTGTAAAAACTGTATTGTTTCAAGATGTAGCATTAAGATTACAGGCTGTATAAGCTTAAAGATGCAGCGGAAGCCTGCCTGCCAGTGCTCCCTCTATACATCCATGTTTCCCGCAGAGATGTTTCAATCCTTCCAGTCGAGGAGCTCAATTAATCTCTCCCTGAAAGGTAATTTTCAGCAGGACACTCTACCCGGCTGGCGGATCTGTCTATGGGTGTATGTGTGCGGTTTTTTTTGTGAGGTGTGATCTCACACCTGCTCCGCGATTTGGGATTGCAGAAATCATCGCCCTTCGCACAGAGGCAGACTAAACTTGTGTTTTTGTTGCGAAAACTTGATGGAAATGCGATCGTCATTTTGAGGCGCCCTCTAAATCTGCCCCCCTTACCTGTGACTCAGCAACTGTTCAGCTGTCAAGCTCTGAAGAAGCTGAGCCTTCCTGACAATGACCTCACCACCCTGCCGACCACCATAGCGAGCCTCGTCAACCTGAAGGAACTGGACATCAGTAAAAACGGTACAGGGATCCGCGATCACAGTCCCAAATGCCCTCCGAAATGCATTTAAACTGAATTACATAACAGAAAACCGAATAAACAATCTTTTACAAGGGCGGGCGGATATGTTACAGCATCAAGCAGTCGTTTTCAATGCATACCTCGCTTTTTCAATAAGTTTGAGCTGGGGCAGTTTTTTGGGAAAGTACGAATCGCACCTACAGCTACAGCTGTCTAACGCTGTCGTCTTATTTCTTTCAGGCATTCAAGAGTTCCCTGATAACATTAAGGGCTGTAAATGTCTGACGATCGTGGAAGCAAGCGTCAATCCCATTTCCAAGTAAGCTGCAGTTCACGGCGCAGAAGGATGGCATCCCAATTCAAGACACCATGCGGTGGGGGGGGAGGGGCACACTGGGGTGGGGGGGAACCATGGTCCAACTAAATTTGATTATTTACAATAGATTAATCTGAAATAGGGAAACAAAACAAAATAAATAATCCTCTGTAGAGAATAATAGTGTTAGTAGTACTGTACTCTATAGACGAGTGTTTCTCAAATCGCTCCTCGTGGTCCCACAGATGGTCCATGTTTTTGCTCCCTCTCAGCTCATTTCCAAAACGTGGACTGTCTGGGGCTCCCCTTGGACCAGTTTGAGAAACTTGGTCTATAGTGTCATTCAGTATGACAAGGCCTGACTCACTGAGGCTGGTCCTCATTAGAGAGGTCTTCCTTTGTAGCAGATTCGAGGCAGGCACTTCCGTTTAGCCTCCATACTCTGAGCCTTGGGGCTCCAGCCTCCAGGGGGATCTCACCTCCTACCGTGTCCTTCAGGCTCCCGGACGGATTCACGCACCTCCTGAATCTCTCCCAGTTGTTCTTAAACGACGCCTTCCTGGAGCAGCTTCCTGCCAACTTCGGGAAGTGAGTACGACGTGTTTCTGGCCGTATGCTCAAAGACACAAAGAAACTACAAATACCAAGCAGCAAGTAAATAAAACAGAATCGTAGTCGCTGACATGTTTGTAGTTCTTTTACCCAATATACGTTCACTGTCTTTCAGACTATCCAAATTGCGCATTCTGGAGCTTCGAGAAAACCACCTGAAAACGTTGCCAAAGTGAGCATGTTAGCATGTCCTTAGCATCTGTTTAATAAACATTGCTGTGACAATTATGGTAATGTCCTACAACTAGTATAATGTATAACTTTATATTTCGTTTTATATAATTAGTTTAAATCATAATAATTCACGATTTGCTAAGGGATGGCAACCGCTGGGGACTTTATTTAAATTCGATTTCTCCTTTTGCACTGTTACAATATGGCATTGTTAGATTTTATGACATCACTGCGGTGATGGTGGCGGGAATCCCTGCCTCACCTGAATTTCCCGGGAAGTCTGTTGGTTAAAAGATCCAACATATCAATCAGGTCTTCACCCCTCCTATTTTTTGTCACCTGCTAGGATGGCAATCCTACTTGGGGAGAAGCCCCCCCCCCCCAGGATCAAATTCCTCAATCGCCCTCGCTTAAAACTAAGTCAAATTGAACTGAATTAAGTTGTTTATAAATATTTCAGCACCTCCCTAGCAGAAAGTAATTGCTGGGTTTGCGGGTAAATCCTGATGGTGCTGCTGATTCCCTGGCAGGTCACTGCAGAAGCTCTCCCAGCTGGAGAGACTGGACCTGGGCAGCAATGAATTCAACGAGCTGGTAAGACTGGAGGTCGCGCCACATCCGTCCCCATCAGGAGGTCCTGGGTATCGTTCACCCACAGCTGCTGCTCGCTTCAGCTCTCCTGCCAGGGACCCTTTGCTCGTTATTTCAGATTCACTGCCTCGTTTCCTAAAGATTTATAACCCGCCTTCAGTGCTTAAACACTTCCTGAAAATACAGAGCCGGGCCCCTCATCTGTGGGTAGATGGATGGATGTGACTGGATGGGGGAAATCACAGAGACATTGAAATTATACTTCTTTTGTTACAGTCCTTTGCTTTCAGCTAAAAATATTCCTAACGTGATTTTCGATCTCAAGTTTGGCGTTTCCCCCGCGCGTGGCCCTCTTCCGAGTGCGCATCAGGCGGAGCGCGGCCGGATATTTCCGGAAAGTTTCGTAATCGAAAAGTGAAGATGCATATGGTTGTGGAGATCGTCCAGCGTTGACGGTGGAATGGCATGCCGGCGCCACCAGACTCACTTTGGCGTAGAATGCCGAGAAAAAAATAGCCAAGCCTTAAATCTCTTTTCAGAAAGAAGACAAGGAATAGCTTAGGTGCCAAGGATGGAAAGTAGCTGGCAAAGAGAATGAAGCATGTTTTAGCCCCATGTTTGATCAGCGGGTGTTTGTTCCAGTTAAGTTCTCCTAAAGAACTGTCTCCTTTATCTTTGTTACATGTTCATTCTGAGGTGATTGGTTGGCTCAGACACCATCATATATCAGATTTTTGACCCTGGAAGCTATTCTGAGGACATTGCTGTATTCAATAAAAAAACACTCAGTGTTTTACCTGTTTTACTTTCCAGTTCCTGAAGAGGGCACTAGCTGAGCTGGGTGTGGTTGATTGATTGTCCAAAATCTTCATCCACATTAAAGTCTGCTTTTACTAGTCCTGTTGATAGTCTTTTAAATCATGTACCGTTTCAGGGCCAAATTAAACTGGTCAGCTGTAATTATGGGATACGCTCTGTACTGAACCAGCTGTCCTCGTTATAGACTGACTGGCTGTAGCCAACAATGTGTCCGTGTGGGAGGGACCTCCGAGATGCGGAGCTCATCAGACTTGTGAGGGCGATAGCGAGAAGTTAGTTAAGCTGCGGGAGACATGGCCCTCATCATTTGGGGAAGGATGGATTTCTGGCTCATGGCATGGGGTGGTGTGAGTGACTCAGGTGTCATGGTGTTTTTCAGCCGGAGGTTCTGGAGCAGATACACAACCTGAAGGAGCTTTGGATGGACAACAACTCCCTCCAGACGCTACCTGGGGTAGGACGATCAAGGCTTAGATCATCACCTCGAGATCCACCAGTGACACAACTCAATTTTTAAGGATTTTTAAGAATTCCAGCAGTTTAAATATTTGTGCAGAACAATCTGTGGGTCTGTGACATTCAGCCCCTGACTGCTCTTTTCTCCCCTTTGTTTTTTTCTGGCATCCATCACTTCCACACCCTTTTGTTTGGCAAACATTCGCTGCCATTGCGTGTGTCGTCCTCCTTGTTATCGAAGTATATAGGGAAGCTGAAGCATTTGACGTACCTGGATCTGTCCAAGAACAGGCTCGAGTCCCTGGACGCGAGTATTTCTGGATGTGAGGCGCTAGAAGACCTCCTTCTGTCCTCAAACATGCTTCAGCAACTGCCTGACTCCATTGGTGAGCCTAGGAGGGAGCTGTGCTGCCCCCTAGGGGTCATTTTTTTTAAAAACACAATTCATTCGACAGAAAGAACTCGGCTCTTGTCCTGATCCACAGCAGGACCTGCGGGTTTGGCAAAATCGTTTTTAATGCACCCAACTGGTTCTCTGAACACCATGGAACAGTGGGGTGCAATTTAGCAGGACAGTGTGGGTAATTTCCAGGCACTGCAATTTTGCATTTTTTGCTGTATTTAGTAGGAGTGATTATGTAAATGATCACAGGTGCAACCTGATTTGAATATCACTGGAGCAACTCAAGATGTGTGTTCCTTCTATGATTTCCACAGCACAGCATGCTGTGCTCAGTGACAGTCTGATTAAAGCATGTTCATTTTTGATCAAAAAAGGTTGGATTGCAAATATAATGCAGACTTGGAGTTATTGTTCATTACGGTGTAATATAGAACAAGTTTGTCGTGAAGCATGATATCAATAAGCTGCTGGCATAAAATTGTATAATTAAGCATTTTATTGATGAATACAAGTGCAGTAATTGGTAAAAATTCAAAAAGACAATTATATAGGCCTAATAAGGGTCACAAATAATTGTAAAAAAGATGAATGTCAGAATGTTAATTGCTGCATGGAACTCAGAGATGAGTAAACAACGAACATTTAGACACCTGTGGAGTCTTATCTAATGGGAGTGAAAGATGAGATTACTAGTGATGAGTAACTAAAACAAGCCTGGAGATTTCACATGCATTTAACTGGAATTGATTTTCTTTGCTGTTAAACATTTCAAATTAAAAATACATTTAAACGATTTTAAACGCCGGGGTCTTTTATCAGATAGGAATCTACTTATATACATCGTCACAGCAATATGCACATGCTGAATGCAGTTATATCGTGTTTGTGTCTCCATGAATGGTAAATAAAAAATCCTCGCTGTGAAGTTACTGAATACACCTAAAATACTTTTTAAGATAGTAAATCTGAGATTGAAAACTATTTTTAATCAAGCTCCTGTCAAATATAAATATGCACTTTCGTTAATTCAATAAGCTTTTTTTTTTTGCAGGAATGCTGAAAAAACTGTCAACTCTCAAAGTAGATGAAAACCAGATCTCCTCGTTGCCCAACACCATCGGGAGGTCAGTTCTTCAAGAAATGCATTCACACTATGGATTCATGATAAGAAATCCATCCAGCTGAGTAACTATTGTCAAAATGTTTGTACGGACGCTGACAGATACTGATGGTAATTCATTGTTGACTATAGAAGTAAATGGCCCCCAAAAGTCCAATGCGTTTGCGGAAAATGTATAAAAATTTCTTATTTCATGACATTAATATTTGCGGATTTGTGTTTAACATCGCAAACACATATTCTGAAAGATGGATGTGTTGTGAAGTCTATTCAGAAGCCATTAGTGCTCATTCTCCCTCTGTTTTGATCGTTAGATTTTATGGACTCACAGCTTAATTGATCCCGTTACTTTGCCCATAGAGTTAAACGAAAAAAGTGGGGAATACCATGCTTTACAAATGCATTCGTAATGTTAGAACCACACTTAGGGGGGGAAATAACAATGAAGAACTAGGGAGAGATACGTGTGAAATGTCTTTCTCTTATTTGTCCATGTCCAGTTTGTAGGTAGACGTGAGGTAATGGAAGAGCACAAGACGTTCACTCTAAAGAAACCAAAACACTTCAGAAGACACGGCTTTTGATTTCTTTCGTTTCCTACTATTCCTTTACTTCCATAGTTTATCGCAGCTGGAAGAGTTTGACTGTAGCTGCAATGAGCTGCAGTGTCTCCCTCCTGCTATCGGCTACCTGCACAACCTGCGGACTTTCGCAGCAGATGAGAACTTCCTCCTGGAGCTGCCTAGAGAGGTGAAGGGGGAAAATAAAATCTAACCCTAGCCCTATAATATCCACCTTCGGCTGTCGAAAAAGGAGCTTAGTTCAGTGATCGTCTTCCTTTGTTGATGAGGAAGAGGCGCCATAGCGTGAACCGAGTCCAATACTGGCATTTTGCTGAAAGTAATGCAGCATGTTCAGCGCCTTGCCAGCCTTCCTGTGCAGACTAGTGGACGTTCAGTCAGTGGTGACGATGGGATCTATGTCTGATCATGACAGCTTCCACTGTGTCTGCCTACACAACCACAGAAGCTCCATATGTAAATATGTAAAGGCCTACCTGTTTTTTTAGCAGTCTCAGCAAAACATACAATGACTCATTGTTCCAGATATAACTGAGTTATTGTTTGGCATGAGTAGATTATACAGACCTTGGTGGCTTATACTGTAATTAGGTCAGAGACCGTCCTTTGATTTTCCGTTCTGGTGAAATCAGACAGAATTGGTTCGGAAATGAAAGGCGCTCTTGTGTCTCTGCAGATCGGGAACTGTAGGAACGTGACTGTCATGTCGCTACGCTCCAACAAGCTGGAGTTCCTTCCCGACGAGATCGGACAGATGACCAAGCTGAGGGTCCTCAACCTGAGCGACAACAGGTGGCTACATGAGCTTTTGCTCCAAGGTCCAAGCAGAAGGACATATCCGTCAGCTGACCTGCGTGCCTATAGCACCGTTAAACCACATTAGTAAGCTTGGGCTTATGAAACAGAGCCTGTAATGTTTGTGACTGTCCTCCTCTTCTCCAAATCAGGTTAAGGAACTTGCCTTTGACGTTCACCAAACTAAAAGACCTGGCAGCCCTCTGGTTATCAGACAATCAGGTGAATGGCGATACTTGTCCCGTTTACAGTCTGTAGACCAGTGAAAGTTGTGAAACCAAACAGCCAGTTGGATTGAGAGGAGACCCGGGTCAATTGTCGAACATGGTCAGTTACAGTAATTTTCCGGCGTAAGGCAGATTCATCCAAACACCATTGATGTTCTAGTACAGGGTGCCTAACCTTTGTTACAGTGAGAGCTACATTTACGAAGGAAATACTCTGGCAAGCTAGGAATTCGTGATGGTAAATTTGGCCAACCAGAGTTGGGAGGGTCCCAATGAAATATAGCATTATCCATTAATCACCTCGAGATCAACCTCAAAACACACTGCGATCGAAGGGTTGAGCGCCCCTGTTCTAGTACAAAATTTTTCTTTGCAAGGAAAAAATGTTCTTTTTCTCAATGTGTTGTTTTTCTACATTTTATAAAAATGAAATCAATAATTGTCCCTGGTCTCCACTACTTTGACTTAGAAATAAGCTTTTCTGAAATAGTGTGAATTGTATGCATGGACCATTTTGAGCAATGAGGTCGTATTGCGCAGTTGAAGTAAACCTATAAACAAAGAGATTTGATTTAAAAAATAAAGTAATGTACCGTCTCTTGTGTAATGCTAATTGCATAGCTGCAGTGCGGAGCTGTTAACGCTGAAATCTCAGGAAGTAGATTACTCTTGTAAACAGTCCCTGGGCATTTGTCAGGAATTGTAATTATACAACATTACTGCTAAGCAGATAAAATAGTGAACACACAGCTTCCTGCTGGGTACTTTCAATCAGAACAAGATTGCTCCCGTCCCACGAGTGAACATGTTACATCTATATGTACACCTTCTGTAGGTCTGGGATCACACCAATACTGTAACACCTCTTGGAGGAAGTGATGTAATACAGAAGAGATTTGTGGGTAATGATTATGGTTGTGTGCCCCTGCAGTCCAAGGCCCTTATTCCACTGCAGTCAGAGGCCAACCCAGAGACCAACCAGAGGGTCCTCACTAACTACATGTTCCCTCAACAGCCACGGCATGAAGAAGGTAAGTTGTGATGCTGTGGCGGGGGGGTGGGGGGCAGTGATTTGGAAAGAGGGAGAGAGTGAGCAGCCCATTTTGGTTCTGTGAGCAAAACTCATCAGGGTACTTGAATAAGTTGAGGATGGTGAAAACAGAAGAAGATTTTGAAAACATTATCATATTTCTGCAGGCCTGGAAATATATTTACCTCATTTAGTATTTCTGCCCAATTTTACGGTTACTTGGAGATACTGGATGCTGTGCGGTAGGTCACACGTCTCCCGGATACCCAAGATGAGCTTTGTCATTGGGTTTGAGCAGAACGTCGTTGTGGGGGGGCACGGGCGTCAGCACGCTCCTCACACGGGGCCGGCCGGCTGCTTCGCTCCTATGCCTCCTGCAGATTACCAGTCTGACACTGACAGCTTCAACCCCACCCTCTGGGAGGAGGAGCGACAGAAGCGTATGACCGTGGCCTTCGAGTGTGACGACAAGAAGGAGGACGATGACGGCACTGGGAAAGTCAAGGTTCTGCTGTTTTAATCCAAGTCTAGAACTTATAATCGGTGTCTGTTATCATCATTACTTATGATCGAAATGCAATGTTGGGCCATAGTGTGACTAGTGTGATGTTCCAAATCGTAGCTCGCGGGAAAATAATGAATGATGCGGTGGACATTTTCCCCACTTACGTCATATTATTTTTCCTACCTTGGATCCATGCACGAGGAGTTAAACCCACTTACCTGCTCATGTCCCGCAAGGTCGAGATCAATCTGAAGCGCTACCCAACTCCATACCCAGAGGACCTGAAGAACATCGTCAAGTCGGTGCAGAACCTGAGAGGCGGCATGGAGAAGTGCCCCCCTGGCATGGTTGTCGCGGAGCACCAGGGCAAGGACAAGTACGAGAGAGGGTGGCCGATGGCGATGAAGGAGGGCATTGCTGAGGTAGCATCCCAGATGGAGGCCGCCAAAGGTCTCAATGCGGGGACAGATGCTGTAGGGTATGGCTTCCAGGTGAGAGCTCCTTCTGAGTTCCCACATAAAACTGTTCTGATGGCAAAACGAAAAATTATTGGTTTAGAGAGCTAACCAATCACATTGTAGAAGAGGTGGGTCCAAGCAACTAGATGAGGCAGAACCAACCAATCAGATGTCTTGGTCCTGCCTCATCTATTGCTTGGATCCACCTCCTCGACAGTCTGATTAAATAGCTCTCTGAACCAATAATTTTTTGTTCTGTATCATTTTTGTGCAAGTATAACTCCCATGAGCTTTGAAACATCATGGACAACTGAAGTCACAGCTGACGCTCCGTCTGCTTAGACTCATTGCAATCAAAACATGAATCTCACATATAGAAACAAGTAAAATCGTTCTTCTTTTTAGCTGATGCATGTTGCTCCATAAGTACCATTGCTAGCTTGCCGTAATGTGCTGACTGTTCCTGGGCCACAAAAGATGGAAGTGGGGTGATCGCATGCGTCTTGTGTGCTAGATGGCAGACAGGGACGTCCAAGAATACGCCAAAATCCAGATGATGCAACGGGGAACCAGTCAGAACTCATCTATCGAGATTCCAAACCACAAGGACAGGGAGGATTTGACTGAGAGCTCAGAGGTAAGGAGCCAGGCTCTGTATGACTACGGTTAACACGTTAATTCAGCAGATTGTGAGGAAATAACAGCAGTGTACTGCCCCCCCCCCCCCCCCCAGGACTCTCCCAACGACATCCGTATCTCTGACATGAGATCCACCTCAGCCGAACCACCAATGTTCAAGACCAAGGTTGTCCTGCTGAACAAAAACAAACCAGGTATGTCTGAAGGATCCCTGCTGCGGAGTCTCAGGCCTGACGATCCTCATGCCTCTGGCTATTTCTCACGTGATGCCGCTCAGATTCACCCCGTTTTCCGCTCCTTCAGACTCCATTGATGAGCACGGTGCTGAGAAACTGCACGGCCTGAACCCCGGCGGGCCCCCAGCCGCCTACTCAGACTACGTGCCTCCGCAGGCGTCCTCCAATGCCTTGAAAGGCAAGGCTCCCCAACAGCAGGGGGTGCAGACAGGCGAGCCCCCCACCCACTGGACAGAGAGGTGGGAGGCACTCAGGGATTCCTGTTAATGTAATGCCAAGTCTAATAATAATCCAGCCAAGCATCACGGGTGTCCAGTTTTTGCGGACCGGACTATCGCCTTATTGCCCAAAAGAAATTTTGTTAGGTGACTGAAATCTATGAATATAGATTAGGTGTTTACTAGAAAGAAATATAACAATGCCATCAATTGACTTTGTTCAAAATCTTCGGGGGAGGGGGGGGGGGGGGGGTACCAAAGGT
>JAODJX010000047.1:15923705-15954934 GCA_026776945.1 Isichthys henryi | reverse complement strand
CCCGCAAAAACCCCGCGGGGGGTGCCCACCTTTCAGCCACCGCTTACCGGGCCGGCCCGCCGCCCCCCCCCCCCCCGCAGCCCCCACAGGCCCGGCCTGCTTAGGAGTCAGCTCCTTATAACCACTCGCTAGTCCCAGAACACTCAACACAATTAACCCAACAACCACATTAATGCTAATTATGGCAGAACAGGAAACTGGGGATAAATAATTCCATGGGAGCTGGTATTCACCCCCCGCCCCCAGCAACTGTCCCTCCCCAAGGCGTAGCTTCCTGGCGAGACTGATATTTGAAGGTATTGGGGCTGAAATAATTTGTGGGTGAAAAACTGCGAGAGGCCCAGTCACCCTTTAAACCAGAACTGGTCCACTGGACGGACTGAAAAGAGTGAAAGAAGGGAGGGAAAAAAACAAAAGACGAAAACCGGATGCGAGACGCTAAAATAACTCCAATGATCTCACAAAGCCCAGCTTTTAAGCCACCAACCAAACCAGCTCGTCCTATTAAGCTACTCAGGTTCACATACCGATAACGCAGACGGCTTTGAAAACGTCACATTAAAAAGATCCAAATCCCAAGTCAGCTTCTACACAACTGCACAAAAACATGCATAAAATACCATCTCCAAATAGTAATTACGGGAGTCATTAATCGTGCACATTATTAATTTACCATGAAACTATCCGACACCGAGTGGCTTAAAAGGCAACACGTTTCCCAGGGCCGCCATAGCGACGCAGGGCTTATAAACGGCCGGGAAGGGCTCTGAGATCTCGAGGACACTTGAGCTCACTAATGCAGTCACGCTGGCATTGAACACACCACAATGAACGCAGGCGGCAGGCTCGCGTTACGGGTGCAGATTAGGCCAGAAATTACACCCAGCGTGCTTCAATACGTGCGACATTTAAGAGCTTAGGAAAAATTTAAATAAGATTTATTAACCAGACCTTACAAAGAGTGGAGAGTTTTCATTCAGCAGGTTCAAAAGCTGCCTTCCACACTGAACCAAGATGCAGACACTGACGGATGGGTGGAGCCCCTTTAACGGCCCTTCTTTACAGTGCAGAGGCAGTAGCTATATATATATATATATATATATATATATATGTAAACCAAAGAACTACAGAACTATATAAAATGACTGTACGACTAGACCACTAAAACTACTGAAGTAACAATACACAAAACTTTAGACAAGTGAACCCCCAAATACCAAAAGTATTCCTACAACTTCCACAAGTAATTGGTCCTCTTATTGCTCATCACTACAGGAGTGAAAATACACATATTGTTAGAAGCTAGACACACATACTCCTCACAAGGACATACTTAAGTGTTCGTTATTTAAGGTTAATGAGGCCAGTGAACCTAGTCTGTTTATTGAGAGGGCGGCAGCCATTTTGTACCAGGGCAGCCTAATTTCTAATTTCTTCCACATGTCAAAATAAGGTTAACTGGATAATGTGTGCTGGATACTACTGGAGAGATCTGAGATACGTTTGTATATGGTGCGTATGTAATGTTATAATACCACTTTACAACAATTACTAGTATATCGCTCTAATAGACCAAAGTTTTCCAATCCTGCGTTAAATGCGCACAAGCGACATGGTGAATGAAGGACCCACGAGGGCGACTTACTCATTTGCCTGTCCCCGTAACTGATCGCTTCGGCGAGGGGACTCCATCCCTGAGCGTTTTTCACCTTGACAGGTGCATTGTGGGCCAGGAGCAAGTGGGCACACTCTGAAGCAAAGGGAGAAGGCAGAAATTAATAGAAGCTGGAGCTTAGGGAAGAAAACAGCAGTTTTAACTTCTTCAAAGCAGTTCTCGTTTCAGAGCCGGTCTCAGTTAAGAAGCCTGCGGATGACATGGACTGACCAGGGACGGCATGGACGGGACAGCAGACTCTCCCGAGTCAGAGGAGTGATCACTCTGGCTGTTCCTCACCAAAACTTGCCCCTGTTCCCGTTAAACCGGGGAACCTGACGCAAGGAATTGCCAAACAAACTAAACCACTTCTTCTGTTTTTGAACCAGGCATAAAATCATGCATGATTTATTCAGAAGCGTGTAACGATTGATGTTAAATTACCTGACATAATCCCGCCTCCATAATCCTGGTTATGAGGCAAACATCTTAAATGGAATTAACTGTGAATAAAGATTCAGAAACAAACCATTTTGAAATCATCGGTGCACTGTCCTGCAGTAACTGTAACCCCGGTAACGCATGACAGGCCACACAAGCCCCCCCACAACACAGCTCACCCCTTGGTCAGTCGCTTCCTGTCTCTATTGTGCGGAGCTGAACAGCCAAAGGAAGTGTCTTATGTAATCTCGGCTGGAATACTGAACACGTCCCGCTGGCCGGACCCCCATTCAGGGGGCAGGGGGCTGGGGGGGCAGCTCCTCTTAGGGAGCACGGCTGCCTCACCCCTGCGCCGCTCCACACAGGATATTACATAAACAGCTTATCCACCCCAGCCTCTGGCGACCAACCACTGTCACCCCTTGAAAAAATTGACAGAGTGACCAAATCTTGAGAAACTCCAGATCGAATCACAAAATGTGGCTTTTCTGAAAACCACAAACCCCGTCAGCCTCAGAGTAAAAGGGGCATGAGAGAGGCTAAAGCTGAGGGCTGCAGCCCTACAGCGTCACCTAACCCTGTCCTCAGGGACCCCTAGACGGTCCATGTTTTTGCACCATCCCATCTCCCTGCCAGACAGCCGACATTTTTACTCCCAGTAGGGAGCAAAAACGTGAACTGACAGGAGAAACATTGGCCTTGAGGAAGAGAGATAATATCATTGGGTTTCTTCTACTGAAATAACTGCCTCTCTTCCAACTAAATGGCATTTATTGGAGTTTGATAACTGCACTAGTCTAGTTCACTCTCGAAACAGGCAGATACATAAACACACAGACAGAAACACACAAAAGAGATGCTCTACTCACCTTTCTGTCCCGTCATCACGGCCAGGTGAAGCGGCGTGTTTCCTGGAGTGGCAGGAGATGGCAGGGTTAGAGTGAACGGGATCATTTTAAACAAACAAGGGCGTCTCCTACCGGCATCCACCCTGACAGAGCAGACAAGCAGAACTGAGGGGGGGGGGGTCCCAATTAAACCGCCATTGGTGTGCGGCCAGCAGGATCCCTGAACGCATCATTCGTACGTGTGATTCCTTGACGTGTCGCCCCAGGGAAACCCCAGGAATGGGGGGGGCCAAACACCAGCCGCCCAAGCTCATTAACATACGTTGTACATTATATAATCCATACTGCCAACCTGGCTCAGATTTCCATTAACTTAATGCCCAACCAGACAGGAGATGCAGGAGGTGGGTAAACAGCTGCCTGGACTTTACAATAGCAGAGTCTCACCTAAAACTTTAAGCTCCGGGAACATTTCATTCACCCATAGAACTGGGGTGAGTATTACGCCACCGATCGCCACTGGAATTTAGAGTAACAGTTAAATCTGAATTAATATTCCTTTTTTTCCCCCTTCTACAAATGAATCTGATTCTGTTTAAATTCAAAACCCCAAAGACACAACAATACATATAATTAAGGTTTCAAATCGATATAGAACAGCAATAAATTACAAAATGCATCACCGGTGTAAATCTGGCAGTTAAGTAATTAGAACAACCTTACTGTACAAGTGGTAAGCATTTAACTTTCTGGAAAAACATAAAAGTACAAATATCATTTCCTGTATGCAATACACCTGCTAAATGCAAATTACCTACAGAATAGTGATACATTAGGTTCTATTCTGTATTCACTGAAATCGTTTGGGTTTCTCTAAAACCATGTGTGACAGTCAGGCCGATTAAAGCTTATTTCCAATAAGGGGTTTGGCTGGTTAAATCTTAAGCTTACTGAGAAAATCCAGAACACATAGTCCTTAAGTAAATAACCTGCATTTAAAACGCATACAAACAACCAGGACCATTCTGGGAACTAGATTAAAATTTTAATCTGTAAATGGTCAAATAAAAACAGAAAATGAGGTACATGGATGATAAGAGTTAGGCATTTAAATGAAATCTGAACTGAGAGTAACAGCTCAAAATATCGAAAAGTGAATTCTGACATTTCACAAGCAGAGATGATATGTTATAAATCAGAGTCAACTAGAAATGATAAAGTAATCAGTTGCAAGTTTAACATCCATCCATTTTCGGTAACCGTTTGAACGGAAGCTGGCAAATATCCCAGGATGGGGCGCCATTGGCTCACGCGCCATTCACGCCTATGGGCAATTTGGTAATTCCAGTTAGCCTCAGCATGTTTCTTAGGGGAAACCAGAGTATCCGGAGGAAACCCCACGATAATACAAGGAGAACATGCAAACTCCACACATGGAGCCAAATATGTAAATATCAATAAAACAAAATGCTTTGCAATTATGTCCTAAAATGTCCTGCAGTTTAATGACATTAAGGGCAGTTATGTGACTTCTGGGACAAGTAACATCACACACTGATTTCACTGATCAAATGGAATGTTTCCTTATGCATGATTCAAACAAACATGGAGGACAAACCTTATCTCACAAAATAACATTTACAGCTATAATTAGACAATTAGCTGTAAAACGAGGTGATAATGACAGAGTACAGAACACAAAGAAGCCAGTGGGTTTTGGTGAAAGTGATGCCAAAGACACACCGGGATGTAAACAGCACTGGCTACCAGATGGAACTAAACACTGACACGGAAGCCATTATTCTCTCATCATAATGCAAACGTGTCGAGTTTCTGTATTTAAGCTAACAACAATGTATGAAGCACTATTGTATAATGACAGCAACATGTTTTAAATGAAGGGAACGAACATTCAAACACATTGTTTAGGCTCATGTAAATAATGCCCTCTGCGAGAGGGATCAAATAAAGCGGGCTGACAGGAGATTGCTTTGCAGTACATGTCGCATTAATCTGATTGCATTTAATGCGGTTTTGCGGTTAACATGACCTAATGAATAATCATAAAGCTAAACAACTGATCTCCACAGGCTTTTAAAATCTGATTTAAGATCAGGTCAAAGTCTTAATTTGACGAAGATGACAGTGTATCAGAAATATTTCAAATTAGGCCAAAAATTACATATTATAGATACAAATTAAATATTACAAAATTACCATAACAAGGAAAATTAAGTGCAAAAGCAGCATGCAGATATTAATCAACACCTTATCAGCCAGAGACATTCTTGTTGATGGCTCAAGCCTTCGGAATTCATCCAAACCTGGAAATACAGGTAAAGTTCTCTTTTTTTCTAGTAGAATTTTACTGAACCAGAAATAGGAGGAACCTCACAAGGAACACTGCCAGTCAGGGTACACATACAGGGAACAACCATGAGTTAAATCATTCGATTTTCGGCATATTAGAAACTGGTTTTAAAAGAATATAGCTGTGCTTATCAATGTCTAGCATCAGAGGAACTAGAAATGCACAGCATTGTGGGAAAATGCGAAGTCTGAGCCCCAGTTAACCTGATGCATACTAAATGTTCTATCGGCCAGTTTTGGGACAGGAATCTGCCAGACTGGCGCCTTGGCGCTCACCGTGAAGCACATACCCACACCCACACCCCACTGGCATCTCCACACAAATGTCAGGCCAGAAGGAAACAACGTAGCACATGGAAAATGAGGATGTATCACAAGAATGCAGACAAACAGGGGAGAGGAGAACAGATCATGACAGGAGAGCACTGGCTCATTAATCTGGGTCTCAAACAAGCTGTGAGGCACTAAGAGATGCTTTGCAGCCATCTTGACCAACACGGATTACTGTAATAAGTTTCTAATCAGTTCATCTGACCCATCATTAACTGCTGCCATTGCTTTTGACATAAAGGTTTATTTATGAGAATACGTGCACTAACATCATCGTATATGACAGAGATGTGTAGTCTTCCCTTTTCGCACATGAGCAATTCAAAAAGGTTACAAATCTGAAGAGAATCCACAGGGAAGCAGTACAGTGCTACACTGTTCACATGGTGCTTATAAGACATTAGAAGCACCACGATAGCTAAGCAGACACACTGAGGCGGCGGGTCAGCCTCCCACCCCCGACACAGAAAAAAAAAGCCCTTACTTAACAGGCCAAGGTAAGAAAAAAATACTACAGCACGAACTACCGCATGGACAATATGCAGGGATGCAAATAAAACACAATTAAATGGTGAGTATTTAAGCAGGGGGAGAGCGTGGAGATGCAGACCATGCCTATGAAAGAGGAGGGGACGAACAGGATGGCAATCGGACGCGCTGACAGGAGGCAGGTTGGGTGTTTACGCCGCTAACAGAGGGGATCTGGGGGCGTGGCGGCGCCCCTCCCGGTGCCCGCGCCGGGAATCAGAGACCGAGACCGGCTTCTGGGGGGTGGGGGTTACGGAGCCCGATTGTTAGGAGGTAGCTGCCTACCGTGGACGTCCTTTTGGGCGATGTTCTGAAGGCGGATCAGCGAAGAGAGGCGCCGCACATCGCCGTCGAAAACGCAGCGGTGCAGCGGGAAGTCGTCGGCGGCCGGCAGCACCGGGTTGCGGTTCAGGTCGTCCACAGCACTGTACGGCGCCACAGCGTTGTCGTTGGGCGGCGACTGCGGACTTCGAGCCGCCTGCTTGTGGGCGCTGAGGAGCCGGTCACCGCCGACTCGCTCGGTGCGGGTATCGCCAGCCAGCGACGCGATGGCGTCAGCTTCTTCGCCGGGCCCCAGCAGATCGTCGTCCTCGCTTGGCTGGCGCTCCCTGCCCAGCGAGCGGATCTTCTCCCCGGTCATATTCGTGCCCTCTGCCCGACTCACTGGAAGCGGCTCCGGCGGGGAGGCTTGGCCGGCGAGCCCGGAGAGGTGCGTCGCTGGCAGCTCCCGGAGAGTATCGGCAGGAAGGAATGTGACACCCCGCTCAACATGGACACTAAATGCCGGACTGGAGCATCAAACATCACCATCGGGGCAAAACTCAAGCCTGGGTCCGCTCAGCGTTGAGCTAAATCCGACCGAATCCCGCTGGGACCCGTCTGCCATCTTCCCGCCACAGATCTCGCGAGAATTCTCAGCACCAAGGCGCATACGAAGAGGGCTGGGTCGTCTCGAGTTATCGCGAGACTTTGATTGAGCTCGCGGGTTAAGAGTTTTAATTTCTATTATTCTGGAAGTGTGTGTAATTAACCACCTAAGGTTTTATTCATTCTACCTCCGCTATTAGCTGTAGTCAGTATCGTAACACTGAGAAACTATTTACAATCAAATATAAATTTCATTTTTTTAAATAACTTGTTTGTGCTCTAAGCATAGCATAATAAAATGACATCAGATTTCCCACTAAATTCTTTCGAACTAAAACGTACAATTTCAATTCAGTGCATGCTTTTAACTTTGAGTATTACCATTTATTTAGATCAAGCCACACATTTACTGAAAACAAGGAGATTTATAAAATGATGTAAAGTCAGTTTTAAATTAATATTTAATGCCTATGCCTAATTTTCAAGGGATAGTTTTCGCTGACATTGACTGTAGTATAAGCGTTAGAAGTAGGGATGCAATAATTGTACAGGGCCTGGGCCTAAAGCCCACAGTGGACTGAAATTAGAGTTGTGTGATCTTCTGGGGTGAGTGCTAGGATCATTCATGGGATGGATGTCTCAATAAAGTTTGAGTACAGACTGGCTGGGCCAATTCATTTTCTCATCTGTAATTACAGCGTTAACTTGGCCTTGTGCTTTAGACACCTGCATTAGATCAATCAAACGGAAAGTAATTAAAAATTAGATCAAGTGGTAAAACAGCAATGTACCCATTGCATGGTTTTCTTTTGCATTTACATTTAATTAATTTAATCTGCTTTTATGTAAAGCAGCATACATTCTTTGAAAAGGCAGTGTGCACTTTTGAATAACTTGCATACTACATAACCTTTTGTTTTTTAAAAAGTGTATAATTAAGGCTTTTATTGAAAAAGTTTCGTGTAATTTAATTCAATTGATGACAAAACCATTTTCCCCACACAACCGAACATCTTGGCGTTCCCGTATGGCAATGTCTGTGTCGCATTTGGCTTAATGCTGCAGCCAGACCTGATTAATAATGCACCACAATTTCGCAATACCACAAGGGGGCGATGTTGGAAAATGAATTGTTTTGCGGAAGGCGCAACTGGGCTCTGAGCGTAGCAACAGATATACACACTCGCCTTCAGCTCACTAAGCATCTTTTATCAAAACTGTACCCCATTTGCAGAGTAAATTTGGATAATAATAGTCCGCAGAATTTGAAAAGCAGGGCAGCCTAACCATACTGCAAACATTACTGTGGTACCGCAGAGAGGAGCAATTAGCCCTTCTGTGATATTATGCCTGTAGTAATCTTTAGTATTTTATAACATAAAATAATTATTTTTGTCACATAATTATAAACTATAAGCTATTGTTGTTTCATTAATTGTCAATGGAATGCATACTTAGCTGAATATTAGAAGGAAGACCAAATTTGTGAGATTCCAGTTGATATTTCAAACACTAATTTATTTATTTATTCATTTATTTTTAATTAAGCTTCCTGAGCAGGCAAAAATTGGATTTACACTGTAAGCCTTAAAGCTTCCTACTTCAGCAGTTTTGGGTCCTTGTTACTTTTTTCTGTCAGCATTGACAGGAAGTATTAAGCAGATATATACGATAAGCACCAGAAATCACCAGTCTTCCCGCAAAATTTCAGCAGACATTCCCAGCAGCCAATTTTCCACACTCATCGTGTCAAATTGTGGTAGAACTTGTATGAAGGATGATAGTTATTAGATGTTTATTAAGCATTTGAACCATGGTTTTGTGGATATCTATACTGTCATGGGTTTTACTGTGATTTTTCAAGAACATGCTGAATATACTTCAATTGTTCCATCTTTGCAACCTCCATAACTGCTTATCCGTTACAGAGGTATGTTGAGCTTTGAGCCTAGACACCGTGCACAGGATGCAGGCACAAATGAAAAACATTGCAATTCAGATAATCCAATAACCGAACTGTATGTTTTTTTGGACTGCAGCAAGAAACTGGACTACATTGAGGTAAACTTCATAAACACAGCAAGAACACACACACACAAATTCAGCCAGGGGTGGGATTTGAACCCCAACCCTGCAGGCGCGAGGCCACAGCGCTACCAACTGAGTCACCATGCTGCAGTCGGCGATGTTATTGGTTAACATTAACCTTCCAAATACAGCGTCCTTAGCTTTTGATTATGTCAGCATTGCATAATAAATTGCTAGGAAGCCATTGAGACACACACACACACATCACAAAGCTTTAACAACAAAAACAAAGAAGACAAAGAACTGAATAATGTAATGTCAGTATTATCAAGGTTCATTGGCAAAAAAGAGTCTAAATAACAGCTAAAGTATGTCATGTTCTGATGTTCTGAAGATGTCATCTTCATATTTAAATTCATGAGAAGATGACCAGCGAATCTGCTGATGTCTCAGTAGGTACCAAGTGCTGATGGATGAGAGAGTTATGAAACACACTTTTTCTGGGAAGGCTTTCTCATAATGACGAGTGCTAGTATTACAGTATTACCCTGACCACAATACTCACAGCCAAGGTTTCATGTTCATGGACATTGAATGACTAACAGCTACAGAATGACTCACTTCTGGAACAAACGTGCATCAGCCAAACGTGCTGCAGGCTACTCCTGACCCCACAGAAGCTACCCACTTGCCTCGCTGGTGTCCATCTCCTGGCACATTGGCGGAGAACACGTGGACCTGCCAGCTGAGATCACATCAAAACAGAACCCCTATCGGCTGAAGTGTGCTTGGAAACATGGCCGCATGGATATCAGCACACCGTCTGTGTGTCTGCTGTTCATACTTGCTATTCCGCTCGCTTTAAAAGGAGACTATCATGCTATCTGTGAAGCTTAGAAAGTGCTCCTTGCAGGTCGCATGTTTCCACATCAATCCATTGACAGACAGACGATGTGTTAACATCCATTACGTAGGGAAAACATCATTATGTTAATTTGTTTGGAGAATACCATGCAGAGAACAGGCAAACTTTTTAAATTATTCAGTTTCTCTGTTAATGGAAACACTCGATCACAGTTTGACTCCAAATGGGGAATCCTACTAGATGACATCAGAGGGTTTTGACGGTTTTTTTTTCCAGTCAAGATTTTCCTTAGGGACCAAGGTTGCGGTGAGGTGCCACGTTAAATTAAAGAGCGCTGGGCCAAAAAGCAAAACGACCAAGATTTTTCAGGGGAACAGAAAATGAATCTGCCACAGAGGAGGAATTAAAGAGGAATGATAAATGAACAGAGATCGACCGTGGTAAAGGACTCTACTTTCCTGCCTTATCTTCCCAGAAAAGGAGGCGCGGGCGTCCTCCGCACAATGGGAATCACTCACGCCACAACAATCGACACGTATCTTTAACTGATGTTTATTAGTATCAAACCACTTTTACAAAATGACATAGGGTGGGCTAGAACATGCTGTTCACAATGCGAGATCTTAAATTACCAACTACATGGATTTTTTTTTTAATCTTGGATGAAACAGTGTAAAAGGATATGAGCCATTCAAGGTATTTTAACCTCGAACAACAGTCCAGTGGCTTAGCTTGTCAGACACGATCACGTTCTTATTGGCTAAAATATCGCGACTCACAAAAGGTAAACTCGATTTAAGTGTTTTTATTTAAATTCTGAACAAATACTTCATTTTTGCCTGCCGTATCATCATCTTGTTTTAATTCTCTTACAGTTATAAGGTAGCATAAATAGGAGAAGGATACCATCTTATTCCATATTTGAACAACATTGCAGAAATGCACTAAAGTCAAATAGGCCAAATTCATTCTGTCGTGCTACAAACTAGACTTTTACTTAAGTGTACTTCATTGTTCATTAGACATCGGTCACATTACTCAGACACATACTTATAGATTTGGCTTTAAAAATACTCGAAATGTACTGTATATATGCATATATAGTGAGTCGGCAGGGGGTCACTGTGCAGCAGCCCAGGACTGAGCTCCGTCCAGGCGTTTGTGAGTCTAGCTGGCCTCCTTCGTTGTGTGTACAGGCTAATGCTGAAACAGGGGCCAGCAGACCCGGACGGCTCAGCGATGTGCAGGGGCAACACCGGCTCTGGCTGTAAGACTCCCGATTTATCTGCATTGTGGAGGAAGTGACATGATCATCGATTTTCCTGGTAGGGGTCGCCTCTTAAGTAAAGCTTTGCCTAAGGCCCTGAAAAGGTAGAGTTGGCCCACCATTGTGTTCACTGTTTCGTTAGTGGGATTTAATTTTACTCCCTCACACCTCAGCTTGTCTGCGCAATTCCCTTCTTCTCCTCCTTACCTATCACTGTATATACCTTGTGAACTATTATGTATACACTGGAAAAAGGAATATACAGAAAATGGCTTGGTATTTACTCTCGGTCGTTTCAGTAAGACTACTCGCACACTACTCGCACACTACTCACATAAGCACGTCACGCCAAGCGAATCGCTCGCCATCTCCACAGAAAGACCAGAAAGGGACGGCCCCTTTAAAGACTCGGAATTCTCTAGAACTCGTTGCACTGGTGCCTAACTGCCTTATTTTCCAGCTCAGTGATAATAATGACAAAAAAAAACATAGCAAACTTTTGAAACATACACATTTTTATGCTGGTATAAAACCGGTTGTATTTCTATATCCAAAAACAATAACTTCAAGGTGGGGGGTGGGGAGGGGTGGGGGGCTATGCTCTGACCAAAAATGTATCACTTAAATGAAAGGTAGTAGATTATTGGCCAATCTTGGTCAGGTGTCGAGGTTACATGTCAGGACTCACTCTTTATTTGTGATTTTTTTGTCCCATGGTGTAGTATCCTGCTTACATGACTAAAATAAACACTTCTGTGTGGGAGATGTGTATGACAAGGGCTGACAGAAAATCTGACTTAAAAGCTGATTATATAAAGTTATTTGTGGAATGTTTTGATGCTGACAGTTCGTAGGGTTCCTCAGAAAAAAAGTGCAGAGGAATGGCAAGGCCCTTCTCCGGTGGCATTTGACGAACTGCTCCACTGAAAACGTGCGAAAGCAGAGGACAAAAAAATGCTGCACAGAATTCCATGTGTTCCTGTTTCTCCGTTTTATCTTTCCGGAAGCTACCGCACCTAGAAACAAGGCCGAGGACCCTGAAACGTAGTGACACCGCGTGCATCCTCTAACCGTCTCGCTAGTACCATCAGAAAGGCCGTAGACTTAGAGCTAGCGTTCGATCCATAGTAAATGGGGACTACTACAGATCTGTTGTGGAAGACGCTATATTTCGAACCACCAGCCTTAGCTGTACGGTGCTTTGGAAAAGCAGAGATGGATGGATTGGCTTTCCAGCGTGTGGAAGAAACAGGGCAGAAAATTAACCAGGATTTCAATATTTGACACACTAGTGGATTCTAATATATGCCAACAGAGGCCTGAATTGAAAATTTAACGAATGACCTTTCCCATGCATGGTAAGAAGTGCCATTAGAAACAGTAAGATAGCTCCTTGATCCTTTTAACTTAAATTATGTTGGCTTAAGAGGTTCCAGTTGTTTTTCCATATTAATACACGTCTTCTTAACAGGACAGATGAATATATCAGGAAATAGGTTTCTTCAGAGAGACTAGGGAGATGTATTTTGGAGTGAACTGAGACTTGGAAATGTCTTTTTTTTTCTGAACTTCAGGCCTTTGGAGCCAGTAGTACAGAGCAGGACATAAAATGTATATGAAAAACAGCGAAACTCTCTATCCCGATCAGATAGTGAACTTAATTCCTTTTTGTTACACATATGTATGTATATGTGAGGGGAAAACTTTAAACATCTCCCTTCGCATACATTAAGTACATTTAATCACTTGCTATATAGTATTGCAAAATTCATATTTATTCATGATTTTTCAACATGTGCTAATTAATTATAGGCAGATGAGTTGGAACATAATAGCAGGAAACAGGTAACAGTGCAAATATTAATTATATCTAACTAAAAAATACCCTGACAATTCATAATAGTATCGCAACTTCTGTAGTCTATGTACAATGTATAGCACGCAACACTTTCTTTCTAGAATGATCCTTTAACGAATACCATTGATTAGCACCACTGTACTTTTAACATTTCAAGCTCATTTGGACCTCCCTTGCTTTGATTTCATTAAGATTATGGGTGACAATGCATTTGAGAGGACTGGTGAATTTGGCAAAAAATATGGAGCCACAGAATCAACACAGGGTTGCTGACCAGTTAGCAGAGACAATACTGATGATATCTTCCATTTTTTTTAAGTATATTGTAGGATCTCTCTGGTCTTTTTTTTCACCCAACCCGATGCTAGGTGGTATTTTCTAGGATTTCATCACATTATTTCTTGGAATGAGAATGACTTTATAAGCACCCGTTCTTGCTCTCTCACAATACCTGGGATGTTTAATAATTTGTATGTCACGTTGACCTGCCGCACGAATACTTTAATTTACTAGCAAAACAAGTCAAGACTATTAATGTGTTCTCTCCCAGCTTTTTATGCTAATACTTGGATTGCGAGGTATTGGACTATGCTCCAGTCGTCACATATGAAAGCTGTGCCTTGTGACAGATATTTGCAGGCTCAGAAACTTGCTTGGGTGGAACAGCAGTGTGATGGTACTACTGGCTTTGGGCTCTGTATTTTCTCATTAGTCACTCTCCCTTAAAAGAGGTTCCAGGTTCCCCTAGAAACATCCAAATAATATCATATTTACACTGCTGTTATGAAAATCTTTGGGGAAGTTCAGTGGGATTACATGGGACTGGCTGGAAAAAAATGGAAAAGAAAACGGCACCTTCTGATTGGACATGATCCTTTCCTGTTTAGTCAGTCTTGGGAATCTGTTGGTCAGTAGTAATTGTGGCTGCCGTTACCAGATCTTCGAATGTCATATCAAAAACACACATTGGATTGTTCTAAATGAATCAGCCAGGCAAATTAGTCTGGTGGCTGGGTTAGGGTTATGGAAAAGCTTGTTTGGACATCAAAATTACATTTCACCAAAGGAGAATTTGAGTTGAGCGTATATAAACCTTAAACAATGAATCCATGGGATATGATGATATCTAAAAAGTGATCTGGAATATCCATGTGATCTTACGCTAAGCTGTCGCTTCCTTACAGCTCTTGTTCACGGATCACTCCGTCTTTAATCAGCGTTTGCATGATCAGTCTTTGATGGGGGGGGGGGGGGGGTGCCAGAGCGCAAGTTTGGAACTTATAAGTCCCGTCACGGGGCAAATTCCTCACAGCGCTGATGCTCAGCTGGCCCTGATCGGAATCGACAGAAGGCCAGGAGATAAAAGACGGCCAGCTGGGCCGATGAGGGAAAGAACAGGAGGAAGACGCCCTTTACTGACTGCAGAATACATATTCTTCTGGAGTGCTGGGTGTCTGTGCTACTTAAAGGGTACAGCACGCTCCTTTCAGCTACAGGAATGTTACTTATAGCCAGTGTTCCTGCATCTGTCAAGCAGGTGTGCAGTAAAATACGTACTACCTATTTACTATGGTCCCCAACCTGTATCAGTCAGGTCTGTTCATATTTGATCCTTCCAAATAACATGAGTTTGTAAATAAAATGCTAAGAACTACTTTTACAAATAAATAAACTCTATGCGTCCAAACAAGTCATGCGGAATGTTAAAAATATACATGAGGTTAACCTTTAAACTTTACCATTTCTATATAGCTGTCTTTTATTCCACGGCTGTAAGGAAATATTGTTTTATTTATAACAGGTCAGGTGCAGAACAAGCTCAGAAATGTCAATGGCGTCAAACACAATCCCAACAGAAAGTCGGCTTGACTCAGCTGGTCTACCGGCTGTTATCAATTCCCCACCCTCAGCTGCACTGCCTCCTGGATCTGAGTCAAACTAACAGACCAGTTCAGCTGTTCATCCAAAACTAGCTAATGATTTTCAGTGGGAATTTTCATTTAAAAAAAAAAAACTTTAATGTCATTAATATCCTAAATCCTAGTGCCATCACATCTGAGCAGAAAAGCGGCCGCAACTTTGCACAGAAATACCGAAGGCTTCGTAAAGAATGTTTTAGAGAATTCCCTATGCGCCATTTTTCGTAAGATACCAAACAATTACATGACAGTGAACAATCAAATAATACACGTTGTCTCAGAGTCACCCCACTGCTGAAGACAATTGTAGTAAACTGTTAAATGGCCCTACAAACGTAACACATGCACCAAAAACAGAAATACAATTATACCTGTTATCCACATGTGTTAGCTATGCGTGTTTCCCATACGTGCTTCCGAGTGTCTACATATACAAATGCAGTATCATATATGTACACGAGCACATTTGATGTGGCCTTGGATTTGTATGTTTTTAAAGGCAGCCTCTGAACCCTTTACTAAAACTTTCAAATCTGAGCTTTTGTGGCTATGACTTACATGGACTGAAGAGCTTGTCAGAAGGACCGTTCAGTCATGGTTGTCGCTTGAGAGAAGCTACACGACACTAACATCCACTAACATGGGGATCCTTTGGCTCCGGTGTGTCCATAATCTGGCACATGAGCCCGCCATCTGTTTAAACAAAACTTCCAACTGATAGCTAATCTCATACAACGAGGCGTTACGTGTAGATCACTGTGTACCTTATTTAATAGCGTGAGTGTTGTCAAAACAAATCCAAACGTGAGTGGGCTGCCGCACTCTACGTATGTATCATCTCAGATGATCTGTGTACATTTACTACCTGAAAATAAGACCTATTTTGTGCTTTTATTAGTATTAGATGACCAACGAATTGCACGTTGAAAGCTGTAAAATGCTCCACCTCTGATGTGGCATCGGTCGGGGTTTGCCGAGTTGTTACCGGTGCTGATTTAATTGAAATTTTCTTGCCTTGATTGAAAGCAATTTTCGTCGCACCTGCCTGGTTCCTGACATCCAGGAGCAGAGAACTTCCTACATCCTTCCTGCGATAATGTTCCCTTTTTATTCAACGTTTCCCTTGAATATATAATTATGTTGAATTGGCCCTAACGATGTGGTATTTTTGGCCGTCATGTCTTTCAGCGCGGACTGTTGCCGAACAAATGATTTTGATCCACTATATTTTATAGGGTCACAGGATCTAGATCGTTCTTAATCACACAATTGTAAATTACAATTAATGGTAAGATACATAATAACAGCCTTTAGATGGATGACGGCGATTCACAAGTAGATAATCAAGATGAAGGGAGTATTTGCGTAATTAGAACATAAATTTGGACGGAGAGCGATCAACAAGCGCAGGAAATCATGCGGATTATGTCCAGTACTGGTCTTACTGAGCGGTACCAGATTGGATCCGACTGTCTGCAATGTCAAAGGAGTCCGTTACAGTCATTCTCACGTCCGTCCCCGGCTAGAATCCACTGATGAGTGAAGAGAGAGCCAGCACCAGGTACCGGCAGGAGGACAGGATCTGCGCGCTGCCCGTGCTCCCTTGGGGGGAGGTGTTGGGTCCTGAAAGACAAGCAGAGAGACAGGCCTTGGTGAGTGCTTTTGGGAGGGACGCCTCGCCCACTTGCCAGTACCGTGAGGACGCAAGCTTATTTGGCATGAAAATGATGGCTGACACGCAGAACTCATTGGACGAGATACACAACAAGTATGGATTTCGTTCGCTGAGAAGTCACAGTAAGTCTCATTGCCGACGGGGTTTAGTGCCATTAACAGAAACTCTGTCATACTCAAGAAACTCCTGCTTCTTTGTTTCCTCACTGATTCGACATAAAATCTGTGGTCTGCGGAAAGCTGAGTGCTAATTAACAGTTGGTGGGAGACAGACGTCTTTCTACGGCTAGCTAGCACAAACAACAAACAATGTAAACGCGCCGGGACAATGTTACGTAATATGAAGGAATAAGACGAACGGCCTAAGACTTGCATATTCAGATCTGCTAAGTTGGGTTTGATTGACAGCGACTCATTCACACAAACGAGCGTTATTTCGGGGTGAGATTTAGAAATAAATGCACACCAACGCCAATCGGCCTGCTGGAGTCTCCCATTTTTGCTTGCACATCAAATATTCATTCAAATTTTCACATGACAAAGGGTAACCAAACAATAACATCGTGACAGTCTGACGAGGCTTTCATGTTGTTAAGGAAATCACACCAACGCACCTAAACTTTGGCAAGCTACTTCTGAAATAAGATGGCTTTATTGATCTCAATGGAAACTACTGGAAGTTGAATAAATTGTAATATTTATTACATAAATAAACAATTATCAAAATAGCAGGACGCTGTTCCTCTGAGATTCGCTAATGCTTCACAGTGAGGGTGTCACCGTGACAACAGTAGTAGGGTGAGGCAGATTACAAACATTTGCAAAGAGGTCACAGGCCTGCAGTTTACAGAGAGCTGCATAAGTAAAAGCTATTTAAAATCTTTAAAAAAAGAGATGGAATAAGAGAAAAAAAGCCGTGCCTGGTCAGTAAATGGAGGACGGTGCTTTTTTCACACCGTACAATGCCAAATACTGAAGCGAGTGCGGGACCAGATGGGTTTGGTAATGGGGAAAAAGGACTCCGTGTATTATTAACCTAATGGACATGCAAAAAAAAGGTGCATGGTAAAAGGGATGTGAGCAGAGAATGTGAATGAGCCGTGTGCAGCATCTGTGGTGGCTGGGTGAGTGCATGGCAACCGAGAGATGAGGAAAGCAGGGGAACCGGGTGTCCCTGCCTCATCATCGCCAGCGTAACGCGGCAGCAAACACTGCTCCCGGGACCTGCTTCGCAGTGACTCTTTCACACGTATAGAAATTAGACTGCCTTTGCGGTCTGTCACTCTAGACATAAAGATAAAGGTCTAACAAAGGCATCCCCCTTATTTCCTGGTCAGGAAAACTTCTAGAAAGATTCATGATGAAAGTTGTCAACAAGGAAATTTGTCACCAGCGGCGAGGGGGTTGAATATGGGGGCGAGGGGGTAGGTATCACATAGATGGTAGAAGTTGTTACCCATCTGTGGAGGGCGAGGCACGAGCTGCGAACCTCTTGACAATCGTCTTGTGGCCGACCAGTTGAGGAATGTTGGCTGCAGTCTTGAGTTCATTATCATGCCCCCCGCCCCGCCCCAAAGGCCAATCTAGGGTCTGAGTTTCCCATGAAAGCAGAGGATGTTCCTTTACAGGATGACAGATACCCTGTAGCACTGTCTGCTTCAGAGATCTCCTGAAAAACTCCTGTTTATAATGCATTAAATTGGGGAGAATCACAATTAGCAGGTCAACACCTGCACTACCAGGTGAAACGGCTGGGGGACAATCTAAATGAATGATCCAGTGTTTGTGCCAAAGATCTTCATATGCAGCTCCACCTGTAACCTTTATGTCTGGCAAAAACACAATTACTGCATTGCAGATTAGCATATGGCGGCCAGGAGCGGTTTGCATGTGTGATCAGCAAAATCCTGAGGCATCCAAAGTGGCCTAACAGCCTACAAACACATGTAAGCGAAGAGTTTCGCAGATATCCCTGGTGCTGGTACCTGATCCCTGTGAAGGCGACTTTCACAGATGGCCGACATGAGAATGACACCAGTTGAACTCCACTATAAAAGGTATTTCCGCTAATCCCCCTGGTATCTTTCGATTTTCCAGTGTTTGGTACAGCCTGGGGGGGGGGAGGCTGTAACAGGTGACCCCAGTATCTCTCCTGGTACTTTCATAACTCCCCAAATGACAACGAAATGGCTGCTTCTCCATTCTACGCAGGGCCATGGAGCCCTTTTCAATTAGCACAGGTAATTAAATTCATAACCAGCAGGCAGCATTTTAATCGGTTTAATGCCATTTAATTTATTCGGAAAAAAGACACAATTTCATTTGGCGCATCTTTGTTTATTGTGAAGACGAATAACTTCCTGCTGGTGCCCATCTCCATCTCCTCGAGTTCGTTATGCCAGCGTGCCAGCTTGACTCAACAGAAAAATGTATTTGTAAGGAAGCTGTAATTTAGTGCAAGGTCTCCGTTGATATCCACAGCTGCTGTTTGGCCCATAAGCGACAAGATCAACATCAAAAACGTTGAATCTTGAAAACTGATAAAATCCAGCAAGGAGGCTGAGAAACAGGGAAAAGTCATTTTTAATTCTGTGGAAACTGGATATTCAGTAGTCTGAGTAAACTCTGTTTAGCTATTCTCCACACTTTGATCCTCAAATCAAGATTGTATGTGTTCATCTTCACATAACCATTCGGAAACTCCCTGATAGTAACATTAGGCTCTTTTGTGGATCTCTGGCTGGTTAATATTTGTTCACTTCCTTTAGGGGAAAAGCAAAATCTGATGCTAAATGGAGAGAAAATGCAAGGCAGGAGATGTCGCTGCATCATCGGAGAGCCTTCCGACCAATGGACACGGAAGAAAGTGCTCATTATCGACCAACAGCCGAACGATTTAATTAGCGGCTCATTAGCGAGCGGACATCCGCTGAACGAAGCGTCGCGGTTCGAGGCAGCTTCTGCAAGCCCATTGTAAAGGAAAGCATCCGGACAACCCGGTACTTGTGTGGCCTTGCGGCGTGGAAGGCAGAACTTCACGGACATGGTGAGAAGACTCCAAGCTGAGCCCCGAAAATTCCTATTACATGCCCTGATGCTAGGCTAAGACGACCTGCGAGGTTAGGTAAATTAATTGTCATCTGGTGGATGGGAGATTTTCTAAAAATATATGTAATTAAGGCTTTTTTTTTAATCACAAGTTTGCCGGTATGAATATTGATGGACCCCTGCTGAATCCCATTAATGTTAATGTTCTCACTGCACCAAGGAGCCTTTGGGAATGTTTAAGCTACAGTGTCTGGCGCTGGGAATTCGAGCCCGCAGATCGACATCAGCAGCCCCCGGACTCTGGCCGGCAGTCAGCCCCCCCACACCGGCTTCTGTCCCGAGCTTTAGCCGAGTGCTCAGGTTTCAGTCCACTGTGCCCTGACAAGGCGGCCCGTTTAGAGCCAAGCTAGATACCTTGTCAGATTTAACATGCTCCACATTAAATTTACTTCACCTTTGTTCATATAAATTTAGCTTCTTTAAAACTGACAAGTTATCTTGTTAACCCAAAAATCGAGCTTTATAATGTAGCCCTGATCCAATTTGGCTTGTGTTTTCCATCCATCCATCCATCCATCCTCCAAATGCTTACCTGGGCAGAGTTGCAGATAGTAATAATAATAATAATAATAATAATTATAATAGTTATTATTATAATTATTATTATTTTTACCCCAGCCTTGTGCTGCTGCAGCCTGACCAGGATGAAAGATCATTTTTACAGAACTGATGTTTGTTATTGACGGGTGGGGGGCCTTTGATTCGATTGACGGGCATAGGTTCAGTGCTCAGGGTGGTGGCCAAAGCGAAGGCAGCGGCGCAGATAACGTGAAAGGGGGGAGGACACAGGCCTTACTGGCAGGTGAGCATATCCAGCCCAGTCAGCTCAGGTTATAGTGACGTGGGGAGAATTCAGCTTCTGGGGACCTATAGGGTGGATTTATGTGGCTGCATAATTAATCTATCATGGACGATCAATTTCACGCTGCAAATATGTCTCACAGCAATACAGCCTCTCGCTTTCTTAATGCAGTTAAACAGGTTTAAAGTTTTATATATTTATTATTGTGGCCATTTATTATTCTGTTCCTTATTACCGCGGCTCAGCGTGGTTCTGCCTTGCCGAGTTAGCTCTCCGGGTCCACATTAAAGCAGAACCATTCATCACTGGGCCAGAACGGCAAACGGCACCCGCTGCAGCTCCTGGAGGGGCATCGAGGGGAGGGGGGCCTCCTCGCCCCTGATGGTGCCGCTTGGACGCGCAGTAGGAAGGCAGCGAGTGGGAGATGACGCACTCGGGCTGTGGGAGAGAGGCGAATCGATCTGGAAGAGGATCAGCGCTCTGGGTCAGAGGCTGGGTCAGTGATTCTGCGGTGGTGTCGGACGCAGCCGTCCATAACGAGCAGGAAAGGACATGCTGAGAGTGGGCAGAGGGCTCTAACGAGACAGGAAACCTTCCCATTGTCTTCCTTAATGACAGCGGCCTGGGATTTAATGTATCACTCCGTTTGAGGCTCGGACCACCAGCGCCAACTTGGGGGGGATACCGCTATTGCAGCAATCCGCACAGGGAGAAAGAGCGCCATGCATCTCGGTGAGCCACCTCGAGCTGGGGGCATGTAAGTGTCCTCGTCAGCCCCCTCCCCCATGAAGAGCGATAGGGATTCACCACGTGTAACATCCTTTAATGAGCATGTTCAAAAAAATCACCTCGGGACCAAAGTAACATGCAGAAAACCCACTTAAACAGCTCACGTTCTGGTTTAAAGACGTCAACAGTGATTATATATGGCCTCACATCTTCTTCGCAGCAGATTCACGGGCTACGTTCAGAAGATACACACTGTTTGAGTTATGGGGCCGGAAGCACTGAAGCACGGAAACAGCAGCAGGTCACACAAAGGTGAACAAGATGGCTGCCAGAGCAGGATCCACATTTGAGGGGGTTTTGGGCATGCAGAGAGTTGCAGGGAAACGGGTTAGAAAAGGGCAAAGCTGGCCCTGTGTTTACTTGTCACCATAGTGGGTGAAAGATGAAAGGAGAGCCGGTATCCGGGTTGGTGCATCTTGCAGTCTTTGATCTGTGTCTGGCAGAAGCCGCTCAGGTCAATGTGTTTTATGTAAGAATGGGAAATCACGGCCTAGGGAAACACCCCAAAGAATGCGGCCGCGGAGAGATCCCCAGTGGCGCAACCTGGCGGGCAGCCATCTCGCGTTAGCCTATGTAAATATGTCTGTGGGAAAGTTAGTTCCCCTGAAGGACTCAGCTAGCCAAGAGGAGTCCGTCTCCAGCTTCGGTATTTTTACATCTCGGGATGAAGGCAGCCTGGGGGCTGGGGAAGGGGGGGTGGGGTTTAGCTAACATAATCGAAACAGAGAAAAACAAAACAATCTTCGGAGATAGATATAAACACGCCGTTTCGGCGGGGAATGGAGAAATGAAGTGAAGACAGTTCTCAGCGAAGGCTACAGAGACTTTCATTCTGTCTCTCAGTCAGTTTATTGAGGAGAGGGGGTGCACTCAAAAATAATCGGGGGATCAGGTGGGGAAAAACTGATCCAAGCTGATACGGTAACCTTACTCACCTTCTTGGTGAGGTGCAGCCTCCACGCAATATCATGTTGCTCCATATACTCTTTTCACAAATACAAACAGTATGATATATATTCTACAGCATGAGTTTCACTCAAGCTACAGGGCAGAACTGCTTTCACGGAAATCAGAGCGGCTAAAGGATAATAGCTAAAGGATTGAGCATAAACTCAACAGAAACTGCTGGGCTGTAGAAAAGGGCAGTTTATGTGCAAAGACAAAAATTAAATTAAGGCTGAATTCAAGGTAGATGACTCTGTCTGAACACCTTCATTGAAAATTCATTCTGTTCTCATGGACATGTTTACACACTGAGGGAGGAGTATGGAATGCAGAGTGATCTGTGAAATAAAATTGGTACAGATATTATTATTATTTTACTGCAGGTAATAAGAAAATAACAAAACAGAAAGTCTGATTTGCATGGTGCTTCATACCTGTGATCTGTTTAAAGTGACTCCAAATTAAATATGGACACTTGGAGCACAGAGCCTTAAACGTCAACAGAGACTAATGCTGTAGGGTAGTTGCTATGGGGAGGGGGGTAACCATCACCTTTTCAGGGTCTGCCTTTGCCTCAGGGCAGGGGAAGCGGTAGTGGAGGAGGTGGGGGGGGGGGCCACTGCAAAATTTACCAAGAGGGCCCATTTGGCAAATTTTATGATCACACCTAATTTGCAATAATTCGCTGAACCCACACCCCCCAGCACAGTCAGCAAATTTAATCAGGAAGGCTCCGGACCCCCCGCAACCCAGTAGGATAAGCAGTTTGAAAAATGGATGGAAGGATAGACCCCCCTCACCCACCCCACCCCTGAGAGAAAGGTAAGCTGGTAAAATGGAGTTTTCATCGTGATATTAAGGGCAAATACCAACGGTGTGAAGGAAAGGCAAGAAGGCGGGGGAACGGAGCGTCCGAGGAATGGGTAAGAGTCGCTGGCAGGCCAGGCTAGGGGACCCCTGGTCGTTTAGGAACTCCAAGCCAGCAGCTGAAAGTAAACCCCTGGTGCAGAGCGGACATCATTAAGGTAAGCCAATGCACAGCCCACAGGGACGCTGGAACCGGGAAGCAGGAACACGAAATCAATATGCCAGCACCGGCGAGGTGAGGCGGGGCGGAGGAGTGACAGGGACCCGAACGAAGGGCTGGGAGAATCACCCGCATCAGGGAGACAGAGCCTCCCCTGGGAACAGGGAGCTGGCGGCCCATTCAGGAGGAGGGAGGAGGCTCTGCATGTCATGCTGCAGTGGAGGCTACCAGTGCAAACAGGTAATCAAGTGTAAACATCTTCCTCAAATGTACAGTGGAGAGATTAAAAATGCCTTCTTACAAGACAGGGGGGAGTAGTTGAACACTGTGATCTGAATCTGATCGGGGGGGGGGGGGCAGTTCCCAAAAAGGTTACAGTACCATGTGGGGGGGTTGAGGTATTAGAGCTCTAGGGATGCTGCTGTTGTACAGATAATTGATAATACCGTTTTCAAAACCTAGAACATAAAGATACTTGCGTGTAAAGCAAACCATATACTGAGACTGTTAAAGCGGTATCACGGTTACTTACGGGTCAGAGGCACACTGGCATTGGCTGAGCCTAACTTGTTGACAGCTACGCATGTGTAGTTGTCATAGCGATCGTCTGTTATGTTGCTCATGGAGAGGATCGATCGGGAGCTGTGGGTTTTGATTTCAATACCGTGTCCGCTGGCAAGCCTGTAAGTCAGAGGCAAAGGGACACTATGACATCACGTAGGCACAACACTGAGAAGTAACGTGAAGACGGCAGAAATGACACTGATGTAATGATATGACCCTGTGATGCAATACAGCCCCGTGATACAAACACGACATTGTGATGCGTTGTAATAATGAATTTGCATTACCACTCTGACCGGTACGTGACGTGACAAACACAAGCGTGCAATGTAGCGTAAACGCGACATTGTGATGTAACGGACACATGACACTGTGATGTCACCCAAACACTGTGTTCTGATGCAATCACATGAAAACTTCAATTGTGGAAATGCATATTTCAGTTGTGCTTTCATCTTGCTTCCAATTGCTACCATTCAGTATCATTTGGACAAACCACACATTCCAGTGGAACCAAAGGCTTTTTTTTTCAAATTCTGAACCTAAATGAATAGTATTGACATGCAGCCAGACTATCATCATCTCTGGGTTTGATTTTTCAAGCACTTTTATTCTGCTCATTGTCTGCACCTTCATTCTGACAAATGTTTCATCTCAATAATGCCCAGCACATCCCTATATGGCATAATTCATCTGTAGATCGTGTGTCTTGTTTCGTGCTGCTTGAAAACCAAAATGGCTAACAGAAGTACGCGAGTCCAAAGACAAAGAGCTAATGGACTAAATGGCCTCATGTTAGGAAATTGCATCGCTTTATGAGTACTTTGATGAAATTACCATGCAGCCAGTCTAAAAAGAGTGGCACCCTGCACACCATCGGTCCTTCCTGGGAGGCAGCTCTGCTTGTGCTCTCATTGGACGGCGGGAGGCTAAAAGGACCTCAGCGAGCGAAAGGGCCACCTTGTCATTGGCTGAGGGCAAGAAGCCGGCTGAGATCAAAAGCAGAACGAGTCCTATTCTTGCAACGAGATTTTTGTGGGGATTTTTTTGATGGATTTTTGTTTTGTTCATTGGAGCAATTTAAATATTTTATATGTTTTCCCATTTGATATGTATTTTACATTTTGTAACCTGATGCTGTGGTTTTTAAAAGCCCTCTGAAATAATCGTTAAGGTTCTTCTTTTATATTTCGACCATCCAGCAAGTTTCCACGGGAATTCGGAGACACCAGACTGCAGTTTGTTTAGCATTTCACGTTACGTCTAACACCAAAGTAAACACATAATCCCACGCATAATCCCAAACAGAGAAACGTCTCCTGTGCGTATTTCATATTATTAAGGTTTAAAAGCGCTTTTGATCTCAGGTGTTTCCGAAGGTTTAAGCTTAGCAACAACAAACAGGTATTAAGGTATGAACAACAAGGCTGCACCAAACAAAGAACCTGTTATTTTTAAGGATGGGATGGCTCACTTTTTAAGAATATGGTTTCTTGACAGTTTGAAGCCTGCACTGGACAATATTCGAGCCATATCCTCAATTTTGCCCTGGGGGGCATTTATAATTGCTTGTGGAATAGTCCATTGTACTAAGGGTGGAGGGGGGTGTCTTACCTTTTCTTGCCTTTATACCACTCAAAAGAAGGCGAGGGGACCGCAGCAGCTTCGCACCTGAGGAGGGCGCTGTGTACTGACCCCGTCCCGGTGAACTTCACCTCGTGTATGATAGGGGGAACTGTGGAGGAAGAAAGGAAACAGTGTCTACACACCCCTCTCGCTAGCACATTAAGGCTGTTTTCAGTTATTTTGAATAAACAGTCACATGCGTGACTAATTTGCAGCGATTTCGTCGTGCTGCTGCGTTAGCGTTTTGTAAACGTTTCGCTGTTTTAGAGTGAGAACACCAACAGCTGCAATATCGTCAAACACAATTACTACCGAAAAATGGCATTTTAAAATTTGTTTTAGCGTCACTCTGACTGCCCATTCCACACTATATTCTGTTGAGCTATTAGCTTTGCTATCACTGACTGTATTTTAGTTCATGTCAGAGATGTGCTACCATTTTGTCCCTTTGCGGTCATGCTGACTGCAGTTAATGCTCCAGCAAGCCCCCTTTTCAACCCCCACAAAATCCGAGGCTACATTGTGTGTGGTACTTTGTAGCCTAATGGGTAAAAATAAACAAAAGATTATTATTTTTTTTTATCCTCACAGTGAAAGCAGCAAATGGGTGAAATTGCTCATTTGAGAAGGTAATTACACTTTAAGAAGATTAGTCACTTTTGTCTACTGTGTGTCTCGTGACTCTAGAAACACAGAGAAGTGGAGTTAGCGAATACCGCCGAATTTTAACAGTAATTAAACACTGTAATTATCTGCCCACCCCGGCTCTAACGTATTACTGTGCTCAGGCACCAATTACACCGGCGTGACCCACCATGTATCACACTCCACGTGACAATTCGAACCCGGGGCAGCACATGCCCTGAAAGCTGGTACAAACTTATCTAACCAGTATGACCAGGCTGCACAGTCAGACTCAAAATGGTCAAAAGTAACACATTTATATTAATTTATGAGCATTTAGGCCATGCTATCTTTAGGGTCTTCATATGGAAAAATATATTTAATTTTTAGATTCCACACTTCTCCCTTTGGGGGTTTAATGTGTTACAGTTACACTCCTCTCTGCATCTCGTGTTTATTCCGGAAGTCCATAACACAAGTAGTACCCAATTTACTCAAATTCACCCGGCAAATAACAGGTATGTTTACTGTGTCTAAACATGTCTTTGCATGTACTAGGGAGGTGGATCAAAAATCGCACCTGGACGTTCTTACATATTTCTACAACATGTACCAAAAATGACAGCTGAATACTAATGTATAATTTTAATATGTATTTTACTGAGAAGGTGGTCATTAAGTACTTTATCTATTTGGGAATATAGCTCATGAATCACACCAGTACTAATGTAATAGTTTTCTATATGGTTTTGTTGAAAGAATAGCTTATTAAATACATTCTTGAATGTGGAATATTGTCCATAAATCACTCGTAGGTTTATAATGGATTTTTTAGGAGGGCCACTGAATGCATTTGCTTTTTGTTTTTACATATAACGCCCATGTTATGAAGCAAGCTGGTCCACAGCTGGCACTTGGCTAATAGGCCATGGCTTTAATGAGAAGGTAGCCCAGTTAGCATTTAACTAATAAATCAGATGGCCCAGTTAGCATTCGGCTAATAAAACAGGCAATTAGTAAGAAGATAGTCCAGTTAACATTTAACTAATAAATCAGATGGCCCAATTAGCATTCGGCTAATAAACCACGCAATTAGTAAGAAGATAGTCCAGTTAGCATTTAACTAATAAATCAGATGGCCCAGTTAGCATTCGGCTAATAAACCACGCAATTAATAAGAAGATAGCCCAGTTAGCATTTAACCAATAAATCAGATGGCCCAGTTAGCATTCGGCTAATAAACCAGGCAGTTAGTAAGAAGATAGCCCAGTTAACATTTAATTAATAAATCAGATGGCCCAGTTAGCATTCGGCTAATAAACCAGGCAATTAGTAAGAAGATAGTCCAGTTAACATTTAACTAATAAATCAGATGGCCCAGTTGTCATGCCCTGCTCGTCCGATCCTCCCGTGTGCCACGCCCCCTAATTACTCACGTGTGATTCCCTGATTGTCTCCAGCTGTGTCCAGTTACTTTGATTAGTCCTGTGTATTTAAGTCCTGGTCTTACCTGTTTTCCGTATCAGTCATTGAAGTTAGTTGGTGTTGCTGTGGCATGTTACTCGTCTCCTGTTTCCCGTTAACATTAAAACCCCGTTACCCTGTATCCTGTTTCCCTTCCTGCTCGCTCGCACGATCGCCCGTCCGCCACTCACTCTACGCCCGATCGTAACACCAGCTAGCATTCGGCTAATAAACCAGGCAATTAGTAAGAAAGTCCAGTTAGTATTTAACTAATAAATCAGATGGCCCAGTTAACATTCGGCTAATAAACCAGGCAATTAGTAAGAAGATAGTCCAGTTAGCATTTAGCTAGCATTACCAACATTTTCTACCTATGTTTAATAGGAAGATCAGCATGCTGTATCCATATCCCCATGCAGATGATCTTAAGCTGCAATTTTAAATATATTCAAATACATTAAATTAAATAGTACTTAACAGAAAATTGGGTATACATAGCATATGGGTGCATTAATGTCAACATTTTGAGATGCTTTTGTAGGTGTTTTTATGATGCCGATGATGATGATTGTTATGACATTTTAATTAGTTATGTTATCTGAGATTTTTTTTAGCACATTTCCTAAAGCAGATAGGATAGGTATGACCTGTGTAATTATACTTCAACGTTCCATTTCCAGCTGCTTAGTCAGTACAAGGTCAAGGGAAATTCATGCTTTTTTATTTTAATTGCTTGAGCCTCTAGTCTGAGGCGGGAAATTTACCATGCAGCAGCTGTTTCACTAACTTCTGCGTGTGATCATCTCTCTCTGTGTCTCACTCATCAGAAAAAGGGGCTTCTGGCGTTCTCTCCGCTAAATGAGGGGCAGTAGTGGTCAGAGCGTCTTGCAAGTGGCTTCCAGTAATGGGTTAGAAGATTCTACATAACTCAGTCCACTGAAATTATGAATAAGATAAAGGGCAGAACAAATCAGGCCCAAACCACCTCACGAATACATAGCCATCGAGAAAATCGAGCTGGTAACAATAATGAATAAGGTGCTTGTTTGGCTTATAACCGGTGGTTGTCTACTCAACAGCTATCCATTTTTTAAGAGTTACCGACCAGAATATTTGTCCCACTTTGAGTTTTCTGCTTTCATTGGTTTTACCTTGTGCCCCCACCCCCGGACCTAAACACTCTCCACTTATAACCACACCCAGAAGAGTCATGCTAAGATCTTCCTGAACACAAAGAGTTCTCCTCCTGAAATCTACTTCCTGTTTAGCCAGCTTGGTGGGAAGCCGATTCTCCGACGGCATCCTTGACGCCCTACGTGCGGAGTCACCGATTTCAGCTTCGTGAGCCTGAAAGAACAGCGTTCACCATCCGGCGTTCCCTGCCCTCTGACATTTCGTGCCAATGGTCTGAATCAGCCAATGCCCTGTCTTCTAGTACGGCAAACATATATCGTGGGGACGGATGTGCCTTTAAGAAGGTCGGATTGGCAAAAAGAAAAAAAGAAATACTGAAAAAACATAGTATTGAAATGGATCATTCCATCTTAAAGATCCCCTGAAGACATTAACACAGTATAGCATGTAATGTAGTTTATAAACATGCACGTTGGCGTGCCTGGAAGGCAGATGTAACTTTAAGTTGTTCTGCAGTTAGAGGTGAAGTCACAGCCCCCACCACTGGGGATCAACCACACAATCACATTTTTGCTCATAAACCCTTATATAACCAAATGAAACGATTCCTGCTTCTTTCACTGCAGGGTAGTTTAATGCCCTCGTATACAGCAGCCAAGCCAGCATCTCCGGCCCTTGGTATGAAACGCCTCGTTTCTCCCCTCCTAGCACCTTGCCCCCCTCCCCCCCCAATTCCCTACAGTTACCCCAGTAATCGTCTGCACCTGACTGTTGTTAGCTTAATGAGCCTCCACTCAGGTTCATTTGGTGGGGGGAGGGCATCCAGTGGGCGTGGCATATGTAGTACCTTACGCCGACTTTGTATTGTTCCACTCCATAGGGGATGAGGTTCCCACCAACCCATCCCGCGCCCCTGTCTGTGTGCCAACCTCCTCCCAGCAAAGCGAATGGTCCACTGGGACAGCGTGAATGGGCCCCTGGACAGCAAAGCCTGCTGAATTTTGCACACGATTCGTGAAACGCCATTCCCCCACCTGCATTAGTGAATATTCCCCAAAGGCAGTGTTTACAATTCCTAAAAACAGAAAGAGAGGGGTCCTATCTTCATGACAAAATGTAGCAAAGTATAGCCTCACTCTGCGCCTTCATAACACACTGTCAGAAAGTCGCCAGCCAGACTCTTACGTCTCGCCATGACCCCAGTTCACTGATTCCTTTGTTAGAGAAGACAAACTATTAGCGGCTGCTTCATTATATAGTGATACCCGTATTATACATAAGCTATTTGCATGCAACAGTAGCCAATATGTGATTGTGAAACCGGTTTGTGCCGGATCTTTTCCGTTATCTCTACAGTCCTTCTGTTTTTTAATTACTTCGTTAACACGACTAGGTACGGGGTGTAACTTGAAGCCATCCTTGGGTGTTATGACATGGGATTTGGAATTCTAGGTCCTTATATGGCAATGTCTAAGCTCATTGGCTGCCAAAGACTGGACAATATATACTGATTGGTCTCTGGAACTGGGAAGGTGCTTCCAGGCCTATGAAAAGAGACGCGGGTCAGTTCTTCTTTGTCTATCTCATCATGTACTCATGGGTATTGTGTTGCAGTGCTGAATGCTGCCTAAAGACCTCACTTCCATGACACCTTCTTCAGCTGCATGTGTCATGTGACTCCACACATTTCCGTATTGCCATGAAGACAGACTCCTGGGGTTATGCACAGCAAGTTCGCAGGTACGGCTTCCTGGTGAACGTACGCACGAAGTGGTTTTCGCACTTTTGGATCACGATCTAGCGCGCTAAAAACAGAATTGGTGGCACTCCTGTCCTTGTGACGCTCGTTCATCAGGCTCCATCAATAATCCTTACCAACAAAAAGGGAGGTGCAAATCATTTACATATTAACCCGTAGAACGCGACAAACGTGATTTTCACACCAATTACTCTCAGGCTCATAACTTTGAATAGAATCTCATCTTTGGAATCGAGAGAAGTTGATCTGGTTGGCCAAGTTGTAGTGTTGTGTGCTAAACTATTCCGGAATAATCCTGTGCAAAATGAGGCATATATTAACATTTTCCACCAAAACGCACCCCAGAAAAGAGAGCGCATATTCACTTCTGCAATGATCCACACACAACCAAGTATCGTTAGAGTAAATATAAACAAAACAGATGTATGTTTCTCCTTTAAGTATTTGTTTTGAGATTTTATTAGGATTTGGTGTCCATTTGTGGTTGTGTTTGTGTTATTGCTTCAATATTCACCCCACTCTCACAGTCTGTATTCATACTGAAAATAAAGATCAAGCGAGCTTTTGCCCTTCTGTTCCATGGGAGGTTTCCATCCTCCCTGAGCTCCCCTTAGGACACCTGTGTGTGTGTGTGTGTATATATATATATATATATATATATACACAAACCGGATTCCAAAAAAGTTGGGACACTATACAAATCGTGAATAAAAACTGAATGCAATGATGTGGAGGTGC
>JAODJX010000047.1:15835756-15858725 GCA_026776945.1 Isichthys henryi | reverse complement strand
ATGCTGAGGCTAATTGGAGTTGCTAAATTGCCCGTAGGTGTGCATGTGCGAGTGAATGGTGTGTGAGTGTGCCCTGCAATGGGCTGGCCCCCCATCCTGGATTGTTCCCTGCCTCGTGCCCATTGCTTCCGGCATAGGCTCCGGACCCCCCGCGACCCAGTAGGACAAGCAGTTTGGAAAATGGATGGATTTATATTATCACTTACCGAGAAATTTGACTTAAAGACTTAGACTTAGGATTGGCTCTCATTCATAACCTGGAGACTAAGAGTTTTGGACATTTCTTCTGGGCTAAAGGTCAAGCAGATTCAGGTACAACCCTTGTTTAATACAGGCTTTACGGTACCGGCTAATTTTCTCAGAATACACATAACATCAAAGCCAAGGAATCTGCAGTCATAGTCTTGTTTCTACTGTTGGCTCATGACGATAGCATTCTGGGACTGTACATTGAATTTTCATTTAGATAAAAATATATAAAATAGTAGTAAAAAGCCATGACTAGTGTTCTAAATGCACACACTCTGTATTTACAGACACTGTATAAACAAACTGTCCATTTAACATCAAAACCTGGCTGTGCTGCTATATGCTAATTTAGCCACAGGGGGCGCCAAACAGAAGGGAACAGACTAAATGGCATTCCAGGCCAGCTCACAGTTGACAAAGCTACCAGCCATTCCCCGCGGCCCACATGTTTTGTTCCGCCTCCCCCCAGCATCTCATTTCGCAGAACCTGTCGAATTCTTTTTGAACGGTGACACTGGGCCGCGGGGAGATGGGCTGTACGACTCGGTGACCTAAATCTACACGGGGGGCTGCAGGATATCAAGCCAAGCTATTACCCCCTGACAAGCGTCCACTGCCTACAGCTGAGGACCTCGCCACCAAGATGGAGCTCCTCAAAATTGGATTCGTCCAGCAAACCTTTTCCAGCAGAGACCCCACGGCACATGTCAGTCACGTACCAGGTTGGGGGGAGGGAGAGGCTCCTCCGCAGACACATCACATCCTATTTGGGGAGAGCACCAGCCCTTGGCCTTTCCCAAAACATCTCTCGCCCTCGCACCTTCTCTAAACAAAAGGCAAAGTTATTACAGCCTCAGTGATGAGCTCATGTCTCAAGGAGAAAAAACAAAGCAAAGCATGTAAACGAAACACAAAACGAAATGAAACAAAACAAGGCAGTGAGCAAGAAACAAATCACAGCGATATGCATTTAGATAGGCAGCCTTCTGTTCCGGCCTGATCCTGCTGACTGCTTTGCACGCCGAGAGAGACCACAAATGGAGAGGTGTACCTCAGGGCCAGAGTCTGGAGGGAAGGTGCGAGAAGAGATAAACCCAGAACCAGGCCAGAGGTCCTACAGCGAAAAGCAGGACCGTAGGACTGGCCTTAACTGCGCACACTGCATCACAAACACCACAGGCTATTTAAGGTCCCATCGACCAAGGGGTCCAACAAAAATCTGGATGCGCCTGGTTCCCCTGGGCGGGGTGTTGTACTTCATGAGCCCCGTCCTCTGGCCACTGGGCCATCTGGGCTAAGCGAGCCCTACACCTTTAAGCCCCACCTGAGCGTGGCGTGTATCAGTGAGCAGGCAGCCCTGTCAGGACATCAGGCAGGAGTGGGGGGCGGGGCGGGCAGGAGCGGCCATTCTTCGGCCAAGCGGCTCGTGTGAGGAACATTATAGGAGGAGCTGCACAGTGTTAAGAGGCACTCCAGAGCTGTATGAGGACTCGCCAAGGGACGAGAGAGAGAAAAAACCTGCAGGGAATCATTTCATAGCTGGATGGTTTCAGACAAAAAATATATAAATTAAAAATGAGGAAAAAACCTGTAATCTCTCTTTGTTTTTGTTTTGAATGCAGGCGCTGCTTTTCATCGCGAAATGCCATATTGCTGCCAGGATGCATGTAAACGCGCATGCCAGACTCCCACCAAATTTGGGTTTCTATGGCAACGCCGCTTGCATGGTGCCCTCCCAGTTGTGGTTAACCAACACAGTACTATACAGTCACTTTAAAGTCAAATACACATTTTATGCAAAAACACAGAAGATATTAGAGATAAAACTGCAAACACCACCAACACTATGAGCCAGATCTGAATTTGTGAAGGCATCTAATATACATCCATGTTCCCGCTACATATCCTGAGCAGGATTACAGGGCGGTGGGTGGGGGCAGGGGGTGGAGCTTGTCCCAGGCAGCACAGGGCATAAGGCATAAGGGTATATCCTGGTTAAGATGCCAGTCTCTTGCAGGGCATAAACTTTTAAACACTAAGGCCAATTTATAGATGTCAATTAGTCTCACTGCATGTTTTTGGACTGCAGGATTAAATCTCCAGAACACACACAGAGAGGAGGTAGGACTCAAACCCCCAGCCTGGAAGTGTGGGGCAACGGTACCAGAGACTGATCCACCTACTAAAAATAGCTCAGCTGAAAGTGATGCGTCCTGCAAAGGTGATGCTGTCAGGCTACAGTTGACGGTGCTGAATACCACCTGCACATACAATGTCAGTCAAAAGTTTGGACACATCTACCCATAGAAATGATTATTTGTACTATTCCTTACATTTTAGAATACAAACATCAAAACTATAACAACATATGGATTTGTGCACTAATACAAAAAAAAAAAAAGTATGTAAAAAATTTTTTTTTTTGGGGGTGGGCGGGCAGCTCTGTGGGTTGGGTCAGCAGAGTGATCCTACCCGTGAGCACCTGAGCAAGGGCCTTAACCACAATTGCTCCAGGACCTGGCTGACCCTGCGTTCTCCTCTATGCCAGTTCCATGAGGTGGCCTCCTGAGATGCTTTTCCAGCTGTCCTGAAGGAGGTCCCATGTATGCTGAGCTCCCATTGGCCGCATTTCTTTCACTTATACTACTGTATAGTCAGTTCTCTTACCTGATGGATTCTCATATGATCATCCTCCACACTTCCCCACCTTCACGAGCCGCATCCACAAACATTAACATCATACAACTCTAAATGTTTTATATGCAGAGTCATGAAGAAACGTGGAATTAGCGTGTTAAACACGGCGAGTTGGAGCATGAGGCTGTGATGCCGGTAAACTAAATGAGAACAGTCAAGAGACACAAATGCCTTAGAGTCCTACAATATCAAGGAAAACTAAGGGCAAAATTATGTTTTATTTATTTGTGCAACTCTAAGGGGTTTATCTGTAAGGATGTGCGTCAAGGGAACACCGACGATTTGATTACCTCCCCCCCATTGTAATTATCTAACGAAGTAAAAACAGTCTAGAAGTCACCCCAGAAATGAAGTTAAACATTTTTTGGGTTTGTCATCTACTGAACATCCTTGAACATCCTTTGCGTTTAACAGTTGGTATGAAGGCAAACTTGAGCAAAGATTTGTTTAACAAATGAAGATGTGAATCCCCGGGGAGACAGAGACCCTCATTTTCATCTTGTCGCCAATTTAGGCGAAACTCCAGCTGATTACCGGTTATGTGATCACTTCACGTGGAGGTTCGCCGAGAAAATCATCAAGAGTCCGGATGGGTTTCGTAGTTAAGTGCATCCAACCACATTCCTCCCCAAGTTCTTCATCGCTGTGTAAAAGGGCGACATGGATTCTTACCTGACGTTACTGATCTTCCCTGTATTCAGCAAGAATCCACCTTTCTTCTTTGGACATTCCCACTACCCTGTGACCAGATTGGCCATCCTGCATCCATGGCAGCATGAGATCGGGGGGGGGGGGGGGGCTTGGCTGACGGACGTAAAGCCTTATGAATCATTTTATCCAATTAAGTCACAAGCTGGGTATGAAAAAAAATAAAAATCAGCGACGGTGACAAATCATTGGCCTATCGCAGGTTGGATATTCAAACGCACTCGACTCCCCTTAACGTTCATGTTTACACAACTGCTGAAGACCGCACCTCAGAAACACAGCTGCCAACAGCCTGTTGGGAGACAGCGATTACGATGGTAGGATGGCGTTCCTGCTCCTGCTGTACACACTGATGTTCCCGCCGTTCACCTGAATATTCTGCACAGCATTTGAAATGAAATGATGCTTTGTTTGCCATGAGCAGGTACATTGGAGTTCTCTAGTTTCGGCATAATCCCATCATGCTGTCCTCTCAGAGACAGGCACGCAAATATACAAACGTAAGCAGAGTTTGGGGTCACAGCACAGGGTGAGTGGGTTAGGGGCCTCTTCTCAAGGAGATGTGACTATTCAGCAGAGGACTGGATTTTACTCACCACATACCATGGTGAGTGACCAGCACTGAAAGACCTTGTCGATCATATAATGTTAAGCTTGCAAGGAAGGACAGCCTGGTCCATAGGCCGAGCAATTCAGAGGAGAGCTTTCCACCCTCAGACGGCCATCAAGGTGAAGACCATAAACTAATGGGCGTTTCCAGGTTTCCAAGATTCCTTCGAGTAGCTGAACATCTGCTCAGTCAAACCAGCTGAGTGTGCCTGGCTTATGGGGGGGACCGAATTGGTCGCCATGGTGACTTGCCAGAGTTTTACAGAATAACCGGTACTGAATACAGAGGGACTACACGCAGGGATAAGCTGGAAGAATCGCTTGAAGGAGCATGCACAGATCTCAGCTCTAGGATTTGAGGAGCTGCTGAAGATGTGAAAGCAGCTTTGGCAAAAACACAGCAGCCGCACTTTCAAAGCTGCCTCCAGGGGTGTTACCTCCTGCGAGCCCCGCGCTCAAAAATGATCCAGCAGTGGCCTCTAGTGGTTCTAGATGCGAATACAAAAATACAGGCAAGACGAACAGCTACAACCTGAAGACTGGGTGTCACCATCTAGTATAACTATCAAAACGGGGCTAACAGAACCCATGACATCTCTACTCCAGAGGGTCACAAAGGCCATTCGTTCCATAATTTAGACATTTATTGTTACTGTCCAACATGCATACCACCACCTCATAAAATCATTGGTTTTTAGAATATACAATGACAAACTAAGGCTATACAGAGAATCCCCCCCATCCCCGCAGTCACACAAACAGAAACAACCTTATTTACAAAAGACAGTACTGGATGATTGAGTGGTCCCCAACCTATGACATCACTAGAACACCGGCCGCGGTCAGCCAATCACACGCGGCTCTCGCCAGCCTTGGCTTCGGCCGCTTCGTTACTCCTGTGCTCAGTCTCAGAACGATGAAGCAACATACAACTGAGTTCTGCCAGTTATTGCTACTGTTTGTTTGCTTAAAATGCTCGGTGCACCCTAACCATGTAAAAGCTTTTATGTATAGCCCTTAAAAAGCTAAATTGGCATGTAAACAAGGGAATTACAAAAAAAAAAGAGGACTTCAGGTTTCTGAAGGCGGCAGTAATATTTTACAGTCCCGCTCTAATAAATTAAACAGATTACACAAAGTTTCTGAGTAATCACTAATTAAAAAGATCGGTTATTCACATTCAAACCAAAAATAATACATTCTATATAGTATGCAAGATATTTTTAAATACATTTCCATAAAAAAAATATTTTGACTGCTGACACTGATTAAAATGTAATACCATCCAAGATTACAAAATCAGATATTTTTTCATTCAAGGGAAAACCTGTTAAAAACATCTTGAAAGTCATAACTTTGCTAAAGTTATCAGTTCTCCTGTGAGTAAAGTTACATAAGAACCTAATTAGAGACAGAATGGGGGAATGAGGGGAACAACCTTCATAATTCAGCTGATATTGGGCTGGTGGACACTTACTGTGAAATAACTTAACGTGCAAGCCCACCTGCTTCTCGTCGAATACTCCACAAGTCAGCTACAAAAAAAGTGCAATATCAAGGCCTAGCCTGGGGGAAGGCTGCACCTCGTAAGTAATACTGGAGGACAGCACGTTGGCTTACAGCCCAGTCATACACTGCAGCTCCGATAACGTTAGCCTCTCATTACCGTCTTTGTCACAGCGCCCCCAGAGGCGGGAGTCTAGAACTGCACCCCCGAGGATGTTCTTCAGGTCGCTGTACAACAGACCTTGTGAGGAGGCATCAGCAGAGCTGCGGAAGAGGTCTTCAAGATCTGCACATAGATGGAGAAGGTGAGCCAACAGAGGGCTGGCTGACGGGATGTGGACGAAGCCTGACAAACCGCTTTCAGTGTAGCTTAACGCTTCACGTGTCGCAAAAAGGCGCCGTACCTGTAAATTCTGGGGTGGGGGTAGGGGGGGAGAATACCTTTTAAAGATGTTATCCCAGGCAAGGGGGCTAGCACGGGTTCGTCGCTTGACAGCTCTTTTTTGGAGATTCTCTGAGACAGAAATCTAGGTCTCCTGGTGGGCTGAAAAGGTCCTTCAGGAGAAGAGGGGAGCAGAATTTCAGTGATGTTCATGGCTGTAAACATCGGAAGATATCATGAGGGGACATAAATCCCACAAACATTTTTAAAACGATCATCTTACCTTCAGCGGCATCAGTGACCATCATTTCGACCTTCTCCCGACCTGCAGGGGGCGCCCCAGCAACTTCAGCAGTGTCTTCGCTGCCCAAACCCATTTTACTTCCATTCTGAGTCTGTGGTTCAGGCACCATCTGCAGAGACCCCGACCAGTGCAGAAGGTGTTAGCCGGGCACTGGACCACCGGAAAGCCCCCTAAGTGCTGCCTAGCTGCTCCTGTATGGACCCCTACCCCCACTCAACTCCCAGCTGCTCACCTCTGCCCCACTGAACAAGGGGCTAATAAATGTAAACATGTCCCTCAGGATATCAACAAGGGAACTACGGCTGGGTGACATGAAAAATCATCACGATAAAATATTTTGCCACATCAGTCCATATCGATAATCACAGTATCATTCAAGTCATTATTTCCTTACTCCAAGATCCCATTTTTATTCAGCATTTCCTTAGAATCGCCCTTAAATTCAGAAAAGAAAAGATAGACGGACAAAATTTTAATAAATCATACAAAACTCCTAGTCGGGCCTGGGGATGTTCTCATGGGCAACAAATATGAAACCTGGGTGTGATTCTGAGGACACCCGATCTGAACCTCAGCGGTGCTCTGTTACTGGACTTATGTGCTAATGACAGTTGGTCAACAATGGTGCGCTTATGAATGCCATTATGGTTGGCAAATCGCGGGGATGGAGTGCTGTTGATTTCAGCTGGGGATATAGTCAGGTGGTGGAAGGGGTACTTCAAGGACCACCTGAATTTCACTGACGTGCCATCCTTAGAGGAAGTAGAATCGGGAAGCTCAGAGGAGGACTTGCCCATCACTGGCGGTGAAGACTGAAGTAGTTAAAAAATATTCTTCTTTGGTAAGGCCCCATGAGTGGATGAGATTTGCCTTGAGCTCCTAAAATCTCTTGTTCGGCTGTTTTGTCTGACACACCTCTTCAATATCGCGTGGAGGTTGGGGACACTGCCTTTGGATTGGCAGATTGGTGTGGTGGTCCTAGTCTTTAGAAAAGGGGACCGGAGGACGTGTTCTGGCTTCAAGGGCATCACACTTATCAGCCTCCCTAGGAAGTTCTACGCCAGGGTACTGGAGAAGAGGGTTTGTCTGTTGGTCTGGAGTATGGGGCTACGGCCCTTTTGCTAAGGGCCAGTCTGTTGGCTTCATCGAGCATGTACTGGGGCGGTTTTCAGCCAAGTGTGAAGCAGCTGGGATGCGGTTTCACCCTTCTGAGTCATCACCAGGTTGTGGTTGAGTTACTGCCTCAAGCAGAAAAGTAGCTCGAGGTCTTGATTGCAAGTTAGGGAAGAATGGAGCAGCAGATTGACAGAAGGATCAATGCAGCGTCAGCAGTTATGTAGACATTATACCTGTCTGTCTTAGTGACGAGACAGCTGAGCAGGACCCTGGGTAGGGTCTGGAAAAACGAGATCGGAGATACAAGCGGTGGAAGTGTTCATCCTTTGCAGAGTGTCTCAGTTCAGCCTTAAAGGTAGATCCAGGCATCCTGGAGGGGCTCAAAATAGAGCTGCTGTTCCTCCGCATTGCAAGGAGCCCGCTGAAGCGATTCAGGCATCTGGTTAGGATGCCTCTCACACACCTCCCTGGTGAGGTGCTTCAGGCATGTCCAACTGGAAGGAGACTCCAGGGCAAACCCAGGACATGGTGGAGAGATTATCTCTCTTGGCTTGCTTGGGAGTGCCCGAGTATGCCCCCAGAGCAGCTGGAGGAGGAGGGTGGGGAGAGGGACCTCTGGGCGCCTCTGATCAGACTGCTGTCTCCATCACTCGAACAAGTGGTGGAAAATGGAAGCATGGAAATGAAGACTTCTGTCGTGGTAGGGTCTAACACTAGAAGACGCCGACAGTATGGTTTGTTGATGAGTGTTCTCCTTCAACTGGTTTGCTCCTCATTCCAGGGAACGGGTTTGATGTCGCTGGAAAAGTTGCCAGCTGTCCTACTTTTTACAGGATTGCCCGTTTTGAAAAAATTAAATACTGTGTCCTGTACTGAACTATAATTTGCCCCATATTTCTCGACCCTGACTCAATAAATATTATCATCATTATATCATCATTTTGCTGCGATGGGCTGGCCCCCCATCCTGGGTTGTTCCCTGCCTCGTGCCCATTGCTTCCGGGATAGGCTCCGGACTCCCGCGACCCAGTAGGATAAGCGGTTTGGAAAATGGATGGATGGATGGATATCATTTTGCCCTGCATTGCTGGGGGCCCTAAGAAGAATGCAGTGAAATCTTCCAACCATCTGCGACACAAAGTGAAAGCGGGACTTTAACTCACGATCTGGGAAGCAAGTCCCCAACGCCAACCAACGAGCCACCGGGCTATTGACTAAAAGAAAGAGAAACTCTTCCGGAAGCAGAGAAGCAGTGTTTGTGGGACGGTACTCACAGGCCGGTGGGATGGCGGCGTGACGTTGAGGAGGAGGAAGCCGCTCTCCAGGAAGGAGACTTTCTGGGTGAGGCTGCTGATGGCTGCGCTCAGATTTCGGATTCGCTCGTCGCCGTGCAAGATGATCTGCGTGTCGTTAGACTCACTCAAGGCATCCTGAAAAGATACTACCTCCTTAAAGCAATCGGCGACACACCATAATGTCATTTCCCTTATCTCCGGATTTTTCCGCAAGCCATTTTCTTTCATACTTGCATCTATTAGCGATGCATCAAATTGCACAAATCGAATGCCTAAAGAACTTGATGCGGTGTTAAGACATTGACCTGCCAGTGCTTTCAGATGGTCAGTTCATTTACATTGCTTTGTAACCGTACCTGTTTCAGGGGTACACAGGGCGTACAGCTGCCATTCGGCTTTTCTGTGGAGGATGACAAGGATTTGGCATCTCCTGTATGCCGGTTTTCAACCTTGTAAACAAGAGAAGAGTGACGTTCGGCATTTGTTCCGAAAATGACCGAGACCAGCAAAAGCTAGAGGGCCGAAGGTTTTAATCTGGTCGACTAAACAAACCAATATTTATCTACGACATGCCTCAGAGGTTTACTGCTGTTGGAGGGAAAGAAAGGACATCAATAACTGGCTTCAAACCAGTTAACCATGTAAAAAAAAACGATTAGATCTGGACTGGACCTATAACCCACAAACATGGACATGGTCTGCAAAGACAGGACAGCGGCGATGAAATTTGCACAGCTGGATTCGCTGAATCAGAATCAAAAACGGCAGAACTTCTTCAAGTACAAGCCTGTGCATTAAATTCAGACATAAGAAAGACTTTTTCCACTCACTCAAGGGTCTGAAAACAGAGGCAACAAAAAACTAGATATAACAAGAATCCTTTTACCGTGGACAAGGTGCCTTATAAATAATTCCCTTATGGCTATCCCTTATGTTGAGCCCTAATCAGGCTTTGAGATGCAAGAAGGCAGCAAATCAGGGATCATTAGGGGGCAGGATGGTGTGTGAGCCATGCCTGCATTTTAAAGGGTTTAGATGTACCTGTGGCATTTCATATGTCCGATAACCCAACAAAAAATGATCCTGCGATTATGTGGACTTGAATGCGACAGCAACAAAGACGCTGACGAGTGAGCCGATTCATTCGCGCATTGCGGGGGAGAAAAGACATGGAGGTGGGGAAAGACTGGAGGAACTTTCTGCAAGCATGCAATTTTCTCTTTGCAAATGGTTTCCAAGTGCTCATCCCTTTCCCGATTCTTCAGTACGAGGTCTCTGCAAAGTGCTGTGTGGGGCTGTTTCATTCAGGTCGCTTGCGTTTCTATCAGTGTCGAGTGGTTAGTTACAGGCCCACCGTGGGTGATCTCTGTGTCATATTTAACAACACACTGCTGAGGCATTTCCCACTTCGCCTCAGTGATCATCATTTAACCAACTGCAGGAAAGGAGAGGGCACTTAGGGGGTAATTCACAGAGGGTTATGCAAGGCCTGAAAGGTCAGCGGTAATACATGTATTGTATTTAACTGCTTTGGGCTAGAAGACTGAGATTATATTACAGGTTAAACGCCATCAGCGTTTCATATTATTATCACTGCCAAACAACACCAGCCATTAAGCTCTGCTGTGTTTATTGCATTAATAAGCACGCCGGTGGCCATTTCTCATGCAAGTTAATGGTGTATGCAACAGCACTGCAAATGCAGCCTGCATTACTGACACACAACGCACTGCACGACACGGCAGGCCTCTACAGAGATCCACACTGTATCTGAAAGAGCTCTCTTTGTGGGCTTTACCATGGCATTCTTCAGATCGTCCACCATTTTGCGATGATCCTCCACTACAGTCTGAACGGTCCTCACGTCATGCTGCACGCTTGTCAGTGTGCTCCCAATCGTAGCCACACTCTGCAGTGAAATGAAACACAACCAAGCATTTCATTCTCCATTATACCCAGAGTCATCCATTACACTCACTGGACACTAGATGTCACTGTAGAGTAACCACAGAACACCTGAATCTTATACATCGAGCAAGTGGAGGGGAGGGGGAATCTGAGAATATTCATAATTTTAATATACAACAAGAGGATCATTATGAAATTCACCTTCTGGAGTTCTTCCACTGTAGTCGGGAGGCTGATTAAATCTGAGGCAGATTTAATGTTGGTTTTCAGGTGGTTGACTGCAGAGTCCAGCAGATTGATCTAAAATGAGACAACTGATAGTCCTCACTTTGCAACTCACTGACACACGTCTTTCACAGATCTGACATCGGTTTCATGACAAAGAGACTCGGGACATCAGACATAATCCCTGACACCCAGTGCCATACAGTCAGGGAATGGGGGGGACATGCTTTCAACAAACCTTTCGGTTTATTTCCGTCAGATTCGCCCACAGCTTGCTGAGGCCCCGATCGCCATTTTCTAACAGCTCGAGTTTTTTTAATTCCTCTTTTAGATCGTCGCTCAGCTTCGGTATTTCATGTGACGATGCAGACTGGCTGGCTTCCACTGTGGAACAAAACTAAAATAAGAACCTGTCCATCCTGTTCACCTTTTAGACAGGCATCACTGCCATCACAGAGGCCTCACCATGATGCAGGCGCCTGCCTGAGATCGCATTTGCACTTTTAGAAAAGGATCCCGGGTAGACCTTTATGCTATATTACACAATCATTTCAAAGCATTCATTGTTATATGTACAGAAAAGTGCATTTCTTTGTACAATGAAATTCTTACTTTGCTGTCCACACAAAATGCCGAGGTGCAATATAATATTAAAAAATATATGCTTACACTATAATCTCCACCAACCTTTTCATTTATAAACTATACAGGCAAAAGTGTGTGGAACCCCCCACCAATTACAGGAGTCGCCCGATTAAGCTACAACCATTGCAGGCACAGGTGTATAACTAAGTGCACAGTAATCTCCTAACATTAACAGTAGAATGGGCTTTTTATACAGGAGAGCTTAGTGACTTCCCACTTGGCACCAGCATGAGACACCATCTTTCCGACAAGGCAGTTTGCCGTATTTCCGCCCTGCTTATCTATATTGGTCAACTGCAAGCTACGCGATTGGATAAAGTTAAAACACCTGGGAGCAGGTTTGGTGGGTCACACACTGACAGAATGGGACCTGATAACCTAACATCAATACCCAACCTGAATGGCAGCAAATCCCTCCAGCAATGATTCAATATCTAATGTTCCAAGGTGCCAACCAACTTCATCCTAATACCCTGGGTTTTAATATCCACATACTTATGGTATATATCTCACATGCTTCAGTTCTACAGTCCTTGCCCAACAACTACCTAATTATGCTATTTCACATCACAAAGCTACAATCACCAATAATTACCATTATAAAATGGTTATGCATAAACAATATATATCTGGCTCTTCAGCCCCCATGCAAACCTGTAAGCTGTAAGCTAGACTGGAAATTAAGCTTTGCCATTCATCCAAAGCAAGTAAATTTATGAGGAGTACAAAGTGAACACAAGGTCACTAGCTAGTTTAAAAATAAAAATAATAATAATAAAAAAAAATGCATGTCGACTTTTACTGAATTAGCTAGTAAAATGCTCCTCATCCTCTCCCCTCCTACCTGGACTGTATGTAAACCCATTTAAGCTGTATATTACGTTTCCATCCGCGTATCGGAGCGCCACACATGCCAAAGCAGAAAAACGGCTCAATTCTAATGATCGCATCCCCCGCCCTGCGGGACCGACGTCTGGCACCTACTGGCGTGCAGCTTCTCCTTCAGTGTGTCCAGGTCCTCCTTCAGGGCGATCTGCATCCAGATCAAGCCGGCGCAGGCCATCACGCAGGCCACAAGGACGATGAAAGCACACAGCGGGAAGCAGATGCTGCAGCACTGTGTGTAGCTTCTTCTGATCGCGAGCATACACGCAGACACACACAAACAGAGAGTGAGATTTTCACCCACCGCGACACCTGAAGCGAACTGCGATTTTCAGGGTGATCTGGCCCAAATGCATTTAGTCATCATCGCTTAACAGCTCTAGTGTGATTCCCATGGGGCAGGTTGAACCAGAGCCAATGTTAAGCGAACGCAAAAGTGTTGGATGCTGCTGTGGTTGCTCCTGTCCGGTTACTCACTTGCCGAAAGCCGAAACACCGCCGGCGCTGTTGAACTCATCGTCGTCCGAGCTGGACTCAGAGTCCGACCCAGGCGGTTCGGTGCGCAGCAGCCGGTGGCCGGAGCACTTCTTGGTCTTCTTGCGCTTGCCGTCGCCACCGAGACCAATCAAGGCGTTCAGCTCCTTTCGTTTCTTCATCTTTTTCTGCGGGGTCAGAGCCCCGGCCGGGCCCGGCTTGTATCCGACGATGTCCGACGTCTTGTCCAGTTTTGTCGCCTCTGCGCGGATCTAGGCTTCGCACCTAACGTGGGCGGGGTGGGGCGGCCAGGCTGCGCCGCAGCTCTCCCGAAATTAGCCTCGTCTCACCGTTCACTTCCCGTTTTTTTACACCTTATCACGCATTTTTGCTGGTGGTGCAGCGATTTTCCTGTCTATGAATTAATGATAGTGGGGAAGGGGATCGATACCTACCCAAAAAAAATCTCAAAACTTACCTCCGAACTCCACATTTCAAACCATATGTCTATTTTTTAAAACATATTATTACCAAATACTACTTACGGGGGGAATTTTGGACAGAAATTAACGCCGATATACGAGATGTCTACATACAGCGGCGTTTCCTGACCAGCTGACAGGCCCACCTGCGAATAAGGCGCCTCCCGATTGGCGGGTCGCCGCCTATACGTCGCGCCGCCATTGGCCAACGCCTCGGGCTTTAACAGTACGTGAAGCCGCAGAGAGCGGGGCTGAGGGGAGCCGAGCGCTCGGTGTTCCCAGTGCGCCACCAGCGCATCCTTATTCGGAGCAGCATCGCTCGGCTCACTGGCGCAACTCTTTCAACAGTTTCAAAGAATGTGTGAGAGATCCGGAGTTATTTATCCACTTTTATTTCAAACGCCAAATTCGCCAGAGCGATGCTAAAAGGCGCCGATTTTACATGAAGCCCCGTTGTATATTATTATTAGCAAACAGAACAATGTGATGACTGCCGATTGATCAACGTTTTAAATTCTGTTTTTACAAAACATTAAATGTATGAGCATTTAAAATAATTTTGTCGATATTTTTCTGACTGCAACAAGTGTCATTTTAGTTTTAAAATCGTTATCGCAGAATAGCACACAATAGACTTTCCACATACTGCTTCTTTTTTGGTCGAAAGTGTTCTGACAACGAAGTAGAACTGCAACTGAGAGGCACGTGAGTACAAATTTTAATTTTCCGTATAATCACCAATATAGGTGTCCTGAGGTGAAGTACAGTCGTCTTTAACGTAATTGGGATGTGCGCTTATCTGAACTGGATGCCACTGTAGTTTAAACGCAGAAACAATAACTAATTATTGTTATCTATCTTTCTATCTATCTATCTATCTATCTATCTATCTATCTATCTATCTATCTATCTATCTATCTATCTATCTATCGTTTTAATGTATGTTCAGCTTTTAATGGACCAACAGGTCTCACAGTACACCTCAAGAGTGGCCACAATGTGGCGCTCATGCTCCTGTTCGCGCTCTATGCCTTTGTCCATGGGTTATAACTTATGGCATTGTGGTACAATCGAGTACTGAGCAGTTATTGTAATTTAAAGTACCCCGTTTGGTTTTCATAGCGACGATGAAGACATTTCTGATGGGCTCCTTTCTGTTACCTGTGTTATATCTTGGGTCGTGTCTGTTAAATCTAATTAATTGAATTGAAGATGTAAATTTCCCACATTGATTTGTAAGAATAAAATGTCGGGTATCGTATTTTTGAGTATATATAGCACTAAATTACTTGGTCTGCTTCTTTGATCCAGTAGGAGCCAAGTAAAGGACAGTAACACTGAGTTTGCTCAGTCTAAAACAGGTGAATTGGTTAAACTAGTACATTAATAGTGATATTTATCTGTAATGAATTATCATGAATTATTCTGTAATTTAAATGCCATTTTGAGCAGGTAATTTATTTACATATTGAACTCCAGCAGAAATATATTTAAGTAATCCAGCCCTTAAATCACATACATACAAAAAATCAAATAACTGAAATTGTGGTGTAATAGCTGAATATGTACAGAATGCAATTAATTTAGAAAGTTTAACCTTTGAAGAAAAAATAAAATATATCACTATTTTATGAAGAATTTATGGACTGAGTATTAAAGTACCAAAGAACTAAGAATTAGAGTAATGAAATAGTCCCAGAGTTCCAGTTGTGGATTTTTGTAGAATCCACAGCCCTGCTAATGCCCGTTGATTCATTGCTTTATATCCTCATATTATGTATCCTTATATCCTCATATTATGTATCCTTATATCCTCATATTATGTGTCCTTATATCCCCATATTATGTGTCCTTATATCCCCATATTATGTGTCCTTATATCCTCATATTATACATCCTTATATCCTCATATTATATATCCTTATATCCTCGTATTATGTATCCTTATATTCTTAGGACTAGGAACCAGAAGAGAACCTCTCAGCGATAATGATTGATTGCATCTCTGTTGCCAGATTCCGCACAATGACCAGTGCAATTACTTTTATTTTGGAATCACAAATTCTTACTGATCACAATAATTAGATTTTGAAGTGATGCTTGATATTTATTTGTGTGATTGAGAAAAACACTTCTATGTTCTTCCTTTTGGACAATATGCTCAGGCAACCAACAGGGGGCAATGTTGCTATATTATTGGGTTAAGCCGTTTTACTTGTGCCTTTTTTTGGGGGGGGGGGGAGTGCAAGACATGCTGCCATAAATAACCAATGAATTCATCAGGAGGTGGACTTCTCATCTGAGAAATCATTACTAATGAAGTAAAATTGCAGCATGCAGTAAGCAATTTGTGCAGAAAAATTAAAAATGTTTAATATTTTAATTGAATTAGCTTCTCTTAGACCTCTTAATTTGTTCTATTGATACAATATAAGTTATAATGACATTTGCACTGCAGTGCACACACTCACAGCCATGCACACGCAGGGAGTGTATTTATTATATAAGTAGTAGCCGTGTTGGTGCTGTGCTGATAATCCTAGCTACCTAATTTCTGTACACTTTGAGTAAATTAGTAATGGATGTACCTCAAGTGCTCCTGTGTTCTGAGTCACCCGCACATACAGACTGAGAGGCCATAAATGACCTCACTTATCATTCATCAGGATGCCGCGTCGTGCTGTCAGCCTCGACAGTGCTAAAGTTGGCGAGGTCATGAATTGCATTCCCGCATAATCCTTCCTGCGTTTCCCTGTGTTGCTATGGAAAAGCCGAAGGTCCCAACCTTCAGCCTGTTAAATCCACTCTGCCTTTTCTCCACGATTTTTCTTCTGAATAAACGTTTAACGGAAATGCCGCAGTGGTTAAACGCGCGCCGGGGCACCCTTAGACCGACACGGCCGTCCCGAGGAAACCTTCAGATGCACGAAGCGCCTTTATTCCTTTAAATTGCCCCCCCCCCGCCCCCCAAAAGATAATTGTGTCGACGATTATATTAAACAAGAAATTATTGACTTTAGGACCGGAGCTAGAATTAAAATTATCGACTTGAGATTTATTTTTGCGGATTTCTCCGATACCTTGTTGTGGCCAACACACAGAAATGTAAGTGAAAATAATATAATAGAAATATTTCACCTGAATGAATTGGCTTCATGTGACTTGCCAGTTACAGCATACAGTCTGCTGTTATTCAGTTTACTTAGACAATACAGAAGGAGTAATGTGCAGTTTATATAAAAATATCTTCCACCCTGTGTTATCTTGAATATGTTTCAGGATTGTGAATTACCTACAGAGTAAAGATTAAATTAAATAATGCAGTTTTGAGTATATTATTATAGCACAATTGAAATATGTTGAAAAGCATTTAACGTAATATAAAATAATGTATAAAAACCCCACTAAACAGCAGGAAGCGAATTATCTTTCCTTTTTGTGAGTCACTTCTTCATTAGGTAGCCATTTGGGAAGAAAACTCAGGCCATTTGTGTCAGCCACAAAAAAGGAGAGCGAAGCCCTGTATCCGTCAGGCTCTGGGCCGCGTGGATCCGAGAATCGTCACGGAGACGATGGTCTTTCATGTTCGGCGCGGATATGCAAAAGCGACAGATGAACAAACAAGCCGGGGTCATGCATAAACAGGCCCGTTCCGCTCTTCAGGTCGAGCCCAGACTGGAGAAGGGGTCCTCTGTAACATAAAAGCCGCTGCCAGAGTGGATATGTAGCAGAAATTAGTTCGGACAGCGCCGAACATATTTACAATGTCAGCGGAGCCCAGGAGATGCTCTGTGATGGTAAAGAAAAGGATCACATTGTGAAATTAACACTAAGCGCCGTACTGTGGCTCAGAATGGCGTAGCTTCGAGAATTCGTCAGCCCGGTAACGAATGAGGACTTTTTTTTTTTTTACCTTAAAATACGGTCATTGGTCGGAGACGGAGAAGAGAAGAGCTTCAAGCATCGTATCTGCGGCTCGGGCACAAGACAATGCTGAAGGGCATTAGCCTTGGTGGCGATGGCTGCCACTCGCTTCAGTCTTAATCTTCAGGGGCTGCCCAGTGGCGTTCGGGTGTATTCTCATGTGAGCCCGACACACAAAGGCAGGTTACAGGTCCGCGCCGCATTCGTCGTGCGTTGCTGGATTAGCGTGCAAACGCTGACAAGCAGGGGAACTTGATTAAACCACTACAAAAGGAGGAACACACAGGCCTGGCCTTAAATGGGCCAGAGCCCTCACTCTGCATTGGGAGTGTAAACCATCTTCCTCAGCTTGAAGATCTGGCTTGACAGCCCATAGGCCTACAGATGTTTTGGTTTAGAAAGGCTTAAATTTATCAAAATCCTACAGTGCATTTTTATTTTATTCTATGATTTTTATTTAATTTTTTTTTTTTTTGCTTCCTTACACCTGCCTCGGTTTTTATCTCGGCATTTATGGCGTCTGACTAAAATAAATGAATATTTTAAAAAGGTGAGGCCGTGGTTATTACGCGAGAATTTTGCACCGTGCCAGTTATTAAATGTGCGAATCATTGTTTGATTGCAGGAACCGGGCCGAATAGGTTATATGAAGATTAGCGAGATGGATAACAATGCATAATTTAAATTTCACTCAGAAATGATTTACGCTTTATAAATTTATAAGCCGTGTTTCACCAATTTCAAGAAAAACACCTTGTTGAAATAGGACGTATAGCCCAAGGCTTCTGATACCAAAGGCCAAATAAGTTTGTGTGTGAGAGAGCGATTGACAAAAACAAAAGGAAACGACGAAATGGGTCAGTTAAAACTGATCTGAGGGCAGCGTGGAACAGCTGAAAATAATAGAGGAGGATTATGGGCCACTGCTGGAAAGATGATGTCATCGTTTCGGGACAGTTACAGACTTTCAGGCAACAATAATGGGTTTGAATTTAATTTCTTCTGGGACTGGAACCGTCTTGGGTCTGCGATGGACTCTACGACCAGGTTTGGATTTGATTCCATTCCCATTCAAAATGGCTTTTTTTTCATTTAGTTGTATATTTTTTAAAATATATATTTGTTGAGGAGTTTTATCACAGTGGTCTATCTAAGTCCTCCCTGCCAAATGGCTGATTTATGCAGTGACCGTCAACTTTATATTGCGACCTAATTTGGCAGTCACCGGCACGCACATGGAATTCAGTTTAAGGGCTCGGTGCTGACAGTTAACCCCATCCACTGGAGTCGCTCGTTTTAAGATGTTGAAATATGGGGGCCGAGGCCATGTTGTGAGCTCACGGTGTCTGCATAGTAAAGACAGAGCCCTTATTAGGGCAGTGTTTGGAAGGCCTTTCGCTTTACGACCGAGTCCGGGATACACAGAAACTCCTGCCTGATCCACGTGCACCGGAGACGCGGAGAGCAGGACCGGCCGGCCAGAGTGGGGCTTAATTAACAGCGGACCTTTAATAAGTCACTTTCTGTTAACCTTTAGCGCACAAGGTCTTCGGGTTTGAGGCGTCCTCGGGATCGGAGGGAGGCAGTGCATAAACAAGACGAGGGAACGGCTAAATGGGACTGCAGACATTATGCGGCTCGGTTATGAAATTGCTAAGAATGAAGTGTCCTCTCTAATAAAAGCTCTCGTTCATTTTCAGGGGAATGCTATGAAATCTAGCGGGGAATTTAATTTTCTCTCTTCGGAAATAACTTAGGATGGCGTTAAAACACTTGGGCCCTAATGAGCCTTAACCCTGTGATGAGAGGCATTTTTTTGGTTTTATTTTCAGATGTTTTGAAACGCCGACGGCGTGGAAACATCCCTCCGAATCAGCATCGTGTCACATTCCGGGCTCCGTAGCTTCCCGCTGTTTGGAAGCGGCTTCCTTAAGACTTAAAAAATAAATAAATAAATAAATAAATAAGACACGCAAAAAATATATATATATTTTTAAAATGAATTATTATTACGTATATTGTGTAAATATAAAGCAAATTAAACCAGTAAATCACAGTTTTGCCGTGCAAAATAATTTTAATATCTTATAATACGGGCCAGTTGTTTTTAAGTGATTAATCTAAATGATTAGAATAACTGGTTTGGTGATGTGAGTTTTTTTTTGTGAGGATTTTTCCAAAACATTTAAAAAAACAAGACATTTCACATATCTTCTCCTTCCCTGCCTTATTATATGTCCATGCCGTTCACTGAATCATGCAGTTAATTATTACACCCTTTGTCCTGTGCAGAATAACAAATATTCCCCCATATGGAAGTTCATTCAGATATGTTCTGCAGGCCGCCTGACCACAGAGGACCCCTCTGCTTTGGATGCGGAGATATCAGGCCCGACTTAAGATTCTGTGACCGTATGTGAGCTCCCACGCCCCCCCCTTCCCCCACCTCTAGTGAGCGAAATCGTACAGTCTGCAGGTAAAAGTACCACTGCTTAGAAGGTAATTTACAGCGGACCGTAAACGGGAATTGGCCCCGCACGAATCAGTCCGGCTGTAAAGCACCGTCCGCCTTGCCGTTCCGTCGGATCCGAACCATCAGGTGCAGTCTGTGTTTTCTCCAGAAAAAAATTACTGTTATCAGTTGTCTTAACCATCGCCTAGGAACCAGCCAACCAGCAATTTCCTGTTAACCCGTCTGTAATTGCACAGGCTCAGAAAACATCTTAATTAATGTAGCTTTTTTTTGTTGTCAAATGGGTCATCATTGGGCTGTTTCATCGCAGAGCGTTTTCGGTTGATAGAGAGCGCAGGCACGTTTGTATGGTGGGAAACATTTCGGGGGGTGGGGGGAGCAGTTGGCATCATCAAGCTGCTGCGGGGGTGGATGAAACGTCAGCCTTGGAAATGAGGAAAACCACGTGTAGAAGAGGCTGAAATGATCGCAAACGAGCGGCGATGACTCTTCTTTGTTCCCTCCAAAAAATGTAAAGGCGGGGTCCTTGCGTTACACTCTCACGCATTGTGGCCTGCCACGCAAGCGGCCCGCCTCTCAGTTCCCGTGTTTGTTTATCACTCGCCTCCATTAGCATCGATCCCAACGACGCCTCTGAGGTCTTCGGACGAAGCAAGCAATGTGGCTGATAAGCGGCTGCCTTTGTTTCCAGCCATGTGGTCTCCGGGACGTGCCAGCAGCCATGCGCTCCGAGGAGTCCTCCGCTTTCCTTTTATGGTGTATTTTTGCACGGCAATTACCAGGAAAATGGTGGTTCTGTACTCGGTGTCCAATCCTGGTCCCTTTTCTTGCCGGCTTGCTTTGCATAAGGGAGGATATCTTAACTACCTCTGACAACAACGATGGTACATGCAAAAAGCCGAAATTTCTGTGTCCAGGAAGATATCATCTGCGAAACATTATTTTTTTAAATTGTTTTATTTTTGCTAGCTAAATGGATAAATATGTAATGACAGCCCTTTCATTCTGAATCTTGCCCATTTGAACAAAATGTTTACCCGGAAAGCCCTAATTATGATTTGTTCATCCTGAGTTGTGAGATCTCGCTCAGATGACACAATAACTGATATAACAGGAAGGCTGAAAGCAGTGCTGTGTGGTGAGGCAAACAGGCCCCGAACACCGGGGGGCGCCACCCTGCCTCTCACGACCCCGTAGTGTAGTGTGCAGCCTGCCTGCTTCTGAAGCAAACAGCAAAGTGTCACCCAATGAGCTTTCAGTCATGATGACTAAAAAATAAAATAAATTTCAAAATATCAAAGCCGGGTGTCCGGCGGTGTGAGGGCGAGGTTCGCCAAACGGTATGTCACGCAGGGAGGGGGGAAAGAAAGCCATTCAGCAGTCGCTGTTCCCATGCAGTACCGACAACCTGTTTGGGATGATACCTCCCCTATTCGCCCTCAAAATTCACCGGGGTAAGTAGCAGCCCTCTGACATGCTGTCACACCCCCACAACCAGCTGTTCTCTCAGCCGACTCTGACAACCCTTCCACGAGGCTGACGGAAACCCCCCCCCCCCCGGCTCCTGGTTTTAATACTCGATCAACACGAGCAGCCTGCCTCTCTACGGCGAAACTAATTACCGAAACAGCCGGGAGGATGATTACCTTTGATCTTTCGCCCGGCGGCCGAAAAAACAAAAGGTCTCCGGGAATCACTTTCGCGGCACGTTCTCATGTTCGCATTGACGTGACGTCAAGGCAAGAAGAGGCAAGGGGAAAAACACAGAGCCCTCTATAGGTTTGGAGGAGAAAATAGCGAACAAATTCCACCAATAGCCAGACAGACGAATCTGGAGAGTGGATTCCCTAGGAAACATCACCAGGCTGAGATAATATTACCTACGCAGTGCACTGCCTTCTTGTGAAATATTACAGACACGTCCCCTGATAATCCGAGAAGGGAAGGGAAGGTTCTGGATCTCAGTAGGGGGCAGGGACACAAAGCAGGTTTTTAATCGCTGTTACTGGGCCAGGGCACTGCGTGCGTGTGAGGCTATACTGGTGAGGAAGGACAGCACACTAGAGCAAAAGTCCTTTGACATTCCTGCTTGACAGAAGTGCCCATTTGCTACAAAGGCGTTTAGAACAAAAATAACTATCACCAGTAATTGGTGTTTACCTCAATCGAAACTGTTTACGCATCATCAGAGCTCATCATCGGTTGTAGGCGTCGGAATACCGGAGCGGCTCAAGTGGCCTACTGACACCGAACGTTACAGTCCCGTGATGAGCTGGCTTGGGGGTCAGTGCTCTGGGAAAACCTCAAACGAGAGGGAGGAGGTGGTGGACCTGGCCGTTGTTTGGCAATGCAGGGCATCAGCGGGGTGGGGGGAGTTTGCTACATGAAGGCTACTCCTCTCAACCGAGAGTCAGTTTTGCGAAAGCCCAGGGGCTGTCAGGGCTCGGGAGTCAGGAGGTGGATCATGTGTTTGGAGACAAATTCGTTGAGATGCACTCAGCACCTGCTACTGTTGCTAATCTGCGTATTGGGGTAGCGGTGTCTCAGGGGGGGTGGCAGGGGGGGTGGTGGTAGTTGAAGGATTGTCATGCCACGGATAGCACCGAGCCTAACAAAAGCCTTTTTTTTTCGGAGAGAGCCATGCAAAATTTGGCAAGGAGAAATGAATGGTACTGCTTTTGACAAAACCCAGCCTGTCGTTTTGACAGCAAATTATCTTGTAGGCATGTCCCTGGAAGAATGCTGCACCCAGTTATAATCAGATCACGCAGGCATATAGTAGTCGGGAAGCCCGAGAAGTATCCAGCACTGGTGCTGGTGGCAAATATTTAAAAAAGTTTGTGTATATCTCCAAAAAAATTGCAAATATTTAAAAAGCCGTTCGCCCACCATGGCTTTCCCCTGAAACAATTGAGAGCACAGCCGGGTGCTGTCTGGCCCGGTCGTCCCGAGCCGCTGGGAACGTTCCGGGGGAAATTTGAGTAATAAGGTAAGCATCAGTGGTGCTCTGTGCATTGTCAGCACTCGTGTCAGGATCCTTTCCTTTTCCGTGTCATGCCGAATAGAGCCGTAAGGAATTATTTTTAG
>JAODJX010000047.1:15792376-15810455 GCA_026776945.1 Isichthys henryi | reverse complement strand
TGGGCAGGACGACAGCCTATCGCAGGGCACAAGGCAGGGGACACCTTGGGCAGGACAACCGCCTATCGCAGGGCACGAGGCGGGGACACCCTGGGCAGGACGTTAGCTTATCGCAGGGCACAAGGCAGGGGACTCCTTGGGCAGGACATCAGCCTATCACAGGGTACGAGGCGGGGACACCCTGGGCAGGACGTCAGCCTATCACAGGGCACGAGGCAGGGGACACCCTGAACAGGACATCAGCCTATTGCAGGGCACAAGGCAGGGGACACCTTGGGCAGGACATCAGCCTATCGCAGGACACGAGGCAGGGGACACCATGGGCAGGACGTCAGCTTATCGCAGGGGACACCCTGGGCAGGACGTCAGCCTATCGCAGGGCATGAGGCAGGGGACACGTTGGGCAGGAAGTCAGCCAATAGCAGGATACACACTCATGAACACAGTAAGGGACATTCATAAACACCAATTCACACAAATCGCATGCCTTCTGCTAGGTGAGCATTAGGGTTTAACTAACTGCCTGTTGCCCGCTGTAATTGCTGGATGGACTGCTGTGAGGTTAACACCATGTGGGCCATAAGTGTAAATGCAGATGTAGGATCTCCCCTCTTTCGAAATGATAACAGGGGCTGTAAAATCTGGATCAGCTCAGGGGACTGATCTTAGCGTACAATACAGAGGGTTCTTTCCTGTCTTCCAGGAACTTTGCACTGCAACATTTCTCATACAAGTGTTCTAGCATCCATTTTTTCGAATAACTGCTTGTCTTGTCTGTGGGGAAGCACAGCTTGACAGGACGATATGAACGCCTGGCTGAAGCCTCATTCCCCTGGAGGAGTCTCACATGAGCTCACCGAAAAGAAAATGCACATTTAAATCATTCTAACATCCCTGCTCCTGGCACCCAAAAACAGCAAACAGCAAAATAATTAAGCAATTAATTTTAAGGGGTGATGGGATACAAAGATTTTAAGCGAGCCATAAAAAATGACTGTCATCCCAAGTGCGATCAGCCGTGCAAAACAATACGGAGAGTACAGCCCGGCCACCAGCAAACGAAGTGTGAAGGATATATAATCTCAGTTTTGTCCCCTTCGTAACGTTTTATCGGACACTGATTCGCGGCGCACCACTGTCACTGGCAGACAAATGCCACAAAGTGGTCAATTTGATTCGGTGTTTACCATCGCAAGAAAAAAAATCTTTTTCTTTATTTCCCGAGGTGTGACTTTGATTTTGTCTACCAGCTGACAAAACACGATACGATTAAAATGTAAGAAATAATAAATCTTCATTCGCCTTGTTCCTGAGCTGGCAAAGATCCATTCACCAAATTTTATTCCCACTGCCCGGTGCTATTGTAATGAAAAAAAATCACGGCCGGTATAAAAGCACAACGATTACGGCGAGACTAAATAGAAACGAACTCGCGATAAATTATAGATGCCATAAAACGGGGCATATGGGAGGAAATGCATCTGTTATATGTAATCTGGACAATGATAAAAAAAAACTTACAATGTTATATAACTTAACAGAAGGTTTGCATCTTCAAGATTAATTTCAAACGTATAATTCAAGTTGGCAACAAAGGTTTCAACGATAAACTGTAAAATGCTGCTTATAATGTTATATAATGCCATATGGAGATTGCATCTACAACTTTATGGAATAAAAATCAAACAGAACAGGTTAGACGATGTTTAAAAGGCAGCAACAGTTTCGTGAATAATACTGAAAATAAAGCTTAACCTGACATAAGGATCGCACCTACAGCTTCAGTAAGTAAAAACAGGTAAGTCGGTGTTTAAAAGGCGGCAATAGATTTATCGATATCTTTTCATTGTTTCATCTGGAAAATAAAGCTTCTAATTTCATACAACTTATTCGAAGGACTGCATTTACAACTTCAAGAAATAAACTTCAAACTTAACATCCAAATCGATGTTTAACTGGCAAAAATAGTTATCAGTAGTCTTGAAAATAAAGCTTAGTGTTAAGTTATATAACAGAAGGACTGCAGGCAATTTGGTATTTAAATGAGAGCAACCTTGTGACATTCAGCATAACCTGGATGAAACAGGTGCACAGATATGTCTTACTCTGTGAGCGTGAGAAAGCCGCAGTACTAACAGGGAAAAATTAAATCCATATTTTTACCGACCCAGCTGGAGCTGGACTCAGTTTTTATTTATTTTTTTCCCTTGAAGTCCTTTGGGTCAGACTGCGCTTTAACATTTGGTCATGCTAATCTTAATACAGGCGGATGGGGAATTCCTGACGGATGACCGGCAGCTGGGCCAGGAACACGACTTCCGGTTTAGGCGAAGGCGGGGCTCAGTCACGCACTATGTCTTACATCTCACTCCATACATTCCCGGGGAAAGACAGAGACACTGAGCAGTTACTCAAAGTCTTGCACTGTACATTTTCCCCACGGTCTTAAAATTAAATTCTTTGAATTAAACTCCATCCCATCCAGGCTGTACCCCAGCCCTCTGCCCTGTGCGTTCTGGGATATGTTCCAGTCCCCCGTGCCACCCCCCGCGACCCTGACCGGGGTAAGTGGTTAGAAGATGGATGGGTGAAATTAAACTTCGTAAAGCCTCTTTGTTAATATGAGAGTTCAAAGGCTCATTCAGGAGAAGTTTAAATTAGTTTTTACTTTGTGATACTTGTGGTTATGGACACACACTTGACACCTGAATGTTGCTGGTTCGAGTCTCCCATGAGCCATGGCACTGCACCCTTGAGGACCGGTTCTCGGCAGATGAAGCTGTTAAGCGTCGGCTCGCTTCATATAGAAGTACGAACTAAGCAGCCAAATTACAAATGCTTTCCATAATTGCATTCAATATGTTTTCATTATGCTTATATATCTGGCAGCCCATTGATCTCATGCCAGTAGACTGGAACAGATGGCACTGGTTACCAATAATAATTTTCATTCTTATCTCACATCTTCTGCTTCCTGATTTATCATTTCCCACAGACAGAATCACGCAAGTTTGTCTCTTTGTTACTTTGACATGTAGATCATGTTTCTAGTTTTTTCAGTGGTATGATCTCAGGATATATTGTTTTTATATATATTAAATATCTAATATATTATATATTAGCAGAATAATGATTTAATTTTAGATATCATAATTGCCATATGGATGCCTTTTATATGGAGAAATAGAATTTCATTTTTCTTTTTACGAATGAACAAACGCACTAAATATATCCATCGCTCTCAGATAATCCCGTGCAGGGCAAAGACACGGGCGGCTCAGAAACAGCAGTCCAGCCGAACTGCGTGTCCTTGGACTGTGGGAGGAAACCCGAGGGGGGGGGGAGGGGGTGTAGAGGCGAGGCAGGAGGAGTAAAACCTTCATCTCAGGAGGTCACAGCTGTGCTCTGAGCTGCTACAATACAGATAACTTTCAAACGAGCGCTTCATTTTACCCAGCTACTCTCCATGATAAATGTCAGTCGTCCCTCATTTCCTGCACTTCAAAATAACTGCCCACTTAGTCCTGGCTCCAAGATGAGAATATATGTATATAACTGTTAAATATTTGTCCCATAAAGTTTCACCATTGCATCAGCAATAAACCTAACACCGTGAAACCTTTTTTGTTTGGGCTGAGTCAAGTCTGAAGTCAGTGCTTTGCTTTAATTTATCAATGTAGCGAAAAATGACAATTGTTGTCTGATAGCCTGAAAAAATATATAATTGAGTAATACTGCCTTTTTACATTTATGTATGTCAGAAACTCATGTTGAAGCCTTGTAGCTGGTCACCAGTGCTTCATTTGTGATCATCATCTGGTTGACCGGCCCCGTGAAGGAGGACGTTCAGATACAGTACTTAACATTTTTTCGGTGAAATCCCACAAATAACTGAAGGATATTCCATATCTATCATTTTTGCCCATCTTTAGCTGTCATATGATGGGGTCATATGATAAGAATCAAATGATTCTAGTCTACTGGGTCATACGATCATAGCAAAACACAAGGAAGAAGAACTTTCTTAGGAGTATCAATAGCATCAGAAAACTGAGAATGAGTTTAGCTTCCAAACAAAATATCACTTACATCTGTCATTCGTGCCCTAATATGAGTCATAGACAACTTGCCTTCAGGTTTATGTATCACCAAAGTAATAGTTATGTTAAGAGAAAGGACCAAGGTAAAGAAAGGATGAGCGGCCCGGTACTGGGCCCTGACCAAGTGCCTTCCCTGATGGCTGTAAGGCCTGCCTTGAAAGCACCAGGCCTTTGTGCTTTTTTACGAGAACACGCTGACCTTCACGGCCAAAAGGCAGCATTTAAATCAAAAAGGATGCAAGCTGGGCTACATCCTCCCACCAGCTGTGTCTGTATGTGATTCATCACTTTGATAAAGGCTGTAACAGTGGAAACCTCAGACTGACACTTTCCATAGGTGATGAATGTAAAGGCAGAGAACTACCGGCTTGGTCTCTGAAGATTTTCATTCAAGGGTTAATATAGCTCTACGACAAGAATCATCTGCGTCTGCATAACACCCTCTGAGTCTGTACTTGATTACATCTATCTCAGCTGAGTTGGGATAACATCAAGAATCAATCATTATGAGTCTATAATTTATGTTGGTTATATGGTATAGGATTAAGTGCACAGTTTAATGATTTATGTCTAGTAGCTAATTCAATCAATTAACATGAATATGGATTTTTTTTTTCTTTTGTCAATTAATTCATATTTCTAGCAGAAGCATCCTGAGTTGGCAAGGCCCAGTGGTGGAGATGTCAATATGGCTCTAATGACATTCTGTGAGCCTTGTCTCTGGCCATCATAAATTTGCTTTTAAGGAAGCACATCACTGCTGCTTTCTGGAGGCATGGATTTGTTGGCTAGTCTCTCTGTGAGTCTTAGACAGCAACTATACTGGAGAGATATCTTGGGCTGTTCTCGTCAATTATATTTCATAAGTACATTGACCTTGCCATGGAGACCGCATTATCACTGAGCGTACCCCCGTCGAGCTGACTGAGAATTAGGCTGCATCTGGCCTTAGCCAGCTTAAACCGCGCACGACACCCGCACCAGGTGGCTTGAAGGGCATGTATTACACTCATGGAGCCCCAAAGTAAAATAGTTCCTCATAAAGTTCAGCTTTTGTTGGGCAGATGCACAAATCCTACGCGACGGAAACCATCAGCTTCTGCTTCAGTCCTCCAATGCAGGTTTAGCATGATTAAAAAAAATAAAAAATACGATTCTTCGTGGCAGCAGATGGATTCACTGTATATGGCGATTTGGAGGATGGAATAGAGGGGATTTCGCGTGGTCATCCTCATTGGCCTGACTGGTGGGCAGGCAGGACATTAAACAAAGATAGGCTTTGCCCCCCAACTTAAGCGAGCAAGGTTGTAAAACCCTGGAGATCCAGACTGCTGCTACTGAACTCTGCCTCGAAGCACCCAGGACAAACATACATTAAAGCATTTATTACAGGTGAGTTGAGGGGCTCGTCCCCAACCTCTCCCCTCCCCCGAACCATCCACACCTCTTCACAAAAAAACTGCTGCCGCTTCGTTCATATCTGGGGAAATTCCTGAAGGGGATTCATGTCAGACGTCTCTTCTACGCTCTACGGCCAGTTATTAAGAGCCGGGGGTGCTGGCTCTCACCCCGTGTGACACAGTAACTAAACAGTAGCCAAAAGCTTTCAGTATAATTCTACTTACAGCTTTTAGATCAGCTATTTAATACAGTCAAGACATTTTATTAGAGTTTTTTTTTTTTATTACTTGGGGCTGACTGGTGGAATTACACGTTGGATCCCTTTCAGCGATCGACCACACAGTTCTCATAAATGGAGTTTATTTAGAGGAGCCGGTTTTAAGTAACGGCAGCCCATTTACGCAAACGGAATTCGTATTAACGGCGGTATTTTTGGGGAGTTTATTTATGCCCATGTCAGCGTGGTGTGCTGATGACGGCCACACATGGCAGTTAATTATCCTCAGAAGGGTGAGATGCAGGTAGAGGACGTGCAGACCTCTTGGTGTGCAGCTGGGCTGCAGTATTATGAGTAAGCCTAAGTTAGGCTCAAGATTGGCACTCCACACTAAGACAGAGAGGGTATTAAAATGTCAAGCCCCTCCCAAAAAGACTGTCAAGTGTCTACAAACGCACTTTATTTAAAATGCATCACACAGCCACTTCTTAGAATGGCGATGGATCCAGGGGATGTGGGAAATATCAGGAAATGACCTCTAAATCGACGCAGGTTCGCGCTGAGTGATCTCCGACAGTCTCAGGGGGACACCTCCATTTTCAGGGGCCAAAACCGCCCCACGCATCAACGTGCCCCATGCGGGTCACTCAGCTGTGAGTCCCGACCGCTTTGGAGAGCCTGGTACTCTAAATATTTTATTACCCTGCGCTAAAAAGGTTGTTTTACTGGACGCCAGCGTGTTGAGAACGTCCCTCAGGTCCTGCCTACAGGCTTCCCAGGGAGACAAACCTCTTATACAATAGCATCTATAAATTATTCCTAACTGCATATTTTCACCGCTAGCTTCGCTAATAGCTAAACCTATACCTCGGAAATATTTCGTATAGAAACAAAGCGCTTTAATCTTCACCCGTGTAGGTTTCTTTTACCAGATGGACGCAGTGTTGCTTTTTAACTGCGTTATTATTAATTCCTTTAAAGCACTCGGTGACAGACAGACCGACAGACAGACTGAATGCTGCCCGTCCCGCGTGTTTTCCGCGCGTCACTGGATTCATGAGGCGGGCGCGCGGCTCTTCAGCCTCACGCGCGCACATATGTTTGGCTCCCAATTTAACCGCATTAGAGGTCTCCTGATGGGTCATAAATAATTAATTTTCATGCAAATTTCCCGAGGTGCACCCTGTTTATTTCATTCGTCGTCGTCGTCGTCCCCCCAAAAAAAATCCTAAAGGATTTCGCCAAATGCATTAGTATTTTGCCAGTTATTTTACCACTCTAAGCAGTTATTAAGGTAAGTTTCAGAATACTATATTTTATAAATCAGGTGTGTATATATTCATATTTATATTTACAGTATTCTGAAGCTCTGTGGTAACTGAAAGCTAATATACAGATATCATTGGTAAACTGACTTAAGATAATGATTACATCTTACATAGTCTACATATTAAGTATTCTTATTTGATTTAACAAACATTTATGTATTTCTTAGACGCGAATAAATAAAATTATGAACATAAAAAAACGAAATACATAAATAGCATCCAATATGTAGGCCATTTTATACAGTCAGAGTACATGACAGTCCATGCAAAATCTTCTTCAGAAAGCCAGGAAAAATTGTCACCGCTGGAAGATCAGGAACATAATTTAGATTGACCAATTTACCTTCATGCGCCCCCCTCCCCCTCGCCGCTTTAACCCCAACCAACGGCAGCGCAAAGGCCAGCGCAAGGAGCGAAGAGTCCAGACCTGAACCTCGTTCCGCGGTGACATTGTTCGGTCCTGAGCTGTTTCATGACTGCAGCAGCTCAAAGCGTTTAATACTTTTTTTAAAGGAAATCCGTATGTAAGAAACTTCCTTTTCGCTCTATCAAAAAGCTTAATCTGACCGTAAAACTGCTCAAAGATCGGAGGATGCATGCTCCGAAATTGCTTTTCCGGTTAATCCTTCGTCTACAGCTCTTCATCCCCATGTAAACAAACAGGGCACTTCTGAGCAACTCAGAAAGGCAAAAAAGTGGCTTTTTTCTTGCGGCGTTTGTGCAGTAACTCTTTCATCCTACGGCATGCTGGAAAAGCGGCAGCCCCCCGTTTGTTTGCACCGTGTATGGAGATTTGTAACAATGGCTTTTTGAAGAAGCTGGGACATTTGGAAGTGATACAGCCTCGGAGAAGAGCGGGACGGGGCACGCGGAGAGGGACTGTCGGGAAGGATCTCAGCCTCGGCACCGCCGCGACTTCAGAGGGCTCTACTGTGCACAGATTGATGATAGTAATAATAATAATGATCATTTATTATTGTAATTATAACAACAGTAATAATACTAGTTATTATTATTGTTATTATTATTATTAGATAGATAGATAGATAGATAGATAGATAGATAGATAGATAGATAGATAGATAGATAGATAGATAGATAGATAGATGTGTTTCCATAGGTAGAGCATTAGTCTTTTTAACCCTAGTTCATACAAAAAAGAAAATGCATAAAACGTCATAAAATGTCCGCTACTCTAAAAGATCTACGCTAAGGACATCCTGAATGTTGGATTTTATTTGTAGTTTATTAGATTTGGTTTGTTCCAAAGATATGAGTAGGAACCTGATAATTATTGGGGTTCTGGATAAACTAGTTTATTTAAAATGGTTATTGGCTTTTGGTAATGCGGGAAAATCATAAAATAAATCTTAAAACTGTTTCATTTATTTTTCCTAGACAACTCAGATCTGTGTGAAACTAAAATAGTCTAAAGTTTATTTCTCCTGTCTCTCAATTTTTTTCTCCGCCAAAAGAAAGAATCACACAAAATCTCATATCAGCCTCCTTTTAAATTTCAAAAGAGATCTCATCAAGCTCTAAAATAATTCTCAGATTGTCTCAGCTTTTTTGTCGCATTTTGATCTACAGTGGAGAAATTAGAGAGCTCTCTTTATGAACTCACTCTATTCTCATCCCCAGCAGTTTCAAATAGCTGCGTGAGGCTGGCACCTATACGATCAGGAAATCACAAAATGACTTCTCTTCATTTGTGCTGGTTTGTGCAGCAAAAAACAAAGGTTTGTGCTATATGCCTACTGTTTTGGGAGTTAGGGGACGAGACTGATTCAGCCGTTTCAAGTACAGCTTCAAGTACTATACATGCCACTGCAACTTAATATTACAGTTTATCCTTTTTTTGTTTGCCTGTTTGGTCTTTTCCTCAAATTCAAGAACATATCTAATGCTTCGGCCCCTGCATATCCCACGCTGCCCCATGTATGGCCTTACACAGACAGCAAGGGGGGACAGTGCTGAGCAACTATGAAGACCAGGGTTTGAATCTCCATTTTGGTTCTGTGTGTGGATTATGCTTATATTACATTGTGAGGGCCAAATGTTTCCCACAATTTAGTAAAAACCTGCTGTTTTGACGTTGTTGGGACCATTAATCAGGTCCCCACAAAGGTCTGTGAATGGTTTAGTTACTTATAGTTAAGGTTAGGGCTGGGTAGGGGTTAAGGTCGTCATGTTGGGATTAGAGTTTTCCCCATTGAAATGAATGGAAAGTCCCCACAAAGATATAATTACATACCTGTGTGTGTGTGTACGTGTGTACGTGTCTGTGTGTGTGTGTGCACACCTTTTGGCTTCAGTCAAGTTCAGGAAGAAATCTCATTTCCACAAATATGACTCCCGTTCTCTGGCTCACTATGTCTTCTAGTGAATTTCAGGAGAAAGAGACAAAATAGAAACTAAAATGACTCTGAAATAGGAATCACAATTTTGCCTCCCCAAGCTGTAGAAGAGCAAGCTTTAAGCAGGGCATTTTCTTCTGAGCAGCAAAAATAATTTCTTATTGTACTTTCTAGTCACTATTGGGTAATTAGTTGCCATAGCAATGATAGAAATTGTTAATTTTGTGTCCTTTAACCAAGGACTTAAATTTGGGTATGGGTGGTAAGGACGTGTCCTTGCCAATACTGTGGGAGCACCATGTGTCTTTAGGAGATCAGGGGGGGTTTGGGGCTGATTTGATCCCTACCGATATTTAAACCAAATCTACGTGCTTGTCTTTAACTGTATGAAAGTTGTGTGCACTGGTCAGACATATATGGAGGCTGAGAGCAACCAGCTCCAGAGAAATGCAGACGTCAGTAGACTGGATGAGGAACTGCGTTAACTCCTAGTCTGTGGAAAGATTTGGAAAAGTGAGAGGGAGCGATAATGTATTTGAGAGGAGACGTCTAATTGGGCGAGTTAAAACCTGTCAGGATCCTCGGCGGGGGGGTGAGCGACAGGAGGATCAATGTGCATCGTCACCAGGCAAGTTGGAGATGCCGGCCTGCAGCTGCAGTGGGCCGGGGTCCTGCACAGAGGATGGCAGATCTCGGCCCCTTGAACCCACTGCTTAAGTTCCACCTGTCTGGTGGCACTAAACATGTGGCGTCGTCCCTTGAAATGTTGGGAGAGGTGACAGGCACAATCACTTGGCCTGATGCCTAGGTGGAAGATGGGTGTGTCTTTAGCATTTCAGGCTGAGGAAGGCGATCCGACATTGGAAAGGCAGAGACAGTCTCAGCTTCAGAGGCCGGGACAGACGCGGCTTCAGAGGCCGGGACAGACGCGGCTTCAGAGGCCGGGACAGACGCGTGACAGAGCTGCCTCTGCCGTGTGCTGATTAGTGACAGCAAGATGACGGCCACATGGACGAGGTTTTCGTTCAAATTAAAACAAAATTTCGCGTGCCTTTTAAAATTCATTTAAATATGTGCCTATCGAAAGTAAAACTAAACAGCATAAAACAATCTGTGGCTTTTTGATTTATTTTTTTAATTACAAAGCCATCTTGCGTGTTTTTTTTGTCAGTTACCGTACCACATAAGAAAAACTAAACAGAAAAATCTAAAATGTTTAAAAGTGAGATCTTAAAGGCTACATGGATCTCTCTGTCAGCGTGCTGAAATGAAACAGCACCGCTTGTTACGCGGGAGGCGTCCTGCGAAGTCTCAGTGGACCCCCCCACGATAACCCCCCACCCTCCAGGCTGGATGCGTGATTGCTGAACGTGACGTCCCCCACCTCAGACCAAGGTGACCTTTACCCAGGAGGTCGATCGCGCCGCCCTGTGTTCACTCAATAGGGGGCACTATAATCAGGACTCGTCATTCACTTTGAGGGGTGGCATCCGGCACCCAACCAATCGGTGATGCAGCACAGCAGCTCCCAGTGACCTGATTCTACCTCCACTGTGTGGCTTTGTAATTCCTGCCTCGCTCCCCTGCTGGCTATAGTTGTATTATCAACCTTTGCTAATTAGGCCATGATTGCTCTGGAAGACATGTGGGCATTTTCCGGGTTATTACATAGTTTTGTCTTTATTTTTGTGACAGGGTGGCTCTGAGATGTCCCCAGCACTGACATTAAGGTGCCCCTTTACCGCTCTCCCGTCTCCGTGTGGCGATTTCGGCTATTTGAGAGCGCTTCCTTTTTTTGTCAGCCTGCATGTGAAATGCGATGCCGGGTGCCAGGAGCAAGATGGCACAGAGGTGCCACAGAGGCTGGTTTGCAAAACGGGGAAAAACACAAGTGCGCCGTATAGATCTGATTCTACAAAAAAGGCAGATAGTATTTATGCAGCTGGAAATAAAAGACAGTGAGACCCCAGATTCTTATTTTTCATTAAACACAAAGCAATTCCATTCCTGCTTTGTCTTTTACCAATGGGAAACAGGACGTTTACATTGGTAATTCTAAATTTCAAGCACTGGAGTGCGCCGTTCCCGGGCTCGCCAGCGGACCCCCCACCCCTCCCCCAAGGCCACAGAAAGCAGACATTTACGAAAGCCGGTCTGGGTGGAGTGAGATTAATGCGCGGATTATGGGATGGAGTACCGGCGCCGCAGGCCGGAAATTCCGGCAACAAAAAAGCTACTTTATAAATACGTACAGCTTTCAAATACAAGGGTCCGTGTTGAATACAGCGCCTGGACTCGGAGAGGCCATGAACATGAACAGCGTGAACCGCGCGTGTAAGAACGTGCGCCAGGTCCGGCTCGGTCCGGCTCGGTCCGGCAGGGGCATCAGAAGGGCCTGTTCTCACGGGGCACCTCAGCATCTGAAAGACAGGCGCACACTGAAGGCTTAAGCAGTGTTAAGTTTGCAGTTTCCCCAGCTACACTTTAATTGATGTGAAAGATTGACACATGGGTATTTGGGGGGCTTTGGATAATCACATGGGCTGGGGGACAAAGGGAGGGTAAATCCAGAGTGGGGGCCCATGCATTTTCACATTACTTCAGCCCCCTATTCCATGCCCCCCCCCCAAGATGGACATGTTTTTACCACTCACTCACTGCTCTTTCTCACGTAGTAATAAAACAGACTCCCTTCAGATCTGGCTGTAGTTACGCTTCTGAACTCCTGACCCCCCCTCCCCGCGCAGACGTCAACACGGACACCAATGCCAAGAGTGCCCACTGCCCCTCTGCGCCCTGAGTGGCTCTCTGCCCGACGACCCCGGCAGGTACGGGGGGCGTGAGAATGCCGTCTCGGGGCATGTAAACCAGCCTACCATGTAGATCTTCAGCCTGGGAAGCCACGAACCACAGGAAATGACATCATAACACCACATGTCTGGACGTATCGTGGAAAATTGTCGCTAGCATCCAAGAAATTGAGCTGAAGGTAAACACAAGTCAGGTGTTTAAAAACCACGGCGCACCTTTTAGATGCTAATGAAGCATCTGCGTCCATTATGCTGCGCAAGCGCTGACTTCGCCTGTTTGCACGGCCAACGGCCTCCAAAGCACAAAATGGCTGAAAGCTCTTCATTGCGACAGACTCGCTCGGGGCAGATTCGTCGCGTTTCCGCACAGAGCTGCGGGAAGCGAGTCTCCTCTGGATTCGCGCGCCCTGAATCCAGCCGTTTGGGGGCCATTCATCTGAGATGTTTATTTTGCGAGGACTGACCATAAATAGGAATCATTTAGGGGCAATTAATGGAGGTATTTAGGCTGGGGGGAGGCGGCTGGAAGCAGAGGGGCTCAGAAAGGAACGGCATGTGTTTGTTTATCGTTCCCCTTCCCCCACCCCGGTTGAGTAGGTGGGAGGTTCTTCTTGCCGGTTTTCTGTCGTTCCTTTAAAAAACAATGGACACAGCACACAGCTGGAATGGCGTCTGTAACCTCTGCAATGAGAGCATGAATAATGGAAACGGCTCTTAACGAACATCCCCACGTTATGTTAATGGTGCCGATTTCCAGCCTAATTTGTCCGGCCCTCGTTACCCCCCCTTTCCGTGCAAATTGGAAGCGTATTGCCACTTATGGCAGGCTGCGAGATGAGCTAATGATCACGGCCCCGAGACGGATGGGCTGCCCTCATATGCCAAAAGCCGCTTGCTTGTTTTTCCGTTAGCCCTCAGAATTGATTTCTAACTGACGATGCCACGAAAAAGGGGATGGCAAGGCCGGCGTAGAAGACGACGTCACGATGTTGCGTAATTGCAAACAGGAGTCAGCGTTTATAGTCAGGAGTCTTTATTAAACGACATTTCAGAGGAGGAATCACCTGAGAATGGATGTTTGTAAAACTGTGGGAAGAAAAAACAACAAAAAAGATGCTTTCGGTGGTCCAACTGATTCTTCTGGCTGCCATAGCAACCAGGTAGTCGCAGATCTGTCTCCGGGAGTTGTGAGGGCTGTTTACAGTAAACCTGGTGCTTTTATGAGTTCTGAGGCCCCCGCACGACGGGGGAGATGTGTCCTCGGGCTGCTTCCGAAGGAGGCCCCCGCCTCACGCCGGGAACGGCCCATCCATTCTTGACGGGGAGCCGCGGCAACTGGCCGCTCCCCTCGTTAAAACAATTACGCCCACGTGATCCGTGTCTCAGAAAGTGTGCCACTTAAAAAAATAATAATACTTGGGATGTCCTGTTCTTTTAAGCAGGGGATTTAAGGTGAAGTGAGGTCAAATTAGCCGGGATATTTAATTACTGGAGGTTCTGTTATTATACCGTGCAGTTATATGAACATTACATTAGCTATATTAAAGGTGCAATCAAAGTAATTAACTTCCGCAGCCCTGCTACCTTGATGTACGTTTATATATATAGGATAAGAAGTTTTGTTACATTTAATGCTGCTTAGAATTGGCTGGAAATGTCTTGTGCGTGAGTGTGTTTCGTGACGGTGGCTTACAGTGAGGCGTTGCCATCGCTGCCTCGTGCGCTGGGCTCTGCACGACTGGTGCATACCAAGCACCTCAGCTGGGCCGGGGAAAAAAATCACAGAACCAAAAAAAAGGGGAAAATCTTCACATGTGGCTGGAAGCTGTCCGCCCTGCTCGACTCGAGGAAGAATTATTACTAGAAAATAAATATTCTTACTGTAAGCCTGTCACTTCGCTCACAAGATTCTGTGGTTTTTATTGCATATATGTATGTTATGTATGTAAAATCAAGTTTGAAAGGTTGTATGTGCAAATAGAAGGTCCAGATATTCATTTGTGTCAACAAGCAGACATTTTCTAAATATCCTTGGGTAGCGGGACATAGTTATGTCTTTTTGGGTGGGGGCAGACTGTGTCTTTACATGAGATCATCATGGAAAACCGGCAACTATTCCGTTTTTGCTAGAGCGAAGATATAGACATAAATCTTGTGGTGGGACTGTAATTTGGGCCTGACTTTCATTTTTTCTCTGACACAGTGTGTTTGGCCTGATTTATACCATCGGTTCCTGCTTAAAATCCAGCGTAGCTCAATGAGTACATTGTGTACAGTAATTGCTCATTTTTCTTGCCAGTGCTGGTAATTATCCCTGTTGTGTTTAAGTTTTTGAAGTTAATCATTTGTCATCTTGAATATGAGCACTTTTGGAGTTTCAGAAAAGCTTCTCAGACCTGACGTGTTCTGCTAGTCCGGTACCTTACTCTAGTTAAGGCTGTTAGCACAAGTCGTAGCTTCGGCTCCAAACCCACAAACCCACATGTGAGTCTTAACACGCCGGACTGGTTTCACCCCCACCGTTCCGGTCCAGGTGGGGGCCCCGCTAATGGGAATACTAGACTGGCGAATTCCCCCCTGCGGCCGGCGTGCTACGTCTCGCGCCCGAGCTGTTGCGTGTTAGCGTGGTGGATTATCGTGATTCAGGGTCTGCGGCAGATATCTGACAGATCGGCTTGGAGATGGAGAGCTTGATTTGCGCGCAGCGTGGGGTCATGCGCATAGCACGGCCAGCACGGGGGAGAGGGGATTCATACACTCTGGGAAAGCAAATACCTCTCTAATGCTTCAGCAGGATCCTGAATAAAATGCATATATCAAAACAATCGCGACATTTGCCCGGTTTGAAAAGGGCTGTGTATGATCTGTGATCGAACTGCAGGAAGATGATGAGAATGAGAGTGACGCAGCTTCTCGGTGAGTAAACAGAAGCTGGACAGTTTATTTTAATCTGAAATGGTTGGTAGTTTCCTCTGGGGGGCAGTAGAATAAGGGTTGGTGCTTTATGTCCCCGTGAGGATTACAGCGAACCTGGCCGGAGAACGGACACGTGCCACCCCCCCCCCATCTTGGGGCCTGGATTTGTCGCAGGGACCACTACGGATGCTGATGAATATTTTTTTATTATAAATATAACCCAGACCCTCAGATATAAAACGTAACACATTAGAAATACGACAGTATTTATTGGTAATGATTTCGCCCTGAAAAGCAGCGAGACAGATGGCAGTTGAAAGAGAATTTAAATCGACTTCAGTTTTTCTGAGAATTGAAAGGAGATTGTGTTTCTGCTCTCTTTGAAATATAAGACAGACTCCTCACAAGTCGGCAGCTAATCGTATCAGCACCTTTTCTGTGCCGAAACCAAGCCGTTTGCGAACTGATAATAAGAAACATTTCGTCTCCGAGGCGCTTTATGTACGTCTTACTTGTGGAACCAATTTATTTTGCTGGTTTTTTTCCTTTTCTGCTGCCTCACACAGGGCAGCCTAATGTTTTTGGACAGGAAACATGGTGTGGATGTGGAAGTGAGAGGCAGGCAGGACTGTAATTGAACAGAATTAAAAGAACGGCTTATTTCCTTCACTGTAAACAAATATGCATTGAGGTCTGAACGCGTCCGCTTCACTGTAATAATTCAACCGAAAACCTTTAGCCCCGAGTTAAACATAATACTTCCCGCAGTTAATTAAATGCGCTTTGAACCTGAAGTAAAGTGAAATTACGCAAGAAATACGATGTTGAAACCGCCTTTAAGGAATCCTGGACCGCTTGCAGTGCTGTTGGGGCTGAAATAGTCTTCATCCTTTCCCTGTGCCTCTGTTTGGGAAGGTAATAAACCCCTTTGTTTGTGAAGTTCGGTGTCGAATTTACACGTGTCTGCAAACATCCGCTTACAGTCCGGCTGCTCGTCAAGCATGGGATAAGCAGGACAGGCAGATTTCAAGTCCGACGCAGCGAGGTAGCATATCTGTGCTGAAGGTGTCGGCTAAGGAAGTGAAGAGGCAAAGTTTCTTCATCTTCGTCACTGTCCTCCCAGCTAGATCTGACCCAGTATCAGGCTGCCATGTGGTTTATCTCAGCTGCGAGTATGTAAAACCTCTCGTCTGGCCATTCCAGAGCGCAAGTCTCGGGGTAAGGACCAGTCGTGGGTCGAGGTCGTGAATTTTGAAGTCTGCTCCTTAGCCCTACTCAAAACAGCAGGGATCACGACCGAGGGCTGAAAAAATGGGCCTCTGTCTGCAAAAGGCTAACGATAGGTGATTGGCCGGCGGACTTTCCGCTCGCGTGCCCTGCCTATCAGCCGCAGAGATCTGCGGCATGCAGCTGGCGTGTCAGTGGCTCTGGCACTCGCTGCCCGGAGATGGTTTCCTTTTCCCGCCCGTATTGATCTTCCTGGGGAGCATGCGGGGCGTCTTTCACAGCTGTACACGGAGGGCACGCCGGGACAATGACACTAACAGCGTTTGCTGCTTTGAGGAGGATTCAGGGCCCTATTTCGGGCCTCTGGAGAGTCAGGAACGAACAGCTGAATATTTACCTCACCTCTCCATCTTAACGCAATTTCACACACGGGTCCCCTCGTTAATCTGCTCGTCAGAATGAGCCTCCGCCGTCCTGTTTCCCTATGGGCTGCGAGGTTTGGCCATGGGTTTCTGGGCCAACAGTAGGTGCCTGAGTTCAAACCCAAAGCCCCACAGGCTAATATCTACGGCCTTTTGCTCTGCTGGTTTCGCTTTTTTTTTTTTTTTTTTTTTTTTTTTTTAATTATTCACGTCATTACTTGTGTTGTTGATTAATTAGCCTAGCGCACACTGCTATCTAAAGCGAGTTTATTAGCTTATCCTTCAGCCACTGGCACTGTTGGGAATAAAGTCGGGGAAAGTACCTTTCTTAAAGGTTAACACACTAGCAAGGGCAAAGCACCGAAAAAAGAAGTCAGCTGGGCCTCTGCCACCACTCACACCATCAACCCTCAGGTCATGAGTCCCGAAGCTCTCTGTCCACTGCCGCCGTCAGGTACACGGTGAGTGGCCTGCTCCGTCAAGCTAACCGTAACCCATAATGCAATTCTGCGAACCTAAATGGGGCTAACATGGATCAGCTTTAGTTTCATCAGCTGCTAACCCAGCAACGTAGGAATCTCCCCCTCAACTTAAACAGAACACGGCAGATCTTGGTAGCAGAGCCCCGTGGCGTCATGTTGGAATTAAATTCCCAAAACAATTCAGAAGAAGGACAAACCATGAAAATAAAGGTTCCGTGATTCAGTCACCCTTCTAAAGGACGCTTCTGATTTTTGAACAGTATATGGAACATGCCGCAGTAAAATAGTTTTTTCGACCGTTTTGTCGGCCAGCATTTGCTCTCATGCTGGAATGGACTGAAACATTATCTGACCTACGTTCTCTGCACGAGTGTCAATTTACTGAAGAGGAATTCATTAAATTCCTGCAAATTACCATGCTAATTTAGAGACGCGCGCACATATCCTGTTATTTTATTTGAGAATCACTCTTCCCCCTATTCAGCCGATTCATTAATTTGTATACTCTAAGAAATAACAGCATGCATGTTACTTTTTAATTGATAAAACATTTTCATGCAACATTAACACCTTGACTGCAACCCTCAATTAGGCAAGCTGAGCGGGGAATGAATTAGCGAGCGGCTAGTCAATGATACAGTCCACAAATCAGCCCCATAAAGAAAGTCTGAATTATACCCGTAACGTGCATTTAAAAAAGTTTCTCTTCGCCTCTATTTGTTTTTAGATCCTGCCAGGGGATAGTCATCCATCCATCCATCCATTTTCCAAACCGCTTATCCTTACTGGGTCGCGGGGGGTCCGGAGCCTATCCCGGAA
>JAODJX010000047.1:15768676-15792276 GCA_026776945.1 Isichthys henryi | reverse complement strand
CCCAGGCGGGGATTCGAACCCGGGTCCCAGAGGTGTGAGGCGACAGTGCTAACCACGGCACCACCATGCCGCCCCCCAGGGGATAGTCAATGAAATGCAAAACAATTAAAAATGTAAATACGCATAAGGCAAAGAATCAGATAGCCATGCCGATCCAGTACAGGTTACAAGTATATTAGTCTGGAACTTTTAATATTGTCTGGTCTCGTCACTTTTGATACTGAGTCAGTATAATCTGACCCGATTGTTTAGACGTCGGTAGCAGGGGACGGAGCCACCGCCATTGCAAAATACGAGCAGTGTAGGGTTAGCTATTAATTGCAAGGGGTGATTGACGGTTGATGTTCGACAGTGGATGTGTCAGAGGCCTACCAGAAGCAGACAGCTTTTCAAATGAAAGTGCACCATTCAAAAATTATTAAATGAAGAATTCGAATATGAATAATAAAAAGAAACAGAGGAACGCAGTTTTAACGTATTTATTTTGGAACCAAGTCCACTGTACTGAAGGAAAATTGCTTCTACTGAATTGTTTTTATTCAAATCAAGATGACAAGTACATTTTCCACACACTCAGTGACGGAAGGAAAATTATTACCAGAGGTTCAGTGATTGAAGGTAAAACAAACAGCCCTTGGTCGTGAAGAAAAGGTGAGGGAGTAGATGATATCGTATTTTAAACACCGACTGTGTCAAAAATGCCAGCCGGCCTTTTTTAGCATGTTTGGTAACGTCTGAGCGTAATGCCATATCGTATTGCCGGGAATGTATGCAGCGTTTACAGTGGGATGGAACCCAAACATGAGCCGAGGGTATGAACCTAATTTGTGCGGGGTTCAAAGCTGCCGGAGTTATTCCACATCACGTGACGCTGGACACGCCATACCCCAAAGCCGAACGCGATGACCCCACCCAGTTTAACACGTCTCGCTTTGCGCTGCGGCCCCAAGGGGGCTGGAAAAACTTCTGGACGAGAACGGGAGTTTGTGTGGCCCAAAAGATGCCACCCAGGCTGAGAGGGGTGACCGTGAACTGGAAGGCTGCCGGGATAATGGAGGAGCGGACGCCAGTGACAGGCCACGGGGCAGATTAGTGCAAAGACAGCTGGGATTTCAGGGGGCCGTCGGGCAGCAGGACACACGGCGGATAAGAAGCCAGGCTTGTAACTAAAACTCCCCAGTGAAGGCCAGTAAGGCTCTGCCTGAAAATGAGGGTGTTGAGCGGAGAGGAACAGTACGATTGAAAAGGCGTGACCTTTAAGAACGAAAGCGTAAGAAAAGAAGGGCGTCGAGGTAAGGAGTGACTTATCTACTCGGAGTGCTGTTTTTGTTCGTTTGACCGGTGTCCTCGGACGTGGATTTGATTTCCTGTCAGGCCCAAGGTGTCACATGATATCGAACATAGAGCTAATGCACGGCCGTCATCCCCGCTGGTCGTAATTTACCCAGATAACGTTTGGCAAAGTGAAGTAACGATTCGGCTGAATGGCCCACCCTCAGTGACGCGCAGAGAGGCGATGTTCTCCACTGACACCCCATGGACAGCCCCCCCCCAACCCCGGTTCTCCTCACAGACGTCTTTATCTCAACCCTCCACCCGAGATCATTTAACTGCTGCCGACACTAGAAAGCACAGCTCTCAGGTCCCAGGTGACGAGTCCCCTCAAACAAGCCTGGGCAGCCCGATAAATGTTAGAGTGGCTTCTGCGATCTGCCCCTTGTCTCCGGGACAGAAACCACGAGGGCCAGCGGCAGGCGACGTTTTCATGGGCTCACATGACACGTTTGCCATGTGATGCATTATTAAGGATCATTAGGTTTTGACACTCTTCTTCCATGCCTACGGGAAGTCGACGATTTGCGCCGATCCAAGACGAGGCGACCAAGAGGAGAAAACTTAAAATCGAAGGCAGCGAAGAGCGCGGACAGCCAGCAAAAGCTACCATAGCAACCGCCCAGCGCCATCACACCTCACTGTCACCGTGACTCTTGGTCATTTAATACAATTTTTCTAGTTATTTCCACTTCACAACAAGAAACACATTTAGGTCCTCGCTGATGCCTCGTCTGCTTGTCCACGGCGCCTCAGTTACTCCCGCCATGAATACTCATACCTGAAGGCAGATTCGGGGAGGAACATGGATGATCGTAGGCCCCCGAGATCCAACAGAGCCGCACTGTCCTGCAGCACCGATCCACAGCAGAGATGTTTGGTGGGGGATCTCCGTGTGGATGTCAGTCAGAAGAGCATGTGATGTTGTGTAAAGCGGGAGAGGAACAGAACCGGAGTTGCAGAACGCCCTGATATGGAGAAATGCAGCAAAGCCGAACGTGAAAACATTGTTTATGGATCATATATATGTTGTTTAAATGAAGATGAATAAATGGTCAGTCTGTAGCAGTACATCCTCTGTGCAGTCTGCGTAAAGCCGCTGAGCTCTATGATACGTGTAACTGTACCTTTTAAAAAGCCCTTTATACATTTTTGCTGTTTTAAACGGCTCAGTAGAAACTCAGTCGCATGTCTCTCTCTTAAGCTCTTTGCAGGCAGAGATGGTAACTACGCATCCAACGTCAGAAACGACCCCCGGATAGAGCCCAGCCGGCCTCGTGTCCGTAGTGTGGGTGGCGCAGATTCCTCCAAACCCAATAAGAGCCCCCCCCCCACTTCAGAGGGGCCTGCCAGCTGCCCCCCCCTCCCCGAGCTTCATCTCCCCTCTCCTCACACAAGCTAAGTGCCAGCACTCGCTAACGCTAAATGTAAGTCTCCGTGGCGACCAAAAGAAAGTCTTTCCCCCAGAGCGGCATGGAGCACAGAAGCGTTTACGGCAAAACTGAGTGAGTCCGGCCTGCGGGATCCCGCTCCCACTGTCTGCAGGGGCACTGTTTCTCTTTTTGATGCTTTGCGTCCTGCGCGCGGCAACGCACCTTGGGAGGCGATGATAGATGCGATGCCGTCCCCATTCGGGGGGGGGGGGCTTTATTACACCCAGCTGCTTCCTTGTGGGTCTTCTGGTGTGAGGAAACAGAGAAGCATTTGTCAGGCCGCGGGTCTGTAATCCATCTATGGCGGAGCTGTCACGCTGGCCTTTGTCGGCACAGGTGTGTACAGACTTGCAGACTTTATCCAGTAACTTCTTCATTACTGTTCCTGCACTATTGTACTGTTAATTCTCAAAGACCTCATGAGATTGTGGCGGTTACACTACATTCAGTAATTGTTTGATGGATTATTTTCGGTACATACATTCTTTGGGCATATATGTGTGTTTAAGGTAAAATATTTTGGTTTATTATTACTGATTGTTCTTTTATAATTTTTTTTTTGTACATTTGGCTTTGATTCTGCAGACAAGAACAAAATTATTCTTTTCTTTTTTAAAAAAAAATAAATAAATTCTTAGCTTCCATCTGCATAGTCATGCTTGTGAACATGTGGCAGTTTTTGGCTGGGGATCGAATTCTATTTTTAAATGATCTTCCTTTTATAAATGTGCTGTGTTCCTTCAGTAAACACAGAAATGCAAAAATAAATAAATCCTTAACGCTTAAACTGTAATTTAGGAAAAAATAAAACGGATAGTAAATAAACAAAAAAAGTTACACAGTATATATATAAAATGTATATATATAATACTTCTAGTATTATTCTGCTTTTGTTAAGCGAGTTCATAACGATCAATGTCACTTTGCTCCCAGTGTGTAGTACTCCGCCATCCAGCGTACCGTGACTTCTTTACGAGTCGCTCTGGACACATCGTAAACACGATTCCGCGCTATAAAAGGACAGGCAAATGTCTCCCTTTACATTCACATCTCCAGCTGGACCCAAACGCCCCCACGGGCACCTTTTGGAGAGCGACAAATTCATAGACTTAACGTCAAGATAATAAATGCTGCCTCCAAGAAATGGAGGGGGGTGGTATTCAGGGCAACTGGTGTAAACATAAAATCTTATTTTATTAGCTCAGTGTTAATTATGAGCGATTTAATGCTGAATTAATACGTTCGGTTTTCCAGTATATCCTGTTTTGTAACTTCGGATAAGAGCGGCCCATACAGAGAGGCCAGCTTCGAATGGGCTTTCAGCCGCTGGCTCTAATCCATCGTTTTTCATAATGGTTTGGGGAACCGAACGAGCCTGAAAACATGCTATTGTGCCAACGTCAGTATGGATTTTCTGTTTCCTGTCCACTGAGAAGGACACAAAGGAAGACGCAGTCCGAGCTCCTGTGACAGGAAGCCTCACAACGGAAGCTCGCGTCGGGCCGCAACTCTGCGCCGCCCCTGCGCCTCTAAAAGAACCTGCACAAAACCGGTTTCGCGCCAGAAGAGCCCCATTTCCTGCCTTTGTACCCGGTGACGTACAAGACGCTTGTCAGGGCAGCATTCTGCGGATTTCCGGGTTACTGAAACCGAGAACTTTGATCTCTGAAATGGCCAAATGAACCATCCTAAATAAGTACAACAAATAAAAACAACCAGAGATACATCTGTTTTGTTTTTGGTGACGCAATAACCAGTATGAAAGATCTCCAGACTCCCATGAAGCATCCAAAAGAGGAATGGAAAACTTAACGGACTTTCTTGTCTTGTACATACGGATCCACAAATAACAACTGTAGTCTAGGAAAGACCCAAGAATAGTCATTTTTTATGTTTATGACATGTTTTATTCCTCTTGGCATCGGTGGAATTATGTTTTTGTGGGCCTGACTCTGACATAGATACAAAAATCCAGATAGAAACCACCGATTACTGATCCCCCCCCACTTAGAGGAAACATCCATTTGAAAATGAGAAGATGATGATTTTGGGGCTGCAGTCATGAGTTACATGTAGTTATGTTAGCAAAAAAAAAATTTAAGAAGGAGAAGAATGTTCCGGTCCAGACAAAGCCCTCGTCTCTATGCTGAAGACGGAGAAGTTTGTTTTTGTGCTGAGGAGGTCAGGCTTCTGTCTGGATTTCGCATAACGCCTGAGCAAGGAGAATAAATCACACGTCTCTGTCGTATCTAAGAAAAGCCAACCTGAGCGTGGCGGGGACTCCTCCCATGGAAGGGGGGGCGATGTCGAGGAGGGGGGGGCAGGATAAGCTCATAAGTAATTGCAATCCTGAGGGACACCCCATAGTTGAAGGAAAAAAAAAACGCAATCCTGACACCCAAACAGAGGTTAATGTGGTGACCTCAGCCTTTGTGGGCTTTTTTTTTGTTGAAAACAACAACCATCTGTTCTCTGGCCTCTTCTGTGCAACGCCTAATGTCACTGGGCTTCGTAACATCGATCATCTGCTGCAGAACTAGTCAAATATCCTAATGACCAGACAGACCTAATTACCTAGCCGGACACCAGTTGTTGCTTTGCCTTTGCTTGAACTGGCGCTGACTGGGCTGAAGCAAGATTTACCGTCTCTCAATAGCTCTAACGATCCCCCCCCCCCCCCCACCACCTAGCCCTCATACAATAAATAACCAGTAGGTAGAGAATTTGCTTTTGAGTTTGAGTGATTCCCGAGGCCGTCGTCGGCAGTTCTGCCAATAAGGGATTCAAAGAAAACAGAACCCACTAGTTTGTACTTTAAGTCCGTCCAAGACGATGCTTCCTATCAGGGTCCTTAGCGCATATTTATGTGGAGTGTATGACGTCTAACCTGGAATACACATCTTCCGTGTGGCCTGGGCTTCCCGTGCAGCTTGTTAAAGACTTTAGAAAACTAAAGCAGTCAGTTCCCATGGAAAAGAGAGAGAAGGGGAACATAAGCATCCGTCTTCTTACCCGGTCTGGCGGCTGGGACATTTTCACGGGCCAATAATGCAGGTGCTGCAGGAAAAGCGAGACAGGCATTCCTGACATCTGATGAGCTGTGTGTTTTTAAAGACCTCCTTTATTTCTTCTGCGCTCCATTTTTAATTTTTATTAATATATGTAGTACATATTTCTTTATGCAAATTGTGCAGTCTTGCTTCAGCAACCTTCTCAAAAATATTTCCCAGTATTCCCAGTAGTGTTTGTAAAGTAATCAGGCTTTAATAGAATGGTTTCTTTCCTCAATTTTAGAGTCATATTTCTGCATAATTTTATATTTAAAAAAACAGGACCTAGCCTTGCTGTGCAGGTATGATAAACAGTGGATTTTCCTTTGAGCTGCATCTCTCCTAAAACAAGCCAGTTTTATATAGAGTATGCAGTACAGGGTGTACAGGTGCGGACAGGCAGGGTAATACCTGTGGCTCAGAATCCGAAGCCTGGTCAGGGCTGCTGACTCCCTCCATTAGTCGCGACTTACAGCGTACGCATTCTAAGGAGTTCAGAGCTGATGTAAAGAATATATTTCCCTGGACACTGTACAATGCCAGCGCCAATCATGCACGAGTGCTGAAATAGTACTGTATGTTTTGATCACAGAGTCAGATCAAGGGAATGTTTACCGAAGCTCTGTGTTGAGTTTTGTCCTTTAACTTCATAGCTCTCTTGGCCACGGTGATTCCTGCTTTGTTTTAAAGGACATTTTTGGTTTCGCTTACTACACCCCTGAAATTACCTACCAACAATCTCAAATGCATATTTTGTCCTTTGTATCTTTCCCTTGACCACGTAATCTCAGTCCCAGTGGTTACTTGATGACACTCTCCAAGTGTAAAACTGACCTGCAACAAGCCTGGGAAGAGTTGCACCGGAATGTACACGGACCTCCGCTGCTGCAAGGAAAATCTCTGGGCTTTTCATTGGACGGTTGGCAGAGCCCCGCGTTGTATTATCCGAATTCCTGAGGGCTATCCTGCCATTGGAAACACGAGCTGTTCCTCATGGCCTTTGAACAGGATTTGGGAAAGGAGAGATCTACTGTATCCGCTTTCTTACACGCAGGTCAGGGATGGCAGATAACTTGCGATAGTGATCTCAAACTCAGTGTCGAGGCTACTTGTCAGGTGTTTGACACAACGACCCTCTTCAGCTACCGATATCCTCTACCCTAGTTGCCTCCAGGGTTAAAGTACCTGACATGAGCTGACTGCGGCGGGAAAGCAGAGTGTTATGCTGACCTGCATTCTGCAGGGTTCCCTCACATGTTACTCGTTTGGTTAGCATGCTTGTTTCCAGCACAGAACTGGTTAATATAAACACCAACACCCAAACTGGTCCCTGCGCCTCTCCCCAATGCATCAGGACCGTGCCTCCGCTGTAGATGCCTGGGCCCTGAAGCTCAGACGAAACCTCACAGGGTAAAAGAGAGACACGCCGGCAGTGTTTTGGAGGGAAGGCGGCTGAGGCGTAATCTCTGCTGCTGTGTCTTCGCCTGTGTCGTCATGCCTGCGGCATGTTGCGATCTCAGTGCTCCTTTTGTAATACACCTCTCCGGTGTGGGCTACTGTTTCCATAAGACACCTTCTGGAAAGCTCAATCCAGAAGCTCAAATCCACCTCCCTCCGTTTCTCTTCCTTAAACGCATACATGCAAACATGTACCATAAACCTAAATATATACGGTAAAGGTAAGTAGCTGCAAATTTAAACTCTAAGCTGCAGCGTGTAGCGCTCTGCGTGCGGGTGTATGGCGTCTGAGTCATGGCTAACCGAGGACGGAGTGGGGCTCCGTGTGAGTGGGCCCTGGAGGCTCCGTGTGAGGGTATGAAACCACATGTTACCTCAGCCGGGCGGCTCCAGAGTGAGCGCCGTACATCCGGAGCACTTCTACAGGACATAGACAACTTTCCGAAGCTTAAACTGTCTCACCGGGGCAATAAAAAGGTAAGGATCCTACCACGCAAGCTTAGGACTGGTTTAATGGCCACGTGAGGACTGGGGAATGACACATAACCCAAAGACAGGGGGTGCCGCCGGCTGAGACGAGATAAAGATGCCTTGAGAGCAAAGCTTTTGGGGGATGAACGTCCCGTTCGAAAATGATAGGCCTAGCGTTCGGTCAGGAATCAAATATGCCGTCCCTTCGTACAGCAGCTTCATCCGTCCTCAGCCCAGGTTCTCTGAGGTTCTAGCGGGTCACCACAGAATGATCCAGACACATCATGCTTACAGAATAAATGAATAAACCCGTGAGCACTCAGAGAGGACAATTAAAACCAATCCTGATGGAAATTAGTGCATTATTGCTGGAATATTCCGGCCATGCCGTAGAGAAACAGCGGCATGTACGTAGACTGCGGCAGAATCGCCCCCGGCGACAAAAAATGTGGTGAATAGTGTTGTGACAGTAAGAGAGCCTGGGGGCTCTGGACATCATGGCACTCTAGATAACAGACCTCCTTGACACAAATATTTTAGTCAGTCCTGTATTCTGCTTAACGGTGAGCTTAAGCCTCGCGCAGACGCCCGGAACTCGGAGCGTGCCGTTTCAGCTCGATACTTTAAAATAAGATACATTTATCTCTAGGGGTCCATGTCAATCCCGAGGATTTGAATTATTCTAACAGTGTCTGTCCCGCATTTACAAGCCCTCTGCATGAGGGAGCTCACGGCTGAGGGGCTGGGGCCGGTGTCCCATTCCGCACGGCTAACCCCGGGTATACCCGCGTGCGACTTCCTGGGCCAGCTGGTGCACAGTACGTCCTTTAAGGAAGATCGTTTTATCCTGGGAATGTCAAAGTCAAAATTTTTGAAGCTGTTGTCGCGAGCATGGTGCGTACGCAGGAAATGATCCCACACGAGGCCAATGTGAAACGACCGGGTTGGTTAGAAACCAGGCAGAATCCGTTCGACAGAAACAGACAGGCATTTCGTTATGGTAATCTGCTTGCATTTAACTAGCTATATGCTCACGAAATGTTAAAATGAAACCTAAATCTAAATCAGGTTTAGATTGATATTCGCTGGTCGATGAGATTTCAGCGTCCATCTGGTCCCCAAAAAAGGCAACAAAATGTCATTGCTGACTCTCTGGGTTGGAACCATCGAAACTTTCATGGGATGAGAAATTGATTTATTTTCCATGTCGAAACACGAGGCTGATACGGTCTCGTTGAAATACAATAAACAATAACTACATAAGAACGGGTTTAACTTACACTCCAGTATCCCTTGATTTCAACGAGCCCCAGTATTAAATCATTTTTGCAACAGCTTGAAATGCTATAACGTCAATTTTCGAGTCTGGAGCGAAAGCTTGTGAAACAAAAATAAAGTAAACTGAAAGAAAGGCCTGGGTGTATTACGACAAGTAAAGGGGCTCAGAAGTTTGGAAGACTTTTTTTTGGTCAGGATTTTTTGCCTGCAAGGAGCAGTGGCCCCTGGGAAATGTGGATGTGAATTATTTTTTAATGGCTGGTCTTGCTTGCTCTCCAAAACGTGGTGGGATGCTGCCCCCCTCCCTCCCCTGGACTCCCCTGACGCAATGTAGCACAGCCACCTAACGCATAAGACTTTCGAAGGTGTCGTCAGGCCAGTGTATTTGTACATTTTTACGCAGAGACATGACAACATGAGGCTCCAGCAAATGCGCTCCCAATTTTTTCAAATTTTTCATTTGGTATCATTGTGTGGAACTGCTACGCGAAAGTCCGGCCTTGGAATCCACTTTATTTACAAACTAGCTATGAGGTCGCGCAACGGTATTAAAATAAAAATTTGAACTCTAAGCGTGTTGTGTTTCACGGCTGCCAGAAAAACGGGATCCGTACACTCTGATGGATTTTTACGAATGCAAAGAACATTCTGTACCTGTCCGGCACTGATCCTCGTTAAACCTCGGAATCTGACGCATAGACGCTTATAATAACGATGTATCATGTTTTTTTTTTTTATCCTCTTGCGGAAAATTAATCACGGCGACAGTCGACATTATTATCATCTACCAAAATCCGATTATGTGAAGATGTCGTGATGTATATTTAGTTTGACCTTTAGTGAAGACGAACAGCCCAGATTCCTTTCATGAATAAATCTATATGCGCTCTCCACTTAAAAGGTTCTGGCTGCACTTATATAAGATTCGTTTGGCCTCAATTAAGGAACAGGGTCTGGAGTCTGTGGCGCGGCAGTCAGACAGGCATCTCCAGCTCTCTCTGGTATCCTAGCGGGGGGACGCCGGCCGCGTGGACAGGGATCTCGCCTTCTGAAAACTGTAACGCTCCAGATGATGTCAACTTTACCAACAGGAGTGATTTATCGCTAATTTTTTTTAATTTTATTTTGTGCGCTCATAATCATAAATTCCCCTTGCAGTGTTTGCCGGGTTATGAGAGACACATGCAAAAACCTATTTACCCTGCTTCGTAAGATTTTCCCTTCACATAGATGGCCAAAAGAGATACAAAATCAACTCTCTTACTAGCTTTTATTTTAACTGGTTTTTGTCATTTTTATATTTCATGAAATAAGTCATGTCTGTACCGTCTTTCATTTGTATTTTTGATGCTTTTAATCTAGAAAATATGCATTTATGTCTTTAGGAGGTACTTTCAAAACCAAACCACAATAAATGCATTGTTTGGCTGAAAATTGCAAACAGATTTAGCAGTTTAGTTAAAAACATTCGTGGCTAACCCGAGCAGGAAGAATAAAAGCCACACACTCGCATTTTTCTGCGGCTCTATAAAGGTACCATTATTCCTGCGATCCCGATAAAAATGAGAAACAGACCGTCGCATGCACGGGTACCACTGACCAAGTTTATTGCATCTCATTTGAATATCGATATTCTCCTGGGCGATACCCCCGCTCTCAGGAAATGCTCGTCAGTCTGTCGGGGCGATAGGTCACAGTTCTGTGGCAGGTCCTGCATGCTGGTTGCTGAGGCCATTAAGCAATCATGAACGTTTTTATGCTACAATTTTTTTTTCTTACCTCTCTGCCGAGACCTGCAGTATTGTCAAATGCTACCAGTTTATTGACGGCATGGAGCAGGAGTCACGCTGAGTTTGCAGAGCCGCTGTGGAGTGCATCCCTAAGAGGGCCAAAGAGGAGGGTGACTGTCAGTGTCCGACAGATTCCGGACTCCAGATTAAAAATACAGCCAGGATTCTTCACATTTGTATGGAGCACATTTGCAATTCAAGGAAAAGATTCAGCTTTTCAGAGACTCTTATGACTCTCATGACTCTCCATCCATATATCTTTCATAGTGCTCACCCAGTACATGGTCGCGGTGAGCCTGGAGTCTATCCCAGACTGCACTGGGCACGAGGCAGGGGACACCCTGGAGAGGATGCCAGCATATTATCACCTTGCGTTAAAAAACACAAAAGCTGCCCATGGACACACTGGTTTACACCGTGTTACATTTTTAAATATTGGCAAAGGGCAGCTTTTTGATGTCACACACGAAGAACAAAGCCTGAGATTATACTCTAAATCATAGAGGATCCTGCAATGTTATAATAATATAATAAAAACATATTCCTATACCAAAGAAACGGCTTAATGTACTGTCGCTTGAAATAGACTTTATCAGATACTTGGATTTCAATATAAAACGAGGCTTAAAGGAATATTTCATCTCTGGGAAGAAGCAAAGCGAGGCACAGCGGGAGGACGGCAGCGGGAGGACGTGGCGACCGTGATCGACACTTTTAACCTTTTTTTAAAATATATCACTCATGGAAAGAGCCCTGACACCATAAATGAAAATGACATATGACATGTGAGTTCCAGAAAGCTGGTTAGCAGTGACAGGCAAATTGAAGGATGGCATCTGTCAGTTTTTTTTTTTTTAATTCGGAAGAATAACTGAATAACTGGGAGCGCGGCGCAAACATGTTATTAAATCGCACGACTCCCCCTCTGGCGCCTGTTTGAGATACAGAAACGGGCTTCTGTCACCCGTGTGGCCGATGACTATGCAAATCTCAAATAAACACCACTATGTTCCCCGGATTCTGCTACATATTTAAACATGATTTCATACACTTGCCCCACAATTTAAAATTTAAATTAAATTTTTAATGGGCTACATGTTCTTATCATTATATTAAATATTCATAACATTTCAAACTTCAAGTCCTTGAAAATAATAGCAAGGCCCTTGAAAAATAAAAAAGCAATTCTAGAAAGCGTTCTTCCTTTAAGCGGATCCCGCTTTATTCTGGGTAAACAAAGTAAATCATCGTCTCCAGGCAATGGGCATGCTAGCTGGACATCCCAGGCAGATGGACCACAGCCTGCATTTGAGTGTGGATGCCGAGTGCCCATGGATCCGTGGGTCCGGTGGGCCCGTGCATCTTCTCGTGTGCTGCTCTCGGCCGCGCTCCATGTCGATCAGCCATTGCATTACTGGGATTCCACGGGCTGCTTGCTGATGTGTCATTGGTCTTCTTGAAGCTGCCGTCTCACCGGCATGACCTCTTGGTCCTGATAGACACGTGTTCAAGCGGTGTTTTAACTGCCTTTTAGCCAGCACTTGCTTGTTCCCTCGGCCTTGTCGAGGTATGCAGATCACATTGTTTGAGTTATGATGCATCTGTTGACTAAGAACAGCAATCTCCAAAGGCTGGAAATGGAAAGTACCGCTTCCTGGTTTTCCCTTCTGCTTTCTGGGTTTTCCTTACTGTTTCCCGCCTTTCCCTACTGCTTCCCGGTTTTCCCTGCCACTACCCAAAATGTCTTGCACTGTCGCTCCTCGCTCTCAGCTTCCTCTGTCCTCGTCTCTGATGTGCTTTTTGTGTTTGACAGCATTTAGCTGTACTGTACCTGCTCTATATTTTCTCATCGATTAACCGCCTCCATATAACCTGCCCCCCCCATGCCACAGAGCAGTTTTGATTGACAGGGAACATAGTACTGGGGCAGGGGGCTGTGTGACAAGGTGAAACCTGTACAGTAAGGGGTTTGCAATTATTTTTCGGTGCATGACCATGTTCCAATATTCAGATCAGTGTCACATGGGCTGGGGGGTGTTTTGGGTTTGGAAGATCTGGCATACAAGTTTTCTGATTGAATGGGTGTTAAGGTTTACTTGAAGGATCTTACCTAGGCTTCAGAATAAAAGTCCTACACTAAAACTATTCTGCTCTTTCCATTGTCTTTGGAGGGGTCCATACACTACCTTGAACGTAGACTTTTCAGAAAATAGCAACTCCATTCTTCTAAAAGAATATAACCATGAAATGAAGAGCAGGCCTGGCCAAAGATAAGACGTAATGTGCAGCAGGCTCTCCTACTGAATGAGATATTGTACGGCCCTGTGCCCCCTTCATTACACAGCTAACCAGCTTCATATGGGGCCGGGGTTGTGACTATGAGCTGAGACAAGTTGGGGTCATTAACCCACAGCCAGCCCTAGGAGCTGAGCGCCAGTGAGGGGCGGCTGAAAAAGTCCCTAATTTAATAGCTACACTAATTGAATATCCCAAATATGGAGAATATGCAGCTTTGGCAAAGCAAAGATCTCCAGCATCCTGGGCTCGGCGGCACACGTCCTCCCTGACACGCCGAAACTCCCGACGCTGCAGGAATTTCCATGGCTCGACTCATGACCGTGACAGAAAACAACTTCCTGATTTTCTAATCATCCTGCAAAGCTCAGTGCTACGTCTTGCATCCGGCAAGCACCGTTCATCTTCCATTTTTATAATATTCTCCATTTTCCCCACCTTCTCCTGCTGCTAATTTCAAATAGATGCTAAAATAAATGGGTACAGGCCTTTATGCGACTCCCAGAATCCCGGGTGTGACTCCACGTGCAGATTTTTTCCGGAACGCCCCCCATCCAGAGGGAAACAGAGCGCTGATGTGAACCGAGGACAGTTCTCCGAGGGCAGCAGAGTAAACAATCTGTATGAATGGGAAGCAGCGGAGGGCATGAATAACCGATTTTAATTCACACGACACGGGGGGGCGGAGTGCACAGGGCGGGGGTGTGACCCTCGCCGTCGCGCTTTTGGCACGCCGTAGCTATGCCAGGCGTTAGCCTCACTTTTCCTGAATCAACGCACTTTCACATCCCGGACGAGGATCTGTGGCAGAGTGCCGTGTACCCATGGCGACGCTTAATTAAATTTGCATACAACAGAGCACTCATTCATTTCTTAAATGATAACGAAAAGGAACGAGGTCATGTGCGGGACGAGTGTTAATTGGTACAATTAGTGATGTCTTGGCGAATATATTAAAGACAGCGGAAGTGTTGAGACTCACCCCTGCCCTTGTCTCATGTTAATAGATGGAAGTAAGGCGGGGGTCAGACGTGTAAATATATATACGACAGCTAAATGCTATAAATATACATAATGTTTAGTGACACGTGGGCCCGCATCTAGGAGGAAAATAATGTCCCTCGTCTGATCATCTGTAGTAGAGGAATACATGTATGGATGGGCGGAAGCTCGTTCTTACAGCCGCTGTGACCTTTCTGAGACGCTGTTTGCGAGGAGGTGAAAAGAAAGGGTCTTATTGTCATTGGCAGGGCTGGGGGGAGGGGTGGGCTGTCATGATGCCTAGCGGGAGATTCAGCAGGTCATAGATGCGGGCTTCTGTTCAGGAGGAAGCAGGCCAACATCCCCAAAGAGTGGCAGGAGACCCTGGCGTAGAGGTCGCCGTGGTGACGTCCATACAGAGCAAAGGGAGACAAATTAGGATCCCGAACTCTGTAATGGCTCCAGATTTGCAGTTTGTTACACGCTAAATCCGATCAGCTACAGTACCAGCGACAAACTACATTTGTCATTGTTTACGTTAGAAAGTTTACATTCTAGATCAAATTTTCCCCTCATAATTTGGCGTATATGTATACACCATCGTTCTAGTCAGGTTGTTTATGCGGGGGTTTATGTGAGCCAAACAGCTCTGCTCCGCAGCTTGCGGGGGTCTGGGAATTTTCTGGCTGGGGGCCGCAGCCCCAGTGGATGCCGAGATTGGCCAGTGAGCTCATATGAAGTGGGCTTTTCCCCCCCCCCCCTTTTCCTCACATAAATTGAGGCTTGAACCGTCTGGCTGAGGCAGCGGACACCTTTGAGATTCCTATCATCTGGCCGTGCCACGTTCCCTGTCAGGAGGCCCCCGTGTCAGCAGGTGAGAGATGAACCTTTCACCTTCCACTGCTGCACATGGCAGGCGCCGATATGAGACTGTTTGAAAATAATCTCCTTTTACAGTTCCGTGATCTGGAAGGGATTTCCGAGGGAAAAGTTCTTGCCATTTTCCCGGCACAACAACAAACATGTGCATCGTGCTGCCTTTTAACGATGCCGGGCGACGATGCGAGAAAACATTTGTCTATGTTAAAGGTGTACTATTTAAACATAAACTGGTAATAAGACACCCACTGAGCTTTGTTTTTTAATCTTTGCAGACCAATAGATTTCACAATCACTTATTACTGATGCTCCATAAAACTTCATTTGCATAGCTGTGATGGCCGTTACCTAATGGGCTTTTTGGGCTGTCCGGTGAGTTGTTATTTTATATTCTCTTGGGAAAATGGCAGTGTGAATTTGGTCATGCAAACAACGATTATTTAATTGGCTCCAGTTTGTCACGCATCTGATGTTCTCCCAATGAATTCTTCCACATCCTGCCTGCCTGAGTCAAGCTGAGAAATGATCACAGTTGCAGGTAGACAGGGCCGCGAGGCGACGGTATTCCAGCAGGATTGGCAGGAAGTTTCGTGCCGGGAGCGGCTGAGCGTGTCATGGGAGGTGAAGCCGGCGTTTTTGATGACACCTCAGTTGTGTTGTCTGGGGTGACGGCGAGTGTTGTTACAGGTGCTGCACGGGCAAGGGGTGCGGAGTAGGAATCGGACATGTCGGGACGCGTTGGGTTTCAGAACACGGTCGCATAACCAGAGATGTCAATGTCGCGGGAACCTATGAAAGCAGAGGCGGGAGCAGCTGGCCGGGGATGGGTTAAACTTCATCCCATACCAGCAGCAAGAGATGACAGAATCAAGGGGTCTGATATATAACAAAAATATGAGTGGACCCAACACTAATTCCTGAGGAACCCCAGTACATGGGATTTATGCTAAAGAGGGAATCTGGAGAATCTGTTGCTCAGATTCATGAGTACTGAATCACACGGGCATTATTGTTAGGATAACCCTACTCATAAAACAGCTGAATTGTATAAGTAAATGATCTGGCATCTGGTACTGATCTACTTCCAAGCGAACATCCAAGTACACAAATTGGAAACGCTCAATTGCAACAGTCACACTTTAATCATATTTAAGAAAATTTCAACTTCAGGCTTACAAAATTCCAGCAGTCATACGCATACAGATCCGTGCTGGGGACAGCTCTCATAATTGCTACAGTGACTGTCAAACCTACACGATTTTGTTTTTCGAAACCTTCAACTTTTTGGTAATTAGCTCCATGTCACAAAGAGTCATATTTACAGGCATTTCAACCCATGAGGCGTCTCGGTCGTGGGGGGCACCAGCAGTGAAGCTTGCTGAGGGCATCACATGGACCTGCACTGTTGCTACTCCTCTGACTTTGAACGTTTGTTTCTTTAGGCAATAATAAACAATAAGGTCATTTTCTTTAAAACTTTACTTCCATTTAATTCCATTTAACATTGATTTGCAAAGTTGAGGAATTCAAGTCCCAATGAAACCCGACTGTTACTGTTTGATTTTCCAGCTTATAATTTTATTTCCGAGCAGCACATGTGAAGGGTGACCACAGCCATTCCAGATTTTGATACCGTGGAAGAAAGAGACTGACTCTCCTCCGTCGCTTCCCTAGTTATAACGTAACATAAGTAAAACCCTTACTTGTTTTCTTATTTTTCGTCAGTAATTATGAGCTACTTATCTGAATTTGCTTAAACTAAGAGGGGTGGAGCAGTACTGCATATTCCCGTTTGAAATCTCTATCTTCGCAATATTCTCGGTCTGTCATATCGTGGCATTTCGTGCGGTTATACAGCTGGAGTAACTTTACGGTGCGAGGCATCATCTTTACGATTGGGCTGCATAGCGCTTTTAAATGCCTGACTTGATCTGTATCCCAGTTTACGCGGATTACGTAGCCAACTTTATTATGAACCTGTCCTGAAATTCAAAATGCAGGTCCAACTATTATTGCTTTTAAAAGAACTTACAGAGGGGGAAAGAATTGAAAGCGTAATTATAATGGAGAAATTCATCAATAATAAAGTTATTATGGAAGTTTACTATGGTTTATTATGGAAGGGTTTCCTGTATGATACTGTGGTGCGTATCAGCGTATGTCGGGTGTGTCAAAATGTTTAATGTTTTTCTTCCCTTCACCATCCTTTCCTTTAACACCATTCGTCACACACTTACAGCCGTGATATTGTGCTTTTCATCGTACACCGTAAACGTCACCGAGAGAAAAATTTCCTCCGATATATCCATTTCTCAGCTAAATCCCCGAAGCCACGGGAACCACTGATGCGAATGACCGGGCACACCGTCAAGCGACCAGCACATGTTCCTACACGTCGTGTTTGAGGACAGTCGCTATGAAATAGTCTATACGCGAGCCTGAATGTGTAATAGTATATGGCACGCCGCAGACTGATTCATCCGTGCTTTAAAAACCATACTTGAAATATTAATTAGTTAGTTGGGAGTGGGAATGGGTCAATAAAATTACTCCATAATGGTAGTATCATTAAATCCCCATCTGTTAATTATCATTACCTGCTCTTCCTTACAGAATGGGGGAAAACAGGTTCATTTATCAAGCTTGCAGGTATACTTATAACTTAGTGTTTAAATGTTGTCTTTTAATATGAACGCTTTAAGAAAGTTCCTGAGAAATATGTGGCAGTTTGAAGCCAAATATTAACTAAAATGCGTACATAATGTCTACGATTGTTTCCGGATAGTGCAATCGCTTTACCTTTGACATTAATCATCTTTGCGAATGTAAATTGTAGGCATTCATTATGAATCAAATTCTGCCCTGTAGAACAGACGGGAAGCAGTGAGCCGCATAAATACAGTATACTATTAGGCAATTACAATTCATCTGCCAAATCACCATTTCCTTTCGTGACCCGGAGAAGACTGCCGTTTTTTGCATATAATAAAGCTGGTCGATCATTCTGTGCTCTTGGGGTTCCTAATAGACAGACAGGTCCCGGCTCCTCTCTCCTCCAGCATTTTTGCTTAACAGAATCACTTATCTTTTCCCACATAAATATGATTTGCAAATATGGCTGCTGGAGTCAGGCGTACCCCGGAATCCCCAGAAAGCCGGTTCACGGCGCTCTGAATTTCCGTCCTCAGTGGGAGGTCAACTTTCTACCTAATCTTGCCAAAGCTTATCGGAACCCCCATCGATGATGAAAATTACAAGCATAGCAAGGGGTCTCTTTCCCATCTTTGACTGATATACCCATAATAGTATGTAGCTCCGGCAAATTATATTTATATGGAAAAATACATTTCTCTTAGGTGCTATTTTGAAACAAAGCCAATCGATTTCCCGGGACAGTCCGCAAAACAATAAAAGCGAGATTTTTAATCATGATCTGGCACCTTGAACATCTGCAATGTCTATATTTGTTTTATTATTTTTTTATATACTAATGAGCTAATTCATTTGGCTTTTGTTTTTTCTCCCCAGAAGTCGCTCATTCGGATACCCCCGCAAAGATGACTGACAAACATTTTGTCTAGCGGCACAACATAAAAATAGCATTTACCACAACAAACATACATATTTCTCTCAAATGTGAAGCAGAAGTGGGGAATCGCATTTTCCGATTCTGCGCCCGCCTTTGTTCGTGTGAGCTCGGCTAAATCCTGGAAGTGCAACAGAAAACTTTGCGTTTTCTTTTCTGCTGTTTCGTTCATGAATCTTTTTTTCTTCTTTTCCGGTACCGTTGTGTCATATCAGCCTTGTGGACAGAACATGGAAAACGGCAGTCGCTTAGTTTTAACATTCATTGCAAACTAAACTGTTTTGAAAATATAATAAAAAAGAAATATATTTAAATATATTCCTGTCCAAAATTTTCATCTGGGGCACATTTTCAGCTTTTGTATTGTTTGTCCTTTGTTCTGTATCATTGCCATGTGTGGGCTAAAATTAATATTAAGTACTTTAAAAAAAAAAAAAAAGGTATTCATCATTTCGTCCCATCTGGGGCGTAGCCCTGCCTCGCGCCCTGTGCTTGGAGGGAAAGCCTTCAGGCTGCCTACGACCCTGTACTACATACGCGGTTGGAAGATGCAAAAGTAGATGGATGGTATTAATTAGCTCATCGTTTTAGTTTCACTTCATTAAAAACTTACACTTATGCTTCTGTTGAATAGCAGGTTGGTTCTACCTACGTATTCCAGGTTTATCCAGAACAATGCATTGTGTTTATCTTTGGAAATTTATTCTTGTCTATAGTCTAAGTACTAAACATGTACTCTAGGTGTCTAACTGTACAATGGGTACCTGAAAAGGATCCCACTGCTTGTGAAGTACAGTGTTTCTATCCATCCATCCATCCATCCTCCATATGCTTATCCTGATCAGGGTCATGGGCACAGAATCGGAACCAGAATTTTTATTATACACCAAGTACCAGGTGTACAAGAAATTGCTCTCTTGGCACCAGCATCAACATAATAACAATCTAATTAAAAGATACATATTCTATAAAAAAAAGATAAAAGATTTACAAAAGATACATAAAAACATGAATAGACTATAAACAAACAACTGTAAATAAAAGGATGTGTAATGCAACAATGTAACAAGTTGAAGTGCATATGTGCTCTGACTGTAATAGTGGAAACTGGGGAAGGTTCTTACTCAGAAAGATTGTTCAGAGCATTTTGATTGACAATGTAAGTGTGCAAGCAGTGTGTGTAGTATGTACAGCAGTTAAAACAAAGGGAGGTCAGAAGGGTCCTAGTCCAGACAGATGATGGCCTGAGGAAAGACGCTGTGGACATTGAGGTTGGTCCGAGTCTTTAGGGCTCTCACTCTTGGCACAAATATGTAAAAACAACGCCTGTACAAAACATAACATGGCTAATCTTATGAAGCAGGCACCAATACTACATGCTTGATGTTCGGTCCAACAGATGACAAGACCAGAGACGTTACATTTGTCAGAGGGATGTAAAGAACCTGGACTTGGACACCGTCTTTTTTTTACAGTAATTGAAGCTGTGAACAATTTTAAGGTATGTGATTGCTCAAGCAGTATTACTAGTATAGTGACGTAGTATGGTAGTACAATATGGTAATGTAGTATGGTAGTGCAGTATGGTAATGGAGTATGGTAGTGCAGTATGGTCACCCAATAGGCCTCACTCAGGGGACTTGCTTTATTGGCAATAAGCAGTTAAGGAGACCAGGGTATGAGTTTTGCCTTGAGCTGCCCCCAATCACTATTGCTATTACATGTATGTTCAGAAAAGATGATGGTAATGCATTGTGGTACCTAGTGCATATACTGAGAAAGCATCTGCATCTACTCTCCTACATGTATTTATTCATTTTTCTCCACGGAGATTACTTTGTCAAATGCCCACAATGCATCACATCAAATGCGTTCCGATGAGTGTGACAAGATACACGCTAAACTCGAGCTGACTCTTTCACGTGTCACGTCACAGAAGATGGTTGCTTACTCTCACATCAGAGCAGAACTGAGCGTAAGTTACGAAGATTTTTTTTATTAAAAGTCCAACGCGATATGCAATGAACGTGAATGTGTATTGCAGCACAGTAGTTATATTTTTGTAATACTGTCTATATTGATTTCGCTCATGCTAATTATACCAAAAAAACCTAGAAATCAAAAACGAACTATAAAAAAGTACTACTTAGTTATCAAAGAGCCGAATTTCTTTGGAAACACAATATACGACTGATTATATTATTTTAAGAGCACAACCTGTTTCTATAAAGTTTCTTTTTTCCATTAAAGCACCTATAATTTAAATTGTAACTCAATAAAACCATTCAACGGAAGATTTCTTGTGCACCATCATTACCGATTATGATATCAAATTGGCAGATTAATGCAGCCGTGCCAATGTGCCACATGATCACTAAATAAAGCGGTTCTCCCCAAGACTGTGGAATCAGACAGAGAAATGTCGATAGTATAATATGAGTTTAGGAAGCGAGATAAGCCCAGTGGTCTCGCGACGACTTTCTTTTGTGAAACTCAGTCTTCGAGGGCATGAACGCATAATTCCTGGTGTCCCTTCTTGCCGCTTTTCACATGCAAAAATGATTATGGACAATTGCGGGATATCTCTTGAGAACATGGGACAAAAGAGCCATTTACTTCTCTGCCTCCGGAGAGCGAAAAAGGAGACAGTTTGATTTTTCGGCAGCAGTCATCTATGTTTCTCAACGCCAAGACACGTGAATAATCAGTCGGGCTATCGCACTGAACTGTAGAGGTCGCTGTCAATATTGTTCACAGTAAAAACCGGTCACTCAAAAGATTTAATAATACACCTGTAAGTCGTGCTGTTTAATTTTGCTAGTTCATATTGTGAGGTTGTGAATTTGCGTCCAGTTTGTAGATCTACAACTAACACACTTGTAGTGTGTATGCGTAGACAGTATTTTACACACACACACACACACACACACACACGTCCCTTTACCCCCCTTATGCTCGTCCTGATGTTGGATTCATCGTGTAAGCCTTTTAATGATAATTAAACGTAAAACATTTAAACACTCGACGCACTATAGCAAGTTTGCTGATTTATATGAGAATTTATAAGTGCTTTGACGTTGTATTAAACGGTACTACTGAGCAAAATACTTGGACTGGCAATAAAATATTAAAATGAAACGTTTAACTTGCCAGCTGCATAGCTTGGTTCGTGCGTCCCAATTTCTTGATATATCCTGTGGTAAAATTTGTATCTAATAATCTATTGAATGCTTGCCCAGGCCTGTTGTTATCGTTATATGCAAAGTAATGGTTCTTTTTTCCTGTTTACCCATATTGACAACATGTGTGCGGTAAAAAAACGGTGTTCAGGACAGACAAAATGGGTGCAGTTGTGGGGGGCAGGTCATTGCTTGGCACGAACATGTAAGTGATTTTATAAGAGGACTTATAAGGCAAATATAAATATTATATGAATTATAGCATCATTTCATAATTTTATATACCACAGAAGTACTCCATATCATGACATGTACGATTAGCGGCCAGTACTTACACTGTTGAGTTTATATATATATATATATATATATATATATATATATATATATATACACACACACAAGGAAAATCACTTTGCTTGTGGCTACAACTAATGGTGTGTTTATTTGTTTGTTTTTGTTTTATTTTCTGTGTTCATGTGATTTCATACATGTATCCACGTTACATTACAAGACATGTACATACTATACAGCATTGTTTTGTACTGCATTGTATTATACATAATTGATAGCACATTGAGTAATGACAGGAAGTGGGCAACTGGCAAACAGTTTTTTGTTGGCCAACAAATCACTCTGCTGCAAAAATGACGATAAAATAGCTGATTGATTAAATGATTAATAATTCAAGCAGTCGGTTTAACCCTTGGCCCTCCTTATCATGATTTTCAAACCTTGCCTGGCTTTGAATAATGTTTTCCTTCCGTGTGGACCGGAGGGGTGTTAACAGAAGCGTCTTTAAATCGTAGGCTGGCCCGTGCGGCTTAACTCACCGCCATGGAGTACCTCTGTGATACTGTGTCGGCCTGCGTGCTCTCCGCTGTTTGCACACCATGCAAGCCCGTAGCCGAGCCGGGCGTCCGCCCAACCTTACGCGAAAACACACCGGAGACAGCGTGTTTCCCGACGGCCCCTGTACTGCGGTTCGTGAACTGAGGACAAGCGCGAGCCTATCATTGACGGCACTGACAAGGGCAGCCAAGATCGGTCCGTGTTACAACACCTGAGCACCATAGCCGTGCCTGCATCTGGTATTCAGTCTCCTTAAGCAAAGTGAATTTATCTTTTCGCTTTCTCAATCCTGGGGTGGTGTTTGGGGGGAGCTTGCATCCCGATTATCATGTTCAGGCAGTGTGGTGCCCAGTCACAGTGCAGTTGCGTTGTTCCTAGTAATATATTTTTCCCCTGCATAACTGGGACCCAGTTTTTAACTGGTATCAGATGGGATGTTGGAAGGATACAGCCACCCAGTGAAGGAAGATCTTGTGAAGGGTCATTTTTCACTAGACTGGTTATATTAGGCATAATCAGAAGGTCTGTTTCTACACATTTTACATTTCAGCTGAAAGTGTACTAGTTTGGGATGTTTTATGTTTACGTTTAGCTTTTAAATGTTAATGATTATAAATATGACAATAATAGCTTTATGGAAAATAACACCAGCTGAAGTGTGACAAGTAACACATACAAACAGGTTTGTAATTCTGTCTATGTGGGGACTCTCCATTAATTTCTATGGGGAAAATTCTAATCCCAACATGACGACCTAAACCCCTACTCAGCCTTAACCTTCACCATAAGTAACCAAATAAAATACGAGACTTTTGACATTTTTAGTTTTTTGACCACATTCGCAGATCTTTGTGGGGACCTGCAAAATGGTCCCCACAATGTCAGAATAACAGGTTTTTAATATAAACATAATCCACACACACACGCACACACACACACACACACACTAGAAATGTGCTGTTTTAAATATGAAAATTCAGGGAGCCGTCTAGCCCCAGACTCTGGATTTTTGTTTTAGG
>JAODJX010000047.1:15745933-15760229 GCA_026776945.1 Isichthys henryi | reverse complement strand
CCCCCCCCCCCCCCCCCCCGCGCCGCCCCCGCCGCCCCCCCCCCCCCCCCCACTAAGGGTGAGAGGCCAGTGGGCCTAAGAATTTGCCGCTGTATCGAGGTGAACAGGGCGAAATGAACAACCAAGCCAAATTTCAATAGAATGTATAAATAACTGAGCTGTAACAGAACAGTATTGTCAGTTTGATTATTATTAATAATTTGCTTGCTCTCTTTGTTTTCGCATTAACAGAGAAGTGTTGAGACACTTTTGGCATTTTTTGGCAGTATAGATTAACCAAATCTAAATTTTCCCACATAGGCCTATATCTATTATTTGAGAATGTAAAGAGCGACATAATGAAACAACACTCGGCACGATAATGAACATGTTTGCCCCTAATTACACAGTACTCCTTGATTTATCCCCATGCCATTAAACCGTTTTATTTTTGCTGCGCGGTAAACAGAAGCATCCCGTACAGTTGAAGGGGTCGAATCGAGCGGGGAAAGTGACAAGTGCTCTGCTATGGGATTTCTCTGGTCACTCAATCGCTCGCTCCTTTTGTTCGGCCACCCTCAAAAAGAGGTGCCATTTCACAAAATTCCGCACAAATTATTTGAATTAATGCGAGTTTGAATTCACCCTGTTTGAAGGGAGCGATTAGCATATCAAAGTAAGGGCAGTTCTATTGAGAACTTAAATCGCAACCTCCATTTGTTTTGCAGCGGAAAATACCGGGCATATGGAGAAAAAAAATCGGGTTTTTTTGAGGGGAACCCACATTTCTTGAGCATCTATAAACATGAGCCTCCTTAACAACATTGTCGTTTTAAATGATTTTGCGTTAGGATAAAAATGGACCTTTTTACTTCCTGTGAAGAACGATCCGCTACTTTGTGTTACTCGAAGGCCTTGTGTATGTGCCTGCACTTTTTGCCCGTCCTTCTGAAGAATGCAGAGTCTCTATTGTGGTATATCGTAGTTCTATCTCACAAAAACGGTTTGCCACATGAAAGATGAACACTGTTTTGCATTGGGGTGATGTATAGGTTTTGTATAAAATTCTTCAGCGTGAGAAACTTGCCTACCAGACGTACCCTCTGTGAATGTTGGGTGACGGTGCTATGAAGAGCTATATCTGTCTGCCTTTTAATTTTCACCCACGGTTCGTTAGCTGCATCCCGGAAAACGTGGATTTCTTTTCTGGCTGCCGATAAAAGTGGTTTTTTACTCCGGGAAAGATGCTTATCAAGGTCGATTTCGCTCATTTGCGGTATGCATTGTAAATATTTTTAGGAGACAGTAATGAAGTATGAAATACTGCGCGGCCGGGGTGGGGGGAGCGGTTAAAGTATTTTCCCGTGAACTATAAAAAAACGACATGAACAAAGCGAGTCTCTTTTTATTAGTCATCTTAATAGTTCTGAAGAGTAGGTTCATACTTTATTTCTCTTAAGTGCGGTGGTGGCGTTTAGCTGCAGGGAAAATTGGCTAGACGGTACATTCCAGCCGCTGCATTGTGTAGCGGGTTCAAAGAGAGACTAATTGCAATTGTCACACTTTTTTAGTTTGTTGTTGACAAGGCTGGCGCCGGCAAAACGGGAGGGGGGGCGGGGGAATTAGCCGCCCGTTTCTCGGTTGATGTGCGCCTTATTGTAAACATGCGCGTTGAGAAACAGAGCCTCGGTGAACGGTGCAAGTGCGGGGAAGCGTTTCAGCACGTTTAGTCATGGCCGTATTATTTTTTGGCTCCCTTTAAAGAGAGAGTGGGAGACGATGGGAAGATGGCATGGTCGTTGCAAACACAGGCTGGATACGGACGGCGGAGTTTAAATGAAATTCTGGCTCCATCAAGGTCTGCCCGCCGCTGATGTGTCCAGGATAGTCCCCGCCTTGCCGTTACGAGACTATGCCAATAAGTGCAAGGGAACGATGCGACGCGCTAACCTGCTAACTTTACTGCGCCAAATGCGCACTTTTTGCCGAATAGGGCTAAAACAGACCAATGAGAGCAGTTGCACTAATAGTGAAAATCTGGATGTCCGGGTTATATATATATATATATTTATATTTATAGCTGTGTGATTATATATGCCTCTTCATAAACATTCGTATATTTTAAGGTTTTATGTAATATGTTTCTTTTCTTTGTGTGTGTATTTTTTTAAAATACATTTTTATGTTCTAGTGACCTTAATTGACCGGATGAAATTTGAATGACTGCCGTTGTTGGATACTTTATGTTTTGAAGAAAGTACATATTTGCGAGAGCCATTATTATTATTATTATTATTATTATTATTATTATTATTGTATTACTTTGGTGTAAACCTCAGTTCCTTTCGCTCTAGGGTACGACATTATTAATAGAACTACAATGAGGTCGGGTGAAAATCCAGACAAACGGCACCATGGGGTAATATGCAGATGCACGACCGGTTAAATAAAAGCGACGCAGCTCTCTGATGCGCAGCTAAGGGCTCCGGGTGACACGTCGGGGACGGCTGGCATTTCACCTTGTGAAATGCGCGCTCCCGAAGCACGTTCACGGCAGATACCTGTCATCTCACGGCACGACGGCTGCTTCTCGTCAGCGACGAGCTTTTCACTCCAGCAAAGCCGAGTTACGATTCATCCATTAGTGATTCTTCTATGTGATGAGCTGCAAATAATGAATATTATTGTTTAGAATGTCAGAAAGGTTAAAAATATGAACAGATGAAATCACATTTAGCCGGTAATTTCAATAATACAAACTCAATGTTTTTTAAATGTTGCATTATTTGATAATTCAGATATTAATTCCATATTAATTGATAATAGTAATTAGTTCAAGGTGATTTCAACAAATGTTTCTCCCAATATTTTTTTGTGGTATAGCCCTATTTAAAAAGAATTTTCTTCTTTCCCCCATTGTCTGAGAGGCCGATTTTTGCGACACGTTTAGGGGCGCTCTGATGATTATTGGGTAGCCCTTTGCCTCATGCCGACATCCCATCCCATGACGGCCCCATTAGCGCGATCGTTTGCCCGCTTTGAGCCGCTGCCCCCGATCCTCTTTGTTTAAAGCCGGGACGCGTCTTCTGCGACCCTCTTCGACGCGCTTGGGATTTATTCAAAGTTTCAGACGTCCAGCATGTCATTAACATGCATTGTTGCTGGGCTGGGCGTATTTGAGTGTGATTTTATTTTAATATGCAACTCAGAATATTTAATCACACACAAGGGATGAAAAGAAGCCACGCTTTCAAACGTGTTACTGCGGTTCCGATCGCCGGCCATGATAGCGGGCACGACTTGTCCACCTATGCGTAGCCTGCGTTTGGGGAAAAATGCTTGATTTGAGCGTGGCAGAAGTAAGCCTTTGAGGCAAGGCTCAAAATAAACACAAGTTATTGCATGCCAGCCATTGCCGCGGAGTGGGAGGGGACGGGAGAGGGAGAGGCCTGGCTCGACTTAGATCTAAACGCAGGCGGAGCTGTTAGACGCACTCTGCAGTTTTAACAAGACGGTCCTTAAATTTAGCAGAAATGCGGAGGGGGTGGGGTGAGAGGATTGAAACCCCGGATGGGGCATCACTGCCCTGGGCAGGGAGGCTGCGAGGTGGGAGACGAGGTGAAACCTGTCAGCACCTGCTGAGGGATTATTTCAGACCCGTGTGGAGCGAGAATGGTTCAATTAAAAGTGACCATCAGGTTTCTTCATAGTGTTTATGTGTGTGTGTAAAACTATCCATCCATCCATTTTCCAAACCGCTTATCCTTACTGGGTTGTGTGTAAAACTATACAGATATAAAATATATAACAGAACAAACTGAAATGGATGCGCAGAGTACCAAAAGGGCTTTACCGTATTCTGAAATGTTCAAATTATTACATATATTTAACAAATAATATCGAAGGTGGACATATTAAACTTTACTTTTTGTGCTCATTAGTTGATTGATTGGCTGGTAAGGCTTTGACCTCGTCTGTCTGACGACGTGAGCCCCGCTCCGCGTTTCCCCATATCGCTCACTCGCGATCCCGCAAACAGGTGATTCGGGTTTCATCGCTGCCAGGAACAGCCCCCGCGGATAATGCCTGCTGACGCGCGCCCCTCCCGCTCATCGACGCGCAGGGTTTGAATGTCGTCCTTGTCGGCCCGCCCGGGGTCGCGCCCGGTCGCATGCCGAGAACCGCGTTGAGGCGATGCTGAGGGAGCGCGTGCCGGGAGGCGTGCGTCCTGACCGCGGCCATCTTCCTGCGAGATACCGGTTCCTCTGATGCTTTCATTAAAATCCTTTTAAAATGTTAAAAAGCTCACTTGTTACCCCCACCACCCTGCTACCAAAATTTTGGACCCCCGACCGTTTTAAAACAGATAGATTTAGGAAGTTCCTTAAAATATCAAGGAACCCTGCTTTTGGATGTAGGGTAGGCTGTATTTTTCAAAGGTCAGAGGGATATTTAGGGTTAGAGGGAAGACATTCCTATATTTGTGACTGGCCTGACTGCTTTGTTCCCTACTTGTCTGTTGGGGATACATTTTTAAATTCTTATTTGGTCTTCATATTCCTTGTATGAACCAACACCTAATGCAGTAAATTAGGGCCCTTACATTGTAGCTCTCTTGTAAGGCTCCAAAAAAAAAATTAAAAAGAAAAATCCATAAAGGGCCTTTTGAGCCGCCAAGGCCACGAAGATGTGGACGTTTCAGAGGCTGCTTGTACTGCCCCGCTCCCCCCTGCGGTCCCGGTGTGGATGTCAAACTTCATACGAGAAGCCGAACGTTAATGGAGCGCTCTGTTGTAAAAGCCATGCATTTTTTATTTCTGGCCGCGCTCCTCCAGTATTACGGCTCGCAATCGGTTCTGTTTTGTTTTGAAACGTATAGCCCAGGATGCGGGGTGCACAAGTGCCGGGATCCATAAAAGGCCATCCGATACGGCACCCAGCACCCCAAGCGTAGTGCGCGATCTTCCCCATAGCGGGACCGCGTGTCCGATCAGAGTGCGGCCGGGAAATAAGTCTACAAAAATGCAACATTAACAAGATGAAATGGCCGTCTCTATGCTGTCTGTGCAATGAGGCACGGCGTGTACATGAACGGGAGTCCCCGTATGTCAGGAACACTAATGTAATTACTTAAGAATGCTATCAGATGTGTTTAGATGTTTTCCAGTGTGCGCACACGTGTAATGGCTCCAGACAGCTCCTGGATGTATCCTTTTCTGGGAAGGACCCTTCGTGCTGCCAAGTTGAAGGCTGTAGTAGCCAGAGGGGGAGTCCTTGGCAGGTAGAAGCCTCTTGAGGGGCTGTACAGTGGGGGGGGAGGGGCGCAGCATCAATCTTGGATGCGGTACAGCTGACCATGTAGGTGGCGACACGCGTCGAGGGTAGGAGCCGGGAAGGAATTCGGGAATTAAGGGCACAGTGAGGTGTTTTATTACGCTGCCGTGGGGTGTGACCAGCTGTGGAACTCGTGTTTTAGAGGGTTGCGGTTTCATCCCCGTGAATGAGCTTTGGGGGGGCGGGGCACAATTGTGCCGGATGGTGGGGGCTCCAACTGCGCGTTGGGTGAACCTGGAACTTTTGCATGTCTGAAGTCCTGGGAGGTCGACCCTGTAGGAGAGCATGGCCGCTCCCGATAGCACTTTCTGTACCATGCCCGCTCCCTGTGCATGTTTTCGGAGCTTGTCGCAGTGTCGCCCCCTATCCTACGTATGAAGCGGTGCGCTGGTTTGGCTGATAGATAGAGAAATGAACACTCACCTGTTCCAAGGGCCCGAGCTGCCGGGGAACCAAAGAGGGACAATGGCTTCGGGCTCAAGGCCTCCACAAAACAAGCTCTGTTTCTCAGACCATTTCAAAACTGGGTGACGTCCACGATATCGTAGTGAAGCATTAATCTGAGCCCCGCTATTCATTCGTCCAGCGGCTAATTATGCAGCTAGCTGACGGCCATCATCCCAGCGCGTGAAACCAAACAGCATCACCCCTTCCGGCTTGTCTTCTGTTTGGTCCACTTTTCATTTTTAGTCTCGAGAGTGGCGTTTAGCTGGTGTGTAGAAACTAGGCTGAGTCGCGTTGGTTGCCGGGTGATTTTTGCTCCAGCGTACATATGAATATTCATGAGCGAATGGGCGTGCCCCCCCCCCAACCAAAATCCTGAAATAGCGAAGAGATGGATTTTGGGGTCAGAGATGGGTGCATGAAAAAGCTTATCTTTTGTTAAGATGTAGCATGTTTTGTGACAAAATATCTGAAATTTAGCTACAGTGTTTAAACTCCGTTATTGAAACTTCTGGAAAGGTGGGTTGAGTCATTCTTTTTCGCGATCATTCCGGTCCCCTTGCCTCTATACAGTGCTTGGTGAGTTCGTTATCGGATGAGTGTGCTGCTGTGTGCTGGGCCGCCTGCCTGTGCCAACTTTTATACACTTGGCGGCCGTTGCAGGAAATGTAGCGCCCGCCCCGGGGCGTATTCCCCAGAACATTCCCGCAAACTGGCTCCACGGGCGAGCACATCTGTGATTCCTGTCTCAGTGGCAGCCAATGGGATGAGGCGCTTCTCGGCAGGGGCGCGGTGCCGAACCACTGAGCCCAGGTCACGCCGACAGCTTGCCGGAAATGCCTCTGGAAATTGCTTGGACAAATGTCACTCCAAACAGAGATATTAAAGTGCAATCCCTGCCCTTGTCCAAACACCCCCCTCCCCCTGAACTCGGACCCAAATGTAATGTTGGGTTATCCGTAGAAACAAACATGGATCAGAAGGCTACACATAATCAAATGAATGTCATGGCGTCCCAGATGACCTTCTGACTGAGATTGACGTGCAGATCTGCGAGATTACGCACACAGAGACAGTAAACAGCAGTGTACTTATAGAACTGCATCAGTCCCTATTACGGTTTTAGACACTGGCATGAAAAATAACACTGCAAGTGAAAAATACCGAAACGCAAAAGTTCATGTCTTCATCTTCTACCATGTCCCAGTCTCCAGCCCCCCCCCCACTTAGTGATCACTTGATGGTAAAGATCTTATGCTGTGTAACAAGGAAATTTGACCTGTATCACAGTAAAACTGAAATGCAATTAACACAAAAGGTGTTTAAATTATAATAAACCTTCTGCATTCTGGTTTAGACTTGAAAATTATTACGTTGCTGTCATTTACGATTAGAGAAGGCATTTTATGCGTTTTCCGGATATTAATCTTGCCTGCCGATGGGAACATAATTAATTATTATGAGAAATTTATATGTTGGCCGTGTTAGGAAATATTGTATGATGAAGAGGTCCTGACAGCTAGAATCATTTGTTTCGGTCGTACTTTATGCTATTGAAGCCTTTGGGACTGTCTGAAAGCATACAGTGACACCAGACACAAAGCTTGATTTAATTTAAGGAGAAATTCTTTTTCTTTTTCCTTAGAAGTGCATATCCGTCTCTATGCACTGGAGAAACAATTGTATGAATAATATACTTTTTCAATTTTGACATTTAGCCAAGGGCCACGTTGATGTTTTTTTTTCTGGCTATAAAAGGATTCTGGGTGATGGAGTTTCTCGGCAAGTTGTGAATAATAATTGTCCTATAGATAGTGCTAGTAAGCATCCGTAGTGAATTATTTTTTTTTTGGTTAATTAAAAAAATCTTAAATGTAATTAGAATTAAATGTGTAAGATCATGTGCTACAAAGCTGCTGTTTTTGCCCTTCTTGCCGACACTGGTTTTGCAGACAGGCCTAAGACGGCCGGCCCATTTGAGCCCGACGGGTCTCTGCTTCCATGTTGTCCAGATGGAGAGCCGGTCGTTAATTAAAATATGGGCAAAGCAGCCCTGGATGTTCCGAGCGAGTGCGGCCCTGCACCATGCTTTGCCCCGAGCGAGGTGTGAACTGTGTCCCTCAGTCATAATGGATCAGGGCTATCTCAGGACTGCACCTGGCATGCTGAATACGCCAGGAAGGCGTGTCCCTTTCACAAGTGTCATGTAATATTACCATCTGAACAGCTGGAGGTGCCCCACGTTTTATTCTGCAAGTGCCAGATTTTTTTTTTTTATTAACCCTTTTCATTATTATTTCCCCCCCTGTCAGAAACATCAGTGATCTTCCTGAAAATGAAAGTTCCGCGGCAGTGAAACTCAATCCCGCTGCATTTCTGGCACGGCAGCCAAGTCTTATTGTAAAGCTTTGTACAGACATTTGTTGTACAATTTTCCACCCAAAGCACATACGCAAAAAACCCGTCAAACTGAAAGTGAAAGAAAAATGACAGACCGCTAAATGGATAGCTGCAATTAAGAAGCACCCCAAGGTGTTAAAACCTGCAGTCGGACTACCTTACTTAATTAATCATATTGTGCAGATTGCAGTACTAAACAAGTAAACAAGCAATCTTCTACGGTTTTGCAGCAAGTCTTGAAATTTTTACAAATGCAAAGTGGCACAAAGTAAATATAGGCAGATGATATTAGTATTGGCAAAAGATGATATTTTTGTAATTTTTTTAACAGCTGATGTTTTTGAGCTCCCAGCAGAGTAAATATATGCGGAATTCTGTCTCTTGCACCCTTGCACACATTTAAAAATTCTGAAATAAGACTCTACATTCTGTTAATTTATTTCTTATTTTTTTAGTTTTGCAGTCTTAACTGTGAATCTGCATATTACTGAAGTATGGGGCTGCACATACTAGTAGTACATGTGTAGAAAGCGTGATAAATGTCACCCAATCACGTCTCTCTTAACACCCTGCCCTGCCGAGTAACCACAGTTAGCCTGTTGGCCATTGGCTGTGGTTTTTACGTATTTCTTGCCTGCATGCCTATAAGCGCACGTATTGCGGCGTGCACGAAAGGCAGAAATTTTTGGCTACCTGTCAGCCACATTTTCATCCGCGTGTCAGGAGAATCGGGCTGATTACCCTGCCATGTGTTAATGTTTCCCCCTAAATTACATGACCAACGAATCTGTTTTATAGCATTATAATATTTTCCACACATATTTTCTTGTTTGTTTGCTGCTAAGTGCTGTGGTAAATCTGCCATACCGTCAAGTAGCAACATGCTTTAGTAGATGATAAATAATGCTGGCTTTGGCTTGTCTTGTTGGAAGGCGGCAGCTTTAATAATCACAGATCAGCATGCACCACTTATATACATAATTGTGTTAATAACTGACCACCTCTGGTCTCGTACCCTTCAAAGTTAGCATGTATTTGTCTGATCTCCTTAGCATTTCTCTGTTGCGTCTCTGATGGATGTTGTGAGTATATTAAGTCAAGGAGACCCAGCTCAGATTTTTTTAGATGGGGTGGGAGGAATTGGCACTTTCCTTCATTCTGGCCTCCTGCACCACCTGAAAGGTACAGTCTGAAATGAAATCTTATCGTTCGCTATTACATGGTGTCAGGCCATGAGATTTTTTCTGTTTAAATTCCTTTCACACCCGTATAGGTGGAAAATGGAAATGTCTTGTGTGGAATTTTGAGGAAACTTCCATTGTGGATGCCGACCAGGAGAATGTTCATGATTAAGTAAAAATTAAACACCCACATTGCAGGTATAATTTCCAGTCAAAGGGTAAATGTAAGTGTCTGGGGGACACAAAAAAAAAAAGTCCCAAAAGCGTGATGAGGCAGATCACACTCATCATTCATGAGATCACTCTTTATGGTTGCTTTGGGCATATTTGACATGCATTTGCATGTATGTAGGTTATCGTGAAATAGCGTACTGTGGTTAAGAAGCGTTAAAGTGTGTGTGTGTGGTGGGGAGGGGGAGCGTGGAGGAACTCGGCAGCCTCCTGATTGGCTAAGCGTACACTTTGTCGTTCAGGATACTCTGAATATGTCCTCCAATGGCCAGGGTGCTCGTCACTCTCACTGCTCGCCATCGTGCGAAAGGAGGCCTTCCAACAGATCCTTTGTCCCTGTGACCTTGATTGTCATTCCTACAACTCGGAATAAAATACACCAACTTGCTTTTTTGCCTCCGGTCTTTGTGGGGGGAACAAAACACACCACAAGACACTGCTTTTGCGGCAACGTCACGTGTCACTTTTAACAGGGTAGTACGCGAAGAAAAAAAAAAACCTCTGCTATCAGGAGATGCTGGTATTTATGCATTCGCAGAGCCTTTTTTTAATCTGTGGGTTTTATATAACTTGGGTATTATGGGAAGTAATCGCATTCCAGTGGATTACCAAGAAACGAAGACAGATGGGGTGTCACACCTGATCTAGGTTATGGCGCTGACCTTAGCCGCAGGAGTCCTGAGCTGGGATTTGAACAGGAAGAGATCTCATTTGCCCTCCTCTGTGACGTTATCTCCTCTAGGCTTCACTGCTAACTTCCCGCTCCTCGTCCAGCCCTAGGTTCAGCGTCGCCGGGGCCCCGATTGTTGTGGCTCGGATCAGACTGATTTAATTTCGTTTCTGTTCTCAAAATGAATTACTAGGCGTGTGTTGTTTTAATATGTATTTCTCTAAAGATGCTTGGCGTTGGTCAGGGTCAGCGGCGGGTAATTACCTGACAGAAAGAATGAAATGATAGTAGACTATGAATTTTCATGCAACACCTAAGAACACAAAACATTTTGGTTGAGCGTTGACTCACAAGAGACTTCTGAACCTGCATGGCGAGATAATTTCCCATCCAGCTGTCTCTAGTTCAGGCGTTAATCTGACGGCTCTACGCTCTGTTTTGCTCCAGCTTTGGAGGAAACGCATAACTAGTAGTCGTTGGTTATTTCCCTGCTGTTTATGCGATGGTTTTATCCATAGTACTTTGCGATTTCATTCACTTAAATTACATAGCTGGATATGTCCTACTAATGATTATTTCCAGGAATTGTCTTGTGTTGGTGTCAAAATCAACATTTGTAGTGCTGGGGAAAAAAAACGAGGCGGTAAGACGTGTTTACATTTTGTTCCTTGTTATAATCGTGCGATTACAAAGGTATGTAGCTAACTGATGTGGCCACGAAGCAGCCAGCTGGCTACAGTCGGTCGGAAGCGTTGGAAACTCAATGCTGTTTATCTTCAATAAATAATTAACACGGTTTGTGGAGTTTGGTGCAGACAAAAACACGAGTCTCTAAACAGCCTGGAATACGTTAAAAAAAAAGGAATAAATAAATAAAATTTGGAAATAGACTCCTGTATGTGACAGTCCTGCATGTCCACGGCAGAGTTTGATGAAATGAAAAAGAAAAGATTTTGTTTTTTAAATTGTTCCAAGTGTAGGATGGTTTTTGCCGTACCAGTTGCCCACGGCTACCGTCATTGAAGATGGGCTCCTTCTAATGTTTGTTGCACGATTTTGTGTCCCCATAAACACTAACTAACGCCTCGTGTTTTAGATCCAACATTCCTGAGTATAGCTTTCCTCCATCTCATATTAGAGCTTCAGTGTTACTGGCTTTTTAGATGGGGGGGGGGAGTTTCTATGGGTGGAATTATACTAAATGAATGCAGAGTTCCTGAGGTATTTCCTCGGTGAGGGGAAATGCTAGAGTGTAGCCTTTCAGAGGAACACAAACCAGGCCTCACGCTACCAGTTAATGCTCGTTTGTGAACATTTTGAACATGAAGACTAATAGGTCAGTATTTCCCAACCTTTCCTCTTATGTATGCTGGGATTTATGGGAATTATAATTAATAATGGGATTGTTTTTTTTTTTTTGTTTTTTTTTTTTGGCTCAGCCGGACGGTTTTGAAGAAAATGCTGCAGACTTGGCTTGACTGTAGTGCATATCGTTGCAGATTTTTTTATGGGAAGGAGAGATGGGCAGGTGGGGAACAGACAGACACACGAGGTCTGACCGAGGGAGTGAAGCCTTTCCAATTGAAAGGAGGAGTTTTGGCCTTTTGATCTGTGCTGGCAGATCAAATAATAATAATAATAATAATAATAATAATAATAGCTTGTTAGATAAATCTGTATTGTTTTAATTTATTTAAATTTAATTTATCCTAGTGTAATGGGATTTATGACAAGGGAACAAAAATTACAAGGGAAAAAAAATATGGATCTGTATGATAATATTTTTGCTTTATTGGGTTTTAAAAAAATGTAATAGTACATTTTATTTACCGATTTTCTATTGAAAAATGTAACAATTATAAATAATACTGTTGTTAATAATGTGCTATATTTTGTACATGATAGTATAGTCAAATACAGGCTGTCAGTTAGGGTGGTATTTTTATTTTTAATTTGTTGATTTCATCTGCTACTGCTGTGCTTTACTTCTCAGTAATGGGAGTTTGAGTTTAAATTCAAAAGTGCGCTTATTTTTCGATAGCTGCTTAATAGTTTATGCTTGATTTTCTTTTTTTAATCGTGATGTATTTTTTTCATGATGGCAAAACTTAATGAAATTAATACACATATTAAATATTTATTTATAGGATGAGAAATATTGGCATGTGCACCCTATCATGGTTCCAGTGCCCAGGATCCCACAGTAATTAATTTAGCGTTGTTGCTGAATGATGATGGCATTTACAATAGTCAGCTTTCTGTGGGAATTCACATCAGCAAACATCAGTATCGCAATGACATATGTATCACGTTCAATTTAAGTTGTAAAATATGCTCTCTTTTGAGAAATATTAGTACGATTCCTTATTTTCCCCTCAGATCGATTGTGAGATAGCTATTAATTTGAATGCATCCTTTTGAAAATGTCAAGATATTCTTCCCATATAAAAAGTGGCTTTTTACCTCCATATAGGCCAATTTATCAGTTAAATCGCATGATTTGATTAGGCGGTGAATTTGAGTTCTGCCGCATAATAATAACGTGCGTGATGACAGAGCTGAGTGTTTAGCGCGCCGGTAAACTTGGGGCCGTAGCTCACGTTAATTATTAAAGGCTCCGCTGTTTGCCTTTCAGAATGAGGCTGAGAATGGCGCTCAGAGCAGATTCCTTTCAGCGATTTCTTTGATGTTCTCAGCCCGTGTCGGCTGACGACCCTAAAGTCTGCAGCGTCTCATTCGCTCTCCGGCCTTCTTAAGTACAAACCACAATGGACTGAAATTACTTGGGGCCCCGAGGTTCTTTTCTCACCGACACCCCTGACTCTGATGATTCTGGCAGTCTCCCACACTCGGATCGATACCCAGAGAAATGTGGCAGTGCCCCCAGTTTTGTTCTGACGCTCCCGGGAGGACTGAGACAGAAATCTACCGGAGCACGGAATTATTTTTGATTTGTGTGGTGTGAAAATATCCAGTGTGTGGGTAATTAACAAATCACAGTATGTTTTTTGGCGATGGCAAGCCACTCGAGGTGCCAGCGGGAACATTCCCCCCTCCTGCAGGACTAAAAGGCGACCCCGTCTGCTCGTGTGATGCTTCGGAGCGTTATGAAGACGTCTGATTTCCAGCCGCCGCTGCAGGATCGATCGTCAGAGGAGTAAATAAAGTAGATCGTTTGAACCGGGGCTGGCCTACCCTGTCCCATTGGCTGGGAGGCTGATTAATGACGACTGGATGGCTGATAATTAATCACTAGCCTTATAGACGGTGGTAGTGGCTGGCCTCGCCCTGCACAGGGCCGCCTTTGAGTATTGAGTAATGTGGAGGGTGGTAGTCGTCTCGCTTTACCGGGCGGGAACGCCGCCCTGCCTCCCGTCGCCTCTCGTTCTCCTTCCCTCACGTCCGCCCGCTGAAGGTCATGAAAAATATCGGTGGTGAGACTGCGGGGAAGTCAGCCAGGGGCTGTCCTTGCGTGTACCATGTCAGTCCCGCCGGACCGGCATCGTCTGATTGCCTCGTGTGACGCTTGTCTCACTCGATCGGTAACTGTTTCATCCCTTGGCGGGGGCTAATTTTACACCTCCAGTGGGGGCGGCAGGCAGGGAAGCAAATTTGCAGAATAAAAGGTTCCCGGAGACTTTTCCTTTTCCAGGTCCTGTCATGAGCGGAGCTCGGTCCGGGGGTGGGGCGGGTTTACATCGCGTCGCCGGTTAATGCGAAAGGCTGAGTGAGTCTGTTTAAACTGTTAGCCTTATAAGCATGTTAAATGAATTCTTTTCCCTGTCTCTTCTGGTTCTCGCGTCTCGGCGATTCAGGCCCTGGAATATTCACATACCAGAAGACTGAAGAGCAATTATGATTTTAAAAAAGCAAATAGTCTCCTTGTCGACGTTTGTTTCATTTCCGTGCCTCATTCTGTGAAGTGGCTTTTCAAATTTATTTTCTAACTAGCTAATGATCTGTTTTGCTTTGTTTCTTTGATTCAAAAACAAACAACTAAGGGGGGGGGGGGGGGGGGGGGGGGGGGGGGGGGGGGGGGGGGGGGGGGGGGGGGGGG
>JAODJX010000047.1:15731681-15741925 GCA_026776945.1 Isichthys henryi | reverse complement strand
GGAGCACAGAGGGGAGGCCAGGCAGGGAACACAGAGAGCAGGCCAGGCGAGGCAGGGAGCACAGAGGGGAGGCCAGGCAGGGAACACAGAGAGCAGGCCAGGCGAGGCAGGGAGCACAGAGGGGAGGCCAGGTGGGCTCACTTGCACAGCGCAGCTTCAGTGGATCATGGTGGGGCTGGTGGACAGTAGGGGAGGTGTGTGTGTGTGTTTGCGTGTTTATCTCTGGCTGGCATCTCCTCCATCTTCCCTACAGTGATCCCGTCTCGCGCTTCAGTGTCATGCAGCTCCCACATGGGAAACTTGCCGTCTAAATAGGCATACGAAGAGCAGGGCAGGCCGTAAGAGAGCAGGACCCCGATGAGCTGTCCCTGACGCCGTCCCTCTCCCCTTCCAGGCGATAAGGAGCATGACAAAGCACCGTTGCGGATGATGATTCAGTGACCAGCGGCCTGCGTCTCGCCGACCAACTTCCCCCCAAATGTCGGAAGCTCCCAAGCAGAGGAGGATGGGAGGTTCCTGCAGGAAGCGCGGCCCATTATTGTGGTTGATGCTGACTGTACTACAGTGCTCAGAAGGTAGGCCTCATGTTCTCATCTGCTCTTTTTGTCCACTTATCCTGGTCAGGGTGGTGGGGACCCTGGTGCCTATCCCAGAATGCACAAGGTGCACTGCAGATACCCTCACATACACAATCATACTCTAGGCAATTTAAGGAGGCTGGTCAGCATAACTGTATGTGCTTGGACCGTGAAAGGAAATCAGGAGAATCCCATATAACATGAGGAGGGCCTGTAAAATCCAGGTGGGATTCGAACCCAATCCCAAGCCACCATGCTGCTCCTACATTTGTGTTATGGAACTGTAACAGGTACAGTGTTTTTGCTAAGCCAACACAATTTGTTCCATAAAAAATAAATCCTGCATCCATGGTGTCCCCAAACCTCCGAAATCCACCCAAAATTTTGCATAACCAAAAGCTTTGCTTTTCACAGGAACATTTAATCAACATTTTTTAAACCTCACCTGACCTCTGTGTTGTTTATGTATTTTCAAAATGCTAAGTACAGGAAACTGGGACAGTGTCATACACATTACATCATGTATACAAGAGTGTGTGTGTGTGTGTGTGTGTGTGTGTGTATAAATATATACTGTGCAAAAGTCTTAGGTAGTCAAAGAAAATAATGTTTAAATGATCTTTATCTTGCTGTAACATTATGCCTGTCAAAGTGTGTCAGCTTAGCCGTTTCAAAACATTTGTTAAAATAACCCCAGTATTTGCAGCAACCATCCAGTACATTGATGGATTTTTGACTCTATCACTATCATATAATTTCTGGCTAATCAACAACTGACCGACTGTTTTTTTTTTAAAAACTAATTTAATTTATTAAGTGAGCTGCTGGTGAAATTTAATCAATACAAGAAATAACTGAGGTGCCCCTGAGGAGAGGTTTGGGAACTAAAGCGGTCTTCATCTAGCCATCCAGCAAGATGTCAATAAGTTTTTGGACAACATTAAAAATTCTTACTAGTTTGTATTGTGTTACTCTTAATTTGAATATACTGTAATATTAGTGTTTTTTTCTGAGCAAATATCCACGTACTTCCCAGATAAATAGAGGTAAATAGCTTTAAACATTTTCTTTGACTGCCTAAGACTTTTGCACAACACTGTATATTATATATTTATACACACACACACACACCCTCATCTTCTACCATGGAGTGACCCAGATTTTTATCATTTTTTTCCTTAGCTCTGGTTAGTTTGTCATCACCAATCTGAGTAACCCTTTTTTGTTAGTGCCCTCTGCCATTTTGATTACGACGTGGAGGAAAGTTAAGATCACTTAAACTCGTAGGGCCTGCGATCGCAATGTTACAAGCTAATTTTAGCCAAAATGCTTTTCGGTTACCATTAGAGAAGTGGTGCTGCATGTCTCTCCATGCCACTGCGGGTCTGAAGTTGCATTTTTGCAGGTCTTTGAAGAGAAACGTTTATTGAGTTGAAGATATCACGTCCAGAGTGGGTTCACGGTCATTTCGTGATTCAGGAGTTGGTTCAGGCCTACAGCCAAGCTGTTAATTGTGTAATTATTTAGTCGTTCTTGAATGTGTCAGTACAGCTCATTCCAGACTTGAATGTCATCTTATATTACAAATAAAAAGATCTAAAGGCTTCTCGATTCGGTTCTTTATGAAACGACAATTAAACTCAGCCCTTCACATAGTTTGGAGATGACAAACAGCCGGATAGATTTGTGATGGAAATGTGAGAACATTAGAAGCAGTAGAATTAGATTCTGAGATGTAAAATGCAAACCTAGCTTTTTATCTCTGCCTTTAGAATGCATGGATTTACAATCAGAGCCTAGCTCCTTAAAAACCGCTAGTTTGGACTCTTCATTAGCGTTTCATTCAAACCCTGGAAAAAATAGGAGCGAAAAAAGTTTCTTAAGATCTGAATGCAACAAATAACAATAATGCACTGACAGGAAACAGCATTTTGGTATCAACTTCCTAATAAGTATTATGGGCTGCACATTCAGAATTATCTAAACATCCATGGATGTCTTCACATTAGCTCAAACATCACACCGCATGGAACTGTCCACCCCTGGCTGAGCTGGTTATGTCTGTACATTTTTCCTCAATTGAGCAGTAGGGGGCATGGCCATTAAGGACACTATTCACCTCCTCAGAGCTCTTAGACTGAATTAACTCAAATTTAAAATGTCCACCCCATATAAATGGGTATAAGTCACTTTGAATGAAATCATCTGACAAACCATGATGTCGTAATAAATAATTCCATGGTAACGCTGCTGAGTAGCGATGAGGGAAAATGAGCCATCAATAAGGCTGTGGGTGGAATTATAGTTTGTTCTTGATCACCTACTGGTTTGCCCCACCTCCCATCAAGTAGCTTATTGGCTCCCATTGGGTTAAACTAGGCAATGATTGACAGCGGGCACTAATCCCACCCACCATCGATTTCTCCCATTAGGGTAAAAGAAAGAGTGAATACAGGCGATTTAATGAATTGTTTCGTTAATCGCACCATTTAAAATCTCTGAGCTACCACTAATATTGTATTTGCTGCCCTTTGCACTGAATCTCTGCCTTTCTCTGGCGTTTTTGACGACAAGATGTGGTCGCCCCTTTCTGCTTTGAAGCGAGGGCTTTTATGAGGTCGTTAAGGCCGTGGCTAGCTACTTTCCGTTTATAAGTTGGTGGGCTAGCTCCTCGGCGAGCCCGATGCTAAAAAAGCATTTCATTTTGTCTCCAAAACATCAGCCTGATTACTCCACATGTGTGAAGTCGCATTGTGGGAGAGCTGAATTATACCCTTGCTGTGTTTCTCGTTTGTCTGGGAGAACACAGAACATACAAGCCAGGCCTTTGATGTCGTTATTGTATCCGTCCATAGCGTTTTCTGAGGAGTAAACAAGGGTGTTTTCTCCGGGGCCTCTCCCTCGGAGGAGCGTTGGGTCTGCCAAAACAGCGTTCGTCCCTCGCCGGCATGGCAGTTTCTAAGAGAAGGGCGAGTTGCTTTAAACACAGCTGCCTCTGAGGACCATACTAATCTTGAGTGGGTTTCATTAGATGGTGAATTGAGGTTTGAGACAGTGAGTAGTGGGAGGCGTTTGGTCCTAAACAGCCTGCCCCGATGTGCACCTTGATGCGAATGTGTGTTTGCTTGAGCTGACGCGAATGCTATGTGTACAGTAAGGAATAAGGAAGTTTAAGTTAATCCATTTCATTACTCCCCATGATCGTATGGACTCCCCCTCTTACCATACACCACGCTTCAACAGATGTGCTGGGCATCTGTCTGATGACTGTCATCCGTGAGGTCCTGCTTATGTGGTCCACCAGCAGTCCGTGTTTGCAAACAGTGCTCTCCAGCAGATGTTCCTGTCCCTCTGCTGCACTTCCGCGACTTTGCTGTAATCCGGCTACGATGTTTTATTTAGGTTGCGAGACTCATCTTCGTAGCACGAGCTGCCATATCTCTAGCTAATCGTACGAATTTTATCGTGGCCTTTCTGAGGATTAATACCCTTTTGTCTCAGATCTAGAGTACGTTCTCCGGGCTTAAAGCTGAGGAGGATATCTCAGTTTTAAATGTGATTCTCTAGACTAGCAAGACCCGTCTTCTGAACCAGTAGGGAAATTGTGCCATCTGCATGTAATCTGTGAATATTTCATTCTGCCTTCTTTTATTTATGTAAAACACATCAACCGTAGTCAACACCTAAGCCATATACATTTGCCATGACAGCTCAATGTGTTTCCTGCATCTTTATCATGGCAGTAGTGCACAGACCAGGGTGTGAGACTGTCCTTATTGGGAATATTTCATGGTGTGTTTGGTGTTAGCCAGCAACTCCCCCTAAGCTACAAGGTCCGTCAGATTCAGGAAATAAACAGTTTGCTAGCATTCACTGTCCCTAAACTAATATACCAGCATTCTGGCCAGTTACCTAATAGCAAATCACATTTCAGACACACCAGCATAGTTTAACATCAAAACGAGTGTAAGAAATAGTCACAGTTTATAGCTGGTGTCACCTATTGGCATTAGCATTTAAATAATATGGGCTGTACCAGGGTAACTCGGCAACGATTTTTTGTTGTTTTTTTTCTTCTTTTTTTTTGACTGTTTGTAATTCATTGGGTTGTCTTTGGGGGAAAGACAATTTGTGGAACACTGAAATTTGACTTTACTTGGAGATTATCGTGTCGGGAGGGGGGTGGTGGCTGGTTGGGTATCTGAGTGCCACTTGGATCTCGCAGCGCGTGCCGTCCCTGGGAGATCAGGAGTAAGGCGGTAATAAACTGAAAACCCACAGCGGGAAAGTGTGACTCCAGCCCGCTCGCGGTACTGCTGTTCCTTTAATCATCACGATCAGGGGAGTAAAGTAAAAAATATTTTTAAAACATGGATCTGAGAGGATTAAAGATCGGCAGAATTTGATGCGTGAAATATTAAAAATAAACGGTCCCGTTTAAAACAGCGCGTTAAAACATCCGGGCATTTCAATATAATCCAGTTGGGTAAAAGAAGCCCTAAATGTATTATCATGTTTTTACAAATAAGAAGAATGTTACTTTGAACGCTGATGGGTTTTCGGCGCCGGACTCATATGTGATCGAGGTTCTTTATACGATGTTTACTGCTGAAATTGCTGCTTTCTTCTTCAAGCAGCACTGAGTTAAAATATATATTTGTCCACGTTGCTGTTCCGTATATTCTGCTAACCCTGATTAACACCAGAAGGTATAATTTAAAGTTATCCTTTTGTGATTATTAAAAAAAAATCTTTTAAAACTAATATTAACGATGTTATAACACGTGGATTAATTGAGTAAGATGATCCACCCACGTTTCTGCGAGTTCCATTCTCCCAGTGTGCGCCACTACAGAAATATTGATTTTTACTACTGGGTACAATTAGATCAATGAGTAATTAAATAGTTACGTTCTCAAGTGTCGGAGCTTTTGTCTTCTCTTTTGCTTTACAGTTTTTATAGATATATATTTCGTGATTTTTTGTAGCTTTCCCCCTCTTAGGATATTTAATTTATTGTCTTTCGTATATAAGTGTGCACTTAACAGTTACGCGCTGTCTGAACAGAGCTCATGCAAGACCGTGTACTCTGGAGCTACTTCAGATACATACAAAACTGCAGATAATAATCATGTGTGACATTTATAGCACCTGCAGCGAGGCAGACAAGAGCCGGAGATTTACTGGAAAGAAAAAAGGAATCTGTTTCCCGTCACGTACCGCTTCTGCACGCACACACACACACACACAAACACACCATATCAGCTTTCCCTAGCCGTTACATATGATGCGCGCAAACTCTTATTTCGGGCTCCTGGATCTCGGCGGCGCTTATTTTACAGAGGCGCCGGTGTCGCTGTTGACAGTCTGCGCGCACGGTTCTTAGCGTAATGTTGCCGGGGTTCAGGAAATGCGGAGCACATCAAGGTTATTGCCGAGCGGAATAATCACGCACCCGGAGCGTGAAGGACTGCTCCTCGCCTGCCTCCGCTGGGGTGGAGGGGACGCGCCAGGTTTGTCTTGCCTCGGAAGCGAGAAGCGCATCTGACGCGGTGTTTGTGGTTCTTTGTGACGTCACGGGGGGGGACACCTCCACGTGGGGGTCAAAGGTCACCCCCGAATAAGCCTTCCATTCACTGCGGCAATCTGTCGGGATCCGGCGCCGGTCAGGGGCTCGCAGTGACCGGCGTTGATTTCATACGGCTGGCAGCTTGGCGTGCCCTTCCAGAGGAGCACCACCTGTGGGCTTGACCTCACAACAGAATAAATTGTATCGGTTGCTTTCTGTAGCGAGAGGTCCTTGACCTCATAAAAATATATATTTATAAAGTCTGGCTGAATTAGAAGGGCCCTGTTCTCCCAGTTATTGCAAAAAATAGACCTTGTTGTCAACACAAGCATAATTATCCACTAGACTAACGCTTCCTCTGTAGGAGGTTGTTGACATTTCTCCTGGGAGATTTCTCATCTGTTTTTCCTGGGTAATGTTTGATTGGGCCTGGACGATCTTTGCGTAAAAGAGAAAAAAAAACACAAGAAAAAGTCAAATTTAGATGCATTTCCCAGTGTGTTTTTGTGTGCGCATAAATGCACAGGTGCCTGTTTTTGTGTGCTAGTAACGCTCACAGGCCGCTCAGCCTGGACCGATGAGACATAACGGAAATATTATTGCAATCCGTAGTTTTTATTCAGGGTTGGACTGTCCCGCTGCTTTTTGACACACCTGAGGTCTTTCAAGAGGCATTTAGCGGTTTGTCAATATCAGGAGCTCTAGCTAGCCGTAATCGTGAAATTTCAACTGCGTTCATTGAAAAGGGTGAGTAATTAAGGCAGCATCGTGTGGCCATGTCTGGTGACAGCGCCCAGACCTGGTATTAAAACGGGAATCAGACCTGCTTTAAAAAGGGCTTCCGAGATTAAAGCAAGAATGCGTCCGCCTCTGAAGCTCCAACACAGCGCGCCGTCTCTGTAGTTAAAATGCTGCCTTTTATTATTTAAAGAAAGACGTCAAACTCAGGCTTGTGGAGGAGGGAGACCATATCAAAACTCCACTTATTTACTGATATCACGATTTCAAAGGCTCTGCTTTAAACGTCGAAATGCTGTTTGAATTGCAGGTTACTGTGACGCAGTACGTGTGATCAGGGGTCATTATCTTTTTGGATTCCATCGAGCCAAAAGCGGCAAATGCTAATTAAACGTATCCCGCACTGAGCACCTTGTATCACCGGGGAAAGTCGCCAAAAGTATGAGCAGCCACGTCACGCCGGAATTCCACCAAGACCACCCCCGAAGCTGGCCCGGGCTGGGGGGGGGGGGGGTGTTCCCTTACGTGGTGCATTATGGGTACTAGCATTCCTCGTACATAGTAGAGGAGGTAGTACCTTCTCTGTTTTTGAGATTAAATTAGAAAGGATTAAATAACTTGAAATAACTCATTACTGAAATTCTCTCTTCTTTGGAAAAATCACTATTGTAATATTTTAACATGAATTCCCTTCCTCCCCCCTCATTTTTTTAGTCACCCGCCACCACTGATTTCTGTATATATAGAAATAAATAGAAAACCTTAGTCATCTATGGGTTTGTGTACTTAATAAATGACTTTTTATTAACCAAAACGAACGATTAATTAGATTAAAACGATTGTTAGTATGTAGCTCTATAATTACGAAGGTAATTCACAAAGATGCAGGATCTGTAATCTTGTCAAGACGTAGTAACGCTATAACTAGCTTTTTAATCACTGCATGTTTGGCTGCAACTCACAGTGTGGACTATAAAAGTGATACCGCGCAAGCTTTAATATATGTTCAAACATTTATTTGATTTAAAAGAGATTTCAATATCCAGAGAGCCGGGCGAGGGATTTAATCATTTTAAAGTGAATAAAAACATGAGACGTGAGTATATGAGTATAGTTTCATTAATGGGCATCTTGTGGAGGTCTTCAGTTAAAACGACGGGGGGGGGGGGGGGGGTAGATTAATACACTATAAATTAAATAAAGATTAGCTCGGCTGCGGAAACGGAGCGAGGGACGGTGCCGTTTTTAAGGATCGAGTTTTAGCTGCGAGAAAACGCCGGCGGTGTAATACGAGCCAGCCCCAGCTCTGTTTCCTCTCCCTTCTCTGCCCGATTTCCAGAAAAATTGCATGCCGGATAAAATAAAAGGACTGTCCCTGCGAAATGCGGAGGATGTCAGGCGGCCGGCCCGAGCGATTCCCCGGGCCTGCTGATTAATTTTGTTTCTGTCTTCCAAGCCCGCGGTGCCTGGCATTATACTTGCGGCTGATGTACCGGCGTGCGCCGCCGTGCTCCTTCTGTGCGTTCAGCGCTGGTAAAGCGCTCTGGGGCTGTGACTGTGTCAGTGTGATTTGATTTAGCATGCTTGCCTAAACTTTGTTCTTTGGCTGGAAAACAAAATTCCAGCTTTACCTACCCTTTTGATCAGGGAGGCAGGGGCCTGAAGTGGTGAAGAGCTGCTTCTTCTGTCCTTACATTCCCTCCTTTTTTATGTGGGATATGGGTTGGCAGTGTACTCTGGTAGGTAATCTGTGAGTAATTAAAAAAAATCTCGTCCAACTGAACAGCTGACCTTTCTGTGAGACATCAGATCTCCAGAAGTTTTCTAAGCAAACAGTGATTACCTTATATATGCGTAATATTCCAAGCGGCCAGGCCCTAGAACGGAACACAGTGGTCCGACCCTCATTGGCAGCATCCGTGTTGATCTGTGATTGTTCCGTCTGTGAAAATCTGCAAATGTTAGCCTTGGTCAAACTGATGATAAAAGAAAATCGGCATCTTCTCAGGTAGGGGAGAAGAGCAGAGCGCACAGTGAAGTTTGACCAGGTGGCCCGACAGGTCCTAGAAGCCTGGCAGCAGCGTCTCACATGGACAGCGGTGGCGGCAGACTCTGCCGCATGGCACACGTGACCCCGAGCCCCTTGGCGCGGCTTGCCGGTCGTGGGCGAATGGCAGGAAGACAGCCCGGTTTTCCTGTTATCACTCGCGTTCACACAGGTGGAGAGCGGATGCTTTCCAGACCAAGCTAGGGGGCAACAGATGGTAGGCTCGTTAAGGGGAACCAGACTTATGACTGGAAGGTTATGGGTTCAAGACTGCGACCCGAGGCAGCGAAAGGAATCTGCGTAAGCAAGAGCCAAACATATGAACATTTATTTTATTAGCATTTAAGTGACTGTGCTGTGACATCAGAGAAAATATTCAGTACAAACTGTACAGTAGTGTGTCCTTGGAATGAAGACGTAAGTTTTACCTGTTGAGATCCTTAATTGCCTTTAGGTAATCAGAGTATAATTAACATAGTGCTGGCAGTTTTGGGCCTTGACGTGAATCAGATTGCATCCTGTGTGTTTAGTCAGTTGGTAAACACAACACGTTCCACCCCAAAAAAACACCCTCACGATGATACCTGCCCCCCCTCCCCCCACCAGGAGTCCTGCCAGGCGAATCCACAGCAACCCATCACACAATTGTTATCATAATCATCGTCTGCCTCGATTTGTAGGTTGTATTCTTTTACAGTGGGGGTGGGGGNNNGGAACGGGGGCGGGTGTTCAGGTCCGCCGAACACGTTCGCTTCTTTTTGGGAATTCAAGTCCAGCGCAAGAAAAAGACTGACTGCCTCTTAGAAATCCACCCACACGGAAAGCAAAGCACTCTAGTCCAGAAAAAGGCTGGCGTGGTAACCATCTCCAGGAAGCTGTAAGCATATATGTTATACAGAAAGGATATTTGCTTGCTTGAGCCGCTCTCGTTGGCCCATTCTGCAGCATTTCGCATTCGCCGAGCTGAACACTGGTTTACTGAGAGGGTGTGCAGGCTCGCGTGCGGCTCCAAAGTTGTGGGCAGGACCCCTTTATTTCGGTGACCTTGCTCCCCACATCGACCGAGGAACGGCAAGGTGAACACGCCGGCCCGGCCAGGGGAGGCCGCGTGGCTCGGGAAGATAAATGCTTCGCCGCCGAATCGCTTCGTCGTCTCTGTGTTGCTTTTGTCTTTGTCCGTCCTCTCCATATGCCAGATGAGTTCAGAAGAACAGCTGGGGCTGCATTATTGCGGGGTGGGGGTGTGGGGGGGGGGGTCGTGCTACCTTTTACAGGAAAAAGGAAGATTTCGTCTGGGTTGGATCTTGATAAT
>JAODJX010000047.1:15705556-15716940 GCA_026776945.1 Isichthys henryi | reverse complement strand
CCCCCCCCCCCCCCCCCCCCCCCCCCCCCCCCCAACCCACCCCCCCCCCCCCCCCGGCCCCCCCCCCCCCCCCCCCCCCCCCGGCCGCGCCCCCCCAGGGCGACGAGGAGGGGCGGGCATATTCGGGATCGCTGCTGGGCTCCCCCCGCCCCTGTTTCCCGCCCTTCCGTTACCGTGGTTATCAAGGCGGAGCTGCAGTGTCGTGTGCTTAGTGATTGTAGTGCCTGTCTGTGCAGCTGTATCCATCTGTCCATCCAGCTGGCTATAAGAGCAACCATGAGCAGGGCAGTAAAATGGATCATGGGACCCAGATATGGGGGGGGGGCTGGCATTATTTGGCTTCAGGACACATGAAGGCAAAGTGGGTGAGGGGTTTTGGGAGGAGCTGGGGGAATGGGGGTCGCAGCCTGGACCGACAGTCTCATCGTTACAGGGACCCATCTGAAGTGAAAGGAGTCTAAAACCTAAGTGCAGGATGCCTACACCCCCCAATCCTAACCCTACCCCCCTAACAATCTTAGCGTATTCATTGTCTATAAACGCAACGTAAATGCCATATAAATGTGTTTCTTTTTTTTGGTCTTATGAACTGTCAAAGAAGCATGACTAGTGCTTGCGATGCCCATGAAGAGGTGACTTTAAGAAACGAAAGCTCTGCATTAGCGTAGAATAAGCAGAGGCTGGGATTTATTTTCACTGGTGGGAGCGGCTTTGTACAGTATGCATGCGAATTCCCATTGGCTGCGGTCGTAATTGTTTCCAGGAAGAGGGAAAAAGGCAGATCCTGGAAAAGGTGCAGTGTCCCGTATCTTACCTATTGAATAATGGTTTTCTTCAGGGGCAGAAGGCCCCCCCGGTGGATTGAGAATGTCTATGTTTGTGCCTGATGGAGCTCTGTGCTGTGCTTCCGTATGGTGCTGGTGTGACAGGAAAACAGGGAGACGTTCACATTTTGTGAGCCATGATTAGCTCGGGTTCTAGAGCGAGGACTCCACTAGCATCCCACAAATGTTTGTGTCTGTGTGTGTGTGTGAGAGAGAGACAGAGAGAGAGAGAGACCCAACCTTCCCCTCTGTTTGTCACACACACACGATGCTCACGGTGGCACTAGGTGTTACATTCCCCCAGAATTCCGTGCGACCTCCATGAAGGAGGCTGTCAGTACATTTCTTCATATAGTGTGTTACCCAGCGGTCATGGGTGGCTCTTATCTTGTCTGGATGGTCATATAAATGCATTATTTATGATTGATATAAAAAATATATGTCTGCTCGTTTGGGTTAAAATCTGACAATGAATCAGCATAAAGTCGTTTGCGGAATTTACTTCCCCTAACCCACAACCACCGGTACCAGGTGAACTTCATAACTGAGCCCAGACCAAGCTGGTATTTCCTCCTAAATCAAGTTGAAGGGGTCAGACCGAGTTTAACAGACACAAATCGAATAGATATTCAAAGCTATAGACCCATAAAGCAGATCTGTGTGGTCGTCCACACTGCCTCATTACACACAGCCTTCCTGTCTATGATATCCTGTGTCCCTCACCCAGTTTATAATGTAGAATGATCCCCATACCTCCCTCCGGATGTCTTCTGCTCCCTGTATTCGTTTCGAGTTTGGGTGGAAAGGTCTGATTTCATTTAATATGACTATTATATATAATTCATTATATTTTTTGTGGAAAGTACACATAATTCCTTAATATAGAATAGTAAGGCTTCCTATAGTATCTCACCAAATATAAGAAGACGCCATGTCTGTAAGGAAACGGATGTGATGAGAAGATGAACCGATATTAATTATCCTGGACCTTTATCCTAAGAATTGGGTGGGATTTGGGCAAAGCCAACAAGACGCACTTTGGGGGTAGGACCTTCCAATTCTGCCCTCCATAAACGAATGTACTGGGGGTCGTGGAAGCAGTACAGCAACACTGCTTTGTTTATTTTAATGACTACACATACCATGACTGTGATGGGGTTAGGGTTACTGGTGTTAAAACATTAAAACATGCCCCCCCTCCCGCTAGGCGGTTATGGTACATCCGATTATTCTCACAGTGCAGTAGAGAACATTGAACATTGATTTCTCCTGCTGACCCTGGCAGGACCAAAGGAATTAGTTCAGTATCTGAAAGCCCGGGGACTCCGATTCCTCTATACTCTGGCACCGTTTCCCTGCAGAATGCCTTTCGATCCATTCTCCTGAACGGAATGGCACATCGTCTCTGATAAAAATGTTTCACACCCATCGGTATAAGCGCTTCTATAACTTGGGATAATAGCGGTATCGAAAACGATAGAAATGAGACCATTTCAAGCGGACCTGTAAGCGACTTCTGTGTCAGTAAGGAGCATGACACCAACAACGCATGACCGCCAGCTATGACAGCGATCACTAAAATAACAGCGTGATCATTGGCGCGGTGGTAACTGGTTGTGTGATTTGGCTGGTAAAATTTATCTAATGATGATAATGTTTCCCGGCTTATTTCGACACCCAAATCAAAGTTATCATTGGACAGATATGATAAAAAAATATTGGAGTTGTTCTATTTCTTTTAATGAGGATATTTTAGTAGGAATTTTCCCTTCTAATAGCAAGATAGCCTTGCAAATAAGTTTTCGGGGCAGATGCTGCATCCACAAATACATACATCCAATTAACCAAGTTGAGCTTAATAATTTACCCAGACATGTCCTTAGTGATGATTACTTATTTTCACGTGTGATCATTAAATACAGATGGAGGGCTAATTGTCATGTTTGGTTATTATGACTTGCCAGGCTTTTATTTAATTTACTGAGATAGGCGTATTCATCTTTCGTCGTATTTTTTTCTGTTTTTATATCTGAACGAGGTCTGTCTGTCTCTGTGTCTATTCAGTTTCCCGTATAACAGAAAGACAGATGTGTGCAAAAAAAATTCACATTTTTTCGCAAGGGAGGGAAACATAACCAAAATTACTGGCAAACAAATTTTAATTTACATTCGTTCCTGTAGGAGCCAAGGTCACCCGTAGTAGAAATAAATACGCACATTATTCTCAAAGCACTATTCAAAGCACAAACGAGCTTTTTACTGCTAATCTTGACGATAGTTATTCTCAAACTGGGTGTATACCCGCCAAAGTTCCCCTGAAATGAGACTGAACAGAAGGCTCGTGGTTGTAAAACTGCACTACAATTGTCCCTGGCTCTTTAAAATCCTTAACGTCTCATTCTTTCGCTCGACATTAGTCTTGGAAAGACAACTATTCCTGCTTTTTCCACGATGCTTTCTTTGCGGATATTGACAGATGTGATATCAATTAACCAAGTTGAGTTATCGATCGCTGCGAGTCAAGTATGGACAAAAGAATAGCACCATTCTAAAGCCACGGCAACTTCTAAAGTAAGTTTGGAATCGGCCTTAATCCTATCCCCCTTTTTTCTTCCTGTCAGGTGCAACAATCGAACCCAGTGTGTTGTGATTACTGGATCGGACGTCTTCCCTGATCCCTGTCCGGGGACGTACAAGTACTTAGAGGTCCAGTATCAATGTGTTCCTTACAGTAAGTATACGATTTCATAGGAGGGTCTCCGCTGTTGCGTTTACACCAGCAAATTTAATTGATCTAACTCTGTTTTTATGCCTGGGAAGGAAAAAAAAATCTGTTTACCGTGATGGTCATATTAAAGTGCTGTTCACTACAAATGCTGTGAACGTTGGATGGGTTAGTCCTGATCCTCTACAACATCTACCCTTGACTATCCCAAATTTGGATCACTTGAGTGTCTCGGACATGGCCGCCTGCTTGGTGACTTTATTGTACTTGTGTGTCAGCTGGAATAGTCAGGGATACAGTTACTACATATCTCCTGGCACTGCGTGTTGGTAAGTAGTTAGGAGGGTAATAAGATTTGCTTCCACTGGGCACATCAGTATTAGTGTGTGCCAAGATGTTAGCTTGTAATGGTATATGAGCAATTACTTTTTTAATTACTTTTTCTTGCCAATCTCTGAATCACCTCTTCTCTACTGAGCACTTAAACACTGAAGATGAAACTGGGAGAGATTTGGCTCCTAAGCGACGAGCCGTAAATCAAAGCTCCGCTGTGCACGTGTGCGTTTTGTCACTTAGGCGTAAGTCGAGTCGAGGGGAGCGAATTCCTGCGGTTTTTCTGGATCTGAAAATCACATCCACAACTCACCTGCAGATTGCAGCTTTTATCATTGTCTGTGTCTTTTGTTAAGGTTGTAACCTGTAAACTATGTGTTTTTTGTATGTTTTTTTTAAAGACATGGATAAAAAAAACACCCAACTTACCTAAAACGTATGTATGTAATGATTTTTGTTGCATTACCGAATAACATTACGTAATTCTGCAAATATAACAGAGGACTTTCAGAGTTTACTTGGGCAAAATCCGTTCCTTTAAATAAGTGGATATCATAGCTAGAAAGTGCGATCAGTTTGCCAAACTGCGACTATAAGTGAGATTTAAATGAACACATTCTGTGTGACAGGCTTCCCAACTCCCAATAATTTTTCATTTAATCAAAATATGATAAAAAAAACAACGCAAAAACAAATACGAACAGTCATAAACCAGGAGATAAGTACACACAAAATATCTTTTGAAGCCCAATGGACAATAATCAAATTCAATATCACTGGAATGACAGGTATGTTCACTTTCTAGGGTAGCTTAATGTCAATCCAGCATGACATTTTTCAGGGTAATACGATTTTCGAGAACATCGGATTGTTATGCGGTCCAAGTGGATTAACTTTCTGACATAACACTCGGTTTTGTGTTTCGCTGCTTGTCCTGAATAGCTAGAGATCGGGAAAATATTAATTGCCGTTTACTTGAAAAGGTAAAATGGTTGTATTTGATAGAAACAGCACTTAAGGTATCTTGGAAGGACAGAGCACAACTTCGAATATTTAACAATTGCAGTTACTAATGTAATTACAATTTAAGTGTCAATATCTACAGATAAATCAAGAAAAAAATGTTTGTTTTTGTTAGCCTATATGATTTATGAAGGCAGCATTGCCTTGGATTTAGACGTCACACTAAGTTCTGTCCCTGTTTTTAAAATCTATTAAATGGAGAATCGGCTATTTGATTATAGTAGTAATAGTCAAGCATGTACAGTACAATTTTTTTCCAGGAGGGGAATCGTATTACAAATATTAAAAATTAAACCACTCTAACTGAGTGCAGTCACGTGACGTAGCCGCTGCCCCTTTTCCAATAATAACAATAATAATGATAAAATAAATAATAATGTTTTCAGTTTTAATGTTAGTCTTTTGTTTCGCCAACGGCTCAACTGCAGGGTGCGGTCTGTTGCTCATTGTCGATTTTCACGCTGAGTCTCTCAGTCAGATAAAAAAAATAATTAAGAAAGAATGTAATAAGCACATACCACCAGAAATTTTTGAGGACTACTGCTGTTTTTTAATAAAAGCGACGCCTCTTCTGCTCCCTTTTGGGTATGTTTATTGGACAAGACTGCGGCAGCATTTAAATGATTATAACCGGACGCTTTGTGATTGAATCAAACTGAAGAGCGCCCATGGCAGTTCTTGCGCCTCCTCCAGAGGCTTGGGGAAGGCATTGCCGCAGTGCCACATTGCACTGTAAAACGAAGGGACAAATAAGGTTTTTACCATTTCCCGTTGTCTGATTAATCAAAATTCGGTTCTGATTATTAAAGGAAAGACGGTAAAATGTAGTATATCAGATTCCGTCCGCTACGTAAATTTATCTTAAAAAAGAAAATCTTATGTTTAATTTGGGACGGGGTGCACCGCGCAGCTTCCTCCCCACCCCCCACCGGCGAACCACGTATTGGAAGGCCGCTAAAATCCCGTTACCCCCGCATAATGAGGCGGGGCTGACTGCCCAGGCGGCCACTATATTGCAGGACGGCGTCTCATTACTCATAAACCAAAGCAGTTGTGCTGCGCTTTATTACGTAGCTACGCGGTTTGTCCGTGTGAAAATGCTTCTCTGGAAGACAAACCTGTAGGCATGTGTGTTTAATCATGCAAGTCAATGTATTTATCTGCGTCGAGCAAAGCGCCCCAGAAGGGAAACCTGGGCGAAATTATTTTCAAGGTGTTGTGTGTGTGTGTGTGTGTGTGTGTGAGTATATCAGTGTGCCAACACGCAAAGCCATCGGCTCAGTTTCTATGTTATGTCCTTCCTTTTTGATACACGCATTTCAAATTAATTTGAGGGGCAAGAAATATTAATATAACTATATATAGTTGCTCATATGTGTGTTTTTAAAAATCATTTAACCCCCTCTCATGTTCTACAAACATGGTATATTTTTCCGTATTTTATTCAGGTTTTCTATCTCTGGGCCGCGGTAGAAATCGATGTGTGTCGCTCAGTCTCGTTATTTTAATGTTATATACATGTCTTACTCTTCCCCCCCTTTGCTTTTCCAGACCTCCGGATAGCTAGCGATCCGAGTGTAGACCTGATGAGCGATGATCGCAGGCGTGTTTACTGACGCCAGCCGCAACCCCCCCCCCCCCCGTCTCTCTTCCTTTTGCAGGGATCCCTCACAGCGTTAATGGGCCACATTTGCGGTTCTCACTTTTTCGCTGCTTGCTGTTGGACTCCTTTGGCAGATACCGCTAATAATCACACATCCCACTGAGCATTACCTCTCGCTACACCGCAATTAGTCTTTGTCATCTCTATTAGACCAAGTCAAATATAATCTAATAAATATTCATGATTTTTTTAACAAGTTCAAATGTGACATGATGGCCTAACCAGAGCAATATTTACACATTAAGGGAAAAAAACATTCTCATCCTGTGAAGGCCCAGAAATCATTTAATCCTTCATTACAGTGGCATTTCTTCTTCTTGGTTTCCGTAACCTGCGATTTGTCATGTGACTGATGGAGTACCTGGTGGTGTATGTTATATCAGCTCTTACTATCTTTTGCTGCACATACAATTCTGTACTAACCTGGGGCTGGAATTCTCATACACAAAGCAAAGTGGTGGAGCTGCCTTTTATATCACCATACTTTCTTTCAGTCCTGAGACCTTGGTGCAGTTTCGCATAACAATAATGGCACCCCTAAACATGTTAAGTATTTAGAGTAAGTTCTCAGGAACTGTATGAAAATAAAATGATTTAACTTGCATGGTCCACCAGTTTCACACAACATGCAAGATTTAACACTGAAAAGGACTCAAAGGGCATTTTAAGATTCTGTGATGCTTTTTGCTTGAACAAAAATAGGGACGGGAGCAGACTTTTCTTAGTCACTGGCTCTTATACTAACAGGCTTATCTGAGATCGACGTTGACATGCATCACTCTCAGAAAAAAAGATAAAAATGTGCACCTTTGCTTGTCACTGGGGCTGTAGCCTTGTGATTGTAAGGTACAGAAATGGACTCTGAGGAACATCCCAAAGGTACAAACAGCATTAATGTACCATCAATGGTACAGAAATGTTCCTTTCTGTACCTTTTTTTTTGAGAGCATGTGATAGGTAAGTTTGGTGATCAACAACTGCACGAAACAGTTTAACAACAAGCTCTTAGTACTATGGATGGACATTTTGTACATAAACATGCATCTAGTTAATGTATAATATTTATTTATATACATGTGCGAATTTGGTTCTAAGCAGTAGGCCTATTTACCGTCAAATTAAATTTCAACATCTAACTGAACCCATGACATTTGCAATTTCATTTAAGCGCATTTGAGTTACTGACTGTAGCCTGCACTGATTCGTGCTGTTGCTCATGTTTTAACTGTATTTTACTCTCATTTTTAAATTTAGGTGAAATATTTTCTGTTAATGTAAGCACCAATACAACCAAGACAAATTCCTAGTACATGTTGGTGTATCTGGCCAGTAAAGTGAAATCAGATTCTAATTGACGCAAGACCTTATAGCAGATAGCAAGAATATTTTCACAGTTCATAGTTTCATCTGAGCTAAAAACACAAGGTCAAAGAAAAGAAGAAATCCTTTATTTTTTGTATAACTGTTAGTAGCTGTACTTTCCACTGCAGTGTACGTGCAGAACTAGGACACGTCGCTTTGACCGCTGGACACTTTTTGAATACGTCTCACCGTGACACGGTGTTATGTGCAGTTATGGGAGTTTCTCCAGCCATTGCTGTACTACCTGAGATATGAATAGTCCGGTTACAGCTCCCCTGCATTATATCTCTGACATTTCATGACCACGGCTTGCCACTGTGGTTCCCGACATAATCTCTGAAGGCGTCGGTGCAGAGCGGAGCGCCAAGCCCCGATTCTGATGTCTAAACTTAAGCCATCAGAATCGGAAACTTGTTCTCCTCGTAGAACTAACACTGACCAACCTTTCTGGAGATGTTTAAAAAACACTTAAAATACCAAACGCGTGGAGGCATATGCCGTTGGTGATATTATTCTCTGCGGTCCTCCCAAGCGATATCCGTTTGACCCTCTCTGCTCCTCCTAACCCGACGTTTATTTCTTCACGTCAGGATTGCCAACTGTACATGACCGTTTATTCTCTCTGTTTTTTCTCTCTCTCCCTCTCTCTCTCTCTCTCTCTCTCTCCAGAACAGGTCTGCCTTAAAATGTTTCTGTCTCGCGTTTTCTGTTGTGCTGTGCTGATGCTTATAGAGATGAATGTTAATTCATGTTAATCTCTTTTCTTCCTGCATCCGTCTCATTCTCTCTCCCAATGCCCAAAATAGAAGTGGAGCAAAAAGGTAAATAACAGACCAAGAACCCCCAAACTGTAGCTCCTTGTTTTTGTGACACGCAGTTATGAAGCCTCCCATCTCCCCCCTCCTCGTAGGCAGTAGAGGGGGAAAAAAACTGTCACTTAAGTGCACCAGCGCAAGTCAAATTATTATTATTAAAAATCAGGCCGGGCAGCTTAAAGCAGTAAGTGGACTGTAGTCACTGACCTTCGGGGCGATTCGTCTTCCATTCCCCCGGGCATATATTCTCTTTTAAAGTCTCTCTTTGCCTGGCTTTCTCTGTCCATATCATGTCTTGGTAAAAAGGGCTTCTCTCCTGTACTGTATTTCTCTACCCGCCGTTGTCCGCGTACGACCCTTGTTCCACAGCTTAATAATTTCCGCTATTTCCAATTCGTTTTTTTCTTTTTGTGTTATGGAAATAAACCGACACATCCTACTCAGGTTTTTGCTTTGTAGCTGATTTAAAAAAAAATATATATTTTTAATTTATGTATTTCTTGTTTCTTTTACCTTACCCCTTTTTAAAAACGTCATTTCCCCCATACTGCGACGAGCCTCGCAGGCAGCGGGCGAAAGTTGGCTGTAGGTGAAAACGCGCGCTTTAAAACACTGAATCCTGCTTCTCTCTGCAGAATTTCTTTCTTATGCCACATTCATTTTCAGGTCAATTTGCCTAAAATATTACAATATTTGACGGCTATAGAACTTTGTCATTGTTTTGTTTTATGTGTAAACAGATTTGGCTGTATATACACATTAGGCATCTGTAGGACACTGACTTCTGAAACATTTATTATTTTTCATATTTTCCCCCCCTAAATTATGTTTTTCATAGAGAACATCTCAGAATGTCTTGTTTAAAGGTTGGCGTGGTGTGACCATCCTGCTTAATGAACCTCGTGTTTCATTCTTCTCCCATCGCTAGTCTTTCTCTGTCCAGGAACCCTGAAAGCAGTGGGAGATGCTTCTTTTCTATTTGAGACGGAACAGCAGGCTGGGGCTTGGTGCAGAGACCCTCTACAGGCGGGCGACAAAGTCTACTTTATGCCGTGGACCCCTTACCGCACGGACACGCTGCTGGAGTATGCTTCACTGGAGGAGTTCCAGAATGCACGCCAGACCACCACGTACAAGCTCCCTCACCGGGTGGATGGCACGGGGTTCGTGGTGTATGACGGTGCCGTTTTTTTCAACAAGGAGCGGACTCGCAACATCGTCAAGTTCGACCTCAGAACTAGGATCAAAAGCGGCGAGGCCATCATCAACAACGCCAACTACCATGACACATCGCCATACAAATGGGGTGGGAAGACGGACATTGACCTGGCTGTGGACGAGAACGGCCTGTGGGTTATTTACGCCACGGAGCAGAACAACGGAATGATCGTGATCAGCCAACTGAACCCTTACACCCTCCGCTTTGACGGCACCTGGGAGACGACCTATGACAAACGCTCAGCCTCCAACGCCTTCATGGTCTGCGGCATCCTTTTCGTCGTGAGGTCCACGTACGAAGACGGCGAGAGTGACTCCAGCAAGGGTCTGATCGATTACATGTACAACACCAAGCAAAACCAGGGCGAGTTTGTGGATATCCCCTTCCCCAATCGGTACCAGTACATAGCAGCGGTGGATTATAACCCCAGGGACAACCAGCTGTACGTGTGGAATAACTTCTTCATGCTGAGGTACAACCTGGAGTTTGGACCACCAGATCCAGCTCAAGGTAAGCCAAACCATGGAATCCACCCCTGTCTTTGCGTGAAGCCAGAGAGAAGATTTAGCTCTTTGTTTGGGTTACTGTGGAGCACAGGATTTGACATGGAGGCATCTAGGAAGTTCACCTAGAGTGGGAAGCGATCCAGTAAAACTTGAAAGTGGCCAAACAGAGACTCGGTAGTTGGTCCACGGGGGGTGTAAGCCAGTCCTGAGCATTCGCGGGTTTCTGAGTAGCGCTAACTCCCACGCTCCCCCTCCCCCCCATCTGCCGCGGTCAAGCGGCCGATGCTTTCGTCCATCCTCTACCCGTTTGTGGTAGGGTGTCCCAGGGAAGGATCCGCCGACTACAAAGACCCGAGAGATCAATAGCGGGCAGATGTGCTCTCAGCTCCAAACATTGCTTTCGCGAGGTGAAAAGGAGCAGACTGGTCCTGAGGACATGCTTTGTGTTTGTATTGTAGGGACCCTTGTTATCAAAGGCCTTTCTGAATCCTACCCCAAGTCCAGTCTTGCTCAAAGTGCTGTGTCCTGCCAGGAGAAGGCGAGCTCGCTGTGACTGGGCCTGACTATACTCTGCTCTCTGTGTGCTAGTGCCTATTATTATTTTCAATAGGAGTAGCTATCCATCTTCTAATCGCTTATCCTGGTCAACATAATGGGTATTATTATTATTATTAGTAGTAGTATTATTAATAATAATAATTATTATTATAGGGATTAGCCTTTGGCTAATCGAAAGTGAGTAGTGTGAGTCGACCACCACTCATATCAGCTCTCCTCATTATGATGCGTGCGGCAGATGTTCTGGAAGTCTCTTCTGCAAGACAAGGCGGGGGTGGGGGGGGGGGGGGGGGGGGGGGCATAGGCGCCCCAGGCGCCCACCCTCCCCCCCAAAAGGTGAGAGAGGGAAAGACCAA